>JARQOD010000002.1:52037424-52075538 GCA_033576555.1 Oophaga sylvatica
ATGAGCTGCGCGATTTGCACCGTTTTACGCCGGGGATCCCCAATGAAAGTCTTGGGCGAAAAAAACAACGGATTACCCCGGGCCCATCAGTGGACTTGCGGAAATACGCCCGGTGTCTTTACAAACCCGGCAATTCCCCCCCGGCTATAGTAAAATACATGAAGGTTTTAAATAAGAATAGAAGAACCGATTATCCAAAAAGAATAATATATATTTTATATACACTGTCTTTGTAAACACTATTTTTTTATATTTCATAAATTAATGTTAATAGTTAGTTCAATTGCGGTTTTTGAAAAATTACGAACTACATGAATGACACATGGTTTACATCAGTTAACCATGTTTTTCATGTAGTTTGAAAAATTTGGTTTTCATAAAAATTGACATGAGTGTATTTTGGAAAAATTTATCATGTGGGGTTAAATTATGGGTTTGTAAATTAGTTAAAAAAAAAAAATTTGGGGGCTCCCGCGCTTTTTTCCCCACCAGACAGGTAAAGCCAGTGGGGGGGCAGTAATAATACCCTAGGAAGGGGGGCTTTATTTTGTCCCCCCCCTGGTACTCATCTCCCCCACCCACCCAAAAAAGGAAAATCTATAATTGATGCCCCCTTTTCTGGCACTTAGCCCGTCTATTCCCATTTGTCCTGTAGCGGTGGCTAGGGGTTTAAAAAGGGGTTAAACCACCTTGCTTTTGGGAAAAGAGCTTTAAGCCGGTTTAAATAATGAGAGTTGTCAAAGACAATCTAAATTTAATAACCTTTGTATGAAATTAAAAAAAAACACCTTTAAATTAAAAATCATTTAATGAAAAAATCCACGTTTTTGCCCATTTTTATTGTACTGTTTTCTTCGATTTCCCTTTTTCTCCTTTATAAAAAAAAAATAATAAAAAAACATTATTCTTACTTATCAGGGCTCAGTCACGTCAATGCGTAATCCCTTTCCCAAAAGGGGGACGGTTTCTGCGGGGGCGGGCTAATGTGGCAGCTCAACTGTAAGCCCCGAATGAATGAGTCCCCTCCCGGGTGAAGGAGAGGAAATGATAGTGGGAAGCTTAATTGATTGCTTCCAGGCTAATCAGTTCAGTTCAGGTCAGCCGGGGACTCCCTCTGATGTCACTGATGCTGTGAGGAGCTCATTCATTCGGGGGTTTACTGCGAGGCTGCCAGCATTAGCTCTGGTCCCGCAGTAAACCTGTTAACCCTTTGTGAAGGATTACAGCATTGGACGTGACTGAGCGCGGATAGGTAAAAATATTGTTGTTTTATTTATATTTTTTTTATTACAGGAAAACAAGGGAATCGAAGGAATACCAGTACAATAAAAGATGGTCAAAAACTGTCTTTATTTCATTAAAATGATTTTTAATTAATATGTGCATGTTTTTTTTTAATTTCATACAATAGGATTAATAATTGAGAGTTGTCTAATTGACAACTCTCAATTATTAACCTGGCTTAAAGTCACCTTCCGCAAGGTGGCTTTAACCCATTAGCCACTACTACAGGGCAATGGGAATAGACGGGCTAAGTGCCAGAAAGGGCGCATCTAATTATAGATTTGCCTTTTCTGGGGTGGCTGGGGGCAGATGTTAGTAGCCAGGTGGGGCACAAAATAAATGCACCCTCCCTGGGCTATTATTATCTGCCTCCACTCGCTGGCTTTGTCTGTCTGGTGGAGAAAATAGAGCGGGAGCCCACGCATTTTTTTTCAACGAATTTACACCTTTAATTAACCCCTACATGTATGAAATTTTGCACACATACACTCATGTAATTGTTAGTGAAAACCATATATCAAACTACATGAAATGACATGGTTAACTGTATGTAAACCATGTGTCATTTCATGTCGAGTTCTGTAATTTCACAAAAGCCGGCAATTTAATTAATTTAATTAGCGCCTATTATACTATGTAGAAGTGTATGAACTATAAATATATATATGTCACAATGACATGTATGTATATATATATATATATATATATATATATATATATATATATTCTATGTGTATATATCTATTCTTTCTTTGTGATGTAAAAACTGTCATTGGGATCCATTATATGTCGGTTTTGCAAGCCGGCGAGAAAATCTCGCCGTATGGATGCCATACGGATGACACACGGATGTTTTGATGTGAGGAAATCGCATCCTCGCATTGCACATGGATGACATACGGATCACTTTTCAGGGGACTTTTCTGCGTATTACGGCCGTATAATACGGTCCGATTTTTTATCGTTATGTGTGATCCCAGCCTTACTTTTATTCCCAAAGACATGACAATTCTGGATCATCTTTTTTGAGAGCTCTGTGATGGGCAGTTACTTATTATTCCTCCTAGAAATATCTGAATAAATTGGCAACTGGGAGTTTCCAATTGGGGGTGTGTCCCTTCCCACTCCATGATACTGTCCAATTGGGACTGGCAGTGACAGACACACCCCTTTAATAAAGGGATTAGTAACACCCAGTTGCCATTTTAATCATCCATATCCGGTGGAATTACAGAGCAATAGCACAATGCAGATTTCTAAGCATGGATGCTCCAGAATTGTTATATATATACTGTTACATACTTTGGCTGTTAACTGGTTCATGCACAATTACAGGAACACCCGATTCTTACACTATGGCTGGTCCGAACAATGAAAGCAATTGTTACCATATACCTTTCGTGTCTCCCCTTTTTCCTCATAGATTGTAAGCTTGCGAGCAGGGCCCTCATTCCTCTTGGTGTCTACTTTGATCTGTGTTTATTGTTATGCTGTAATGTCTATTGTCTGTACAAGTCCCCTCTATAATGTAAAGCGCTGCGGAATATGTTGGCGCTATAGAAATAAAATTATTATTATTATTATGGGAAGTACAAGTATTTTTTACTGAAATAACAAGTCTCTTTTTTAACCCCTCTCTGCCATCAGACGTACTATTCCGTCCATGTGACCCTGGACCTTATTCCCATGGACGGAATAGTACGTCATGGGCGATCAGCTGCGCTCCCGGGGGGAGCGCAGCTGATCGCCGCCGGGTGTCAGCTGATTATCACAGCTGACACCCGTGACTGTGTGTCAGGAGTGGTCACGGACCGCTCCCGGCACATCAACCCCTGGCACACCGCGATCAAACATGATCGCGGTGTACCCGGGGCACAGGGGAGGATCGCGCAGGCAGGGGGCTCCCTGCGCGCTCCCCTGAGACCCTCAGAGCAGCGCGATGTGTCGCGCTGTTCCGAGGGTCCGTCCTCCCTCCAGGTCCCCGGATCCAAGATGGCGCCGGGGTCCTGCAGGGAGGCGGCTTCCTCAGTGCCTGCTGAGAGCAGGCGCTGGGGAAGCCTGCAGCAGTGCCAGAGCGATCGCTGGTGTGACAGAGTGCTATGCACACTGTCACACCAGTGATCTGCTAAAATACAGTGATGTCCCACCCTGGGACAAAGTATAAAAGTAAAAAAAATAATAAAAAGTGGTAAAAAAAAAAATCGAAAAAAAAAAAAAATATTCCCCAATAAATTCATTCTTTCCTATAAATAAAAAAAACAAAATAAAAGTACACATATTTGGTATCGCCGCGTCCGTAACAACCCCCCCTATAAAACTGTCCCACTAGTTAACCCCTTTAATGAACCCCTTAAAAAAAAAACGAAGCAAAAAATCAATGCTTTATCATCATACCGCTGAACAAAAAGAGGAATAACACGCGATCAAAAAGACCGAGATAAATAACCATGGTACCGCTGAAAACGTCATCTTGTCCCGCAAAAAACGAGCCGTCATACAGCATCATCAGCGAAAAAATAAAAAAGTTATAGCTCGCAGAATAAAGCGATGCAAAAATAATAATTTTTTATATAAATTGTTTTCATGCTATAAAAGCACCAAAACATAAAAAAATGATATAAATAAGGTATCACCGTAATCGTACTGACCCGAAGAATAAAACTGCTTTATCAATTTTACCACACGCGGAACGGTACAAATGCCTCCCCCAAAAGAAATTCATGAATTGCTGATTTTTGTTCATTCTAACCTCCCAAAAATCGAAATAAAAAGCGATCAAAAAATGTCACGTGCTCAAAAATGGTACCAATAAAAACGTCACCTCGTCCCGCAAAAAATAAGACCTCACATGACTCTGTGGGCCAAAATATGCAAAAATTATAGCTCTCAAAATGTGGTGATGCAAAAAACTATTTTTTGCAATAAAAAGCGTCTTTTAGCGTGACAGCTGCCAATCATAAAAACCCGCTATAAATAGTAAATCAAACCCCCCTTTATCACCCCCTTAGTTAGGGAAAAATAATAAAATTAAAAAAATGTATTTATTTCCATTTTCCCGTTAGGGTTAGGGTTGCGGCTAAAGTTAGGGTTAGGGTTGGCGCTAACGTTAGGATTAGGATTAGGGTTGGGATTACGGTTAGGGGTGTGTTAGGGTTAGGTTTGTGGTTAGGGTTGGGACTAGGGTTAGGGGTGTGTTGGGGTTAGGGTTGGAGTTAGAATTGGGGGGTTTCCGCTGTTTAGGCACATCAGGGGCTCTCCAAATGTGACATGGCATCTGATCTCAATTCCAGCCATTTCTGCGTTGAAAAAGTCAAACTGTGCTCCTTTACTTCTGAGCTCTGCCATGCGCCCAAACAGTAGTTTACTCCCGCATATGGGGTATCAGCGTACTCTGGACCACAAGAGTTATTGTGCAATTTGTCCTATTTCTTCTGTTACCCTTGGGAAAATAAAAAACTGGGGGCGACAAAATCATTTTTGTAAAAAAAAAAAATGATTTTTTTGTTTTTTACGGCTGTACGTTATAAACTTCTGTGAAGCACTTCGGGGTTCAAAGTGCTCACCACACATCTAGATAAGTTCCTTGTGGGGTCTATTTTCCAAAATGGGGTCACTTGTGGGGGGTTTCCACTGTTTAGATTCATCAGGGGCTCTCCAAATGCGACATGACTCCCCCAGACCATTCCATCAAAGTCTGCAATCCAAAACGTCACTACTTCCCTTCCGAGCCCCGACGTGCGCCCATACAGTAGTTTACTCCCACATATTGGGTATCAGCGTACTCAGGACAAATTGGACAACAACTTTTGGGGTCCAATTTCTCCTGTTACCCTTGTGAAAATAAAATATTGGGGGCGAAAAAATCATTTTTGTAAAAAAAAAAAAGGATTTTTTATTTTTACGGCTGTACGTTATAAACTTCTGTGAAGCACTTCGGGTTCAAAGTGCTCACCACACATCTAAATAAGTTCCTTGTGGGGTCTATTTTCCAAAATGGGGTCACTTGTGGGGGTTTCCACTGTTTAGACGCATCAGGGGCTCTCCAAATGCGACATGACTCCCCCAGACCATTCCATCAAAGTCTGCAATCCAAAACGTCACTACTTCCCTTCCGAGCCCCGACGTGCACCCATACAGTAGTTTACTCCCACATATTGGGTATCAGCGTACTCAGGACAAATTGGACAACATCTTTTGGGGTCCAATTTCTCCTGTTACCCTTGTGAAAATAAAATATTGGGGGCGAAAAAATCATTTTTGTAAAAAAAAAAAAAGGATTTTTTATTTTTACGGCTGTACGTTATAAACTTCTGTGAAGCACTTCGGGGTTCAAAGTGCTCACCACACATCTAGATAAGTTCCTTGTGGGGTCTATTTTCCAAAATGGGGTCACTTGTGGGGGGTTTCCACTGTTTAGACGCATCAGGGGCTCTCCAAATGCGACATGACTCCCCCAGACCATTCCATCAAAGTCTGCAATCCAAAACGTCACTACTTCCCTTCCGAGCCCCGACGTGCACCCATACAGTAGTTTACTCCCACATATTGGGTATCAGCGTACTCAGGACAAATTGGACAACATCTTTTGGGGTCCAATTTCTCCTGTTACCCTTGTGAAAATAAAATATTGGGGGCGAAAAAATCATTTTTGTAAAAAAAAAAAAAGGATTTTTTATTTTTACGGCTGTACGTTATAAACTTCTGTGAAGCACTTCGGGGTTCAAAGTGCTCACCACACATCTAGATAAGTTCCTTGTGGGGTCTATTTTCCAAAATGGGGTCACTTGTGGGGGGTTTCCACTGTTTAGACGCATCAGGGGCTCTCCAAATGCGACATGACTCCCCCAGACCATTCCATCAAAGTCTGCAATCCAAAACGTCACTACTTCCCTTCCGAGCCCCGACGTGCACCCATACAGTAGTTTACTCCCACATATTGGGTATCAGCGTACTCAGGACAAATTGGACAACAACTTTTGGGGTCCAATTTCTCCTGTTACCCTTGTGAAAATAAAATATTGAGGGCGAAAAAATCATTTTTGTAAAAAAAAAAAAAGGATTTTTTATTTTACGGCTGTACGTTATAAACTTCTGTGAAGCACTTTGGGGTTCAAAGTGCTCACCACACATCTAGATAAGTTCCTTGAGGGGTCTAGTTTCCAAAATGGTGTCATTTGTGGGGGGTTTCCACTGTTTAAGCATATCAGGAGCTCTCCAAACACGACATGGCATCCAGCCAATACTGCGTTGAAAAAGTCAAACGGCGCTCCTTCCCTTCCAAACTCTGCCATGCACCCAAACAGTGGTTTACTCCCACATATGGGGTATCAGCGCACTCAGGACAAATTGCACAATAACTTTTGGAGTCTGTTACCTTGGGAAATAAAAATTGGGGTGAAAAAATCAATTTTGTGGAAAAAATATGATTTTTTAATTTTACGGCTCTACTTATAAACTTGTGTGAAGCACTTGGGGTTCAAATTGCTCACCAAAGATCTAGATAAGTTTCTTAGGGGGTCTAGTTTCCAAATGGGCACTTGTGGGGGGTTTCACTGTTTAGGCACAGCAGGGGCTCTCCAAATGCAACATGGCGTCAATCTCAATTCAGCCAATTTTGGTTGAAAAGTCAAATGGTGCTCCTTCATTCGAGCTCTGCCATGCCCCAAACAGTGGTTCCCCCCACATATGGTTCACGTACTCAGGACAAATTGGACAACAAATTTTGTGGTCCAATTTCTCTGTTACCCTTGGGAAAAAAAATATGACTAAGAGATAATTTTTGTGGGAAAAAAATAGGATTTTTTATTTCATGCTCGGCATTATAAATTGTGTGAAGCACTTGGGGTTCAAAGTGCTCACAAAGATCTAGATAAGTTCTTAGGGGTCTAGCTTCCAAAATGGTTCACTTGTGGGGGTTTCCACTGTTTAGCTCATCTGGGGCACTACAAATGGACATGACCCCCATCAATGTTTGCATTCCAAAACGTACTGCTTCCTTTCCAAGCCCTGCCGTGCGCCCAAACAGTTTCCCCCCCACATATGGGGTATCAGCGTACTCATGGACAAATTGGAAAACAACTTTGGGGTCCAATTTCCTTGGAAAAATCAATAAATTTGGACTAAAAATCATTTTTGTGGTAAAATGTTTTTTTTTTTTTTTCAACCAGGCATTATAAACTTTGTGAAACACTTTGGGGTTCAAAGTGCTCACAACAGATCTAGATAAGTTCCTTAGGGTTCTAGTTTCCAAAATGGTGTCACTTGTGGGTTTCCACTGTTTAGGCATATCAGGGGCTCTCCAAACACGACATGGCGCCCAATCTCAATTCCAGCCAATTTTAGTTTGAAAAAGTCAAACGGCGCTCCTTCTTTACGAGCTCTGCGTGTGCCCAAACAGTGGTTTTCCCCAATATGGGGTATTGGCGTACTCAGGAGAAATTGCACAACAACTTTAACTGCCCATTTTTCCTTTTACCCTTGTGAAAATAAAAAAACGTTTGTAAAAGATCATTTTTGTGGCTAAAAAGTTAATATTAATTTTCCTTCCACATTGCTTCAGCTCCTGTGAAGTACTGAAGGGTTATTAAATCTTGAATGTGGTTTTGAGTACCTTGAGGGGTTGCAGTTTTTAGAATGGTGTTCACTTTTGGTATTTTCTGCCATATAGACCCCTCAAAGTGACTTCAATGTGAGGTGGTCCTAAAAAAATGGCTTTGTAAATTTTGTTGTAAAAATGAGAAATCACGGTCAACTTTTAACCCTTTAATTTCCTAACAAAAAAAAATTTTGGTTCCAAAATTGTGCTGATGTAAGTAGACTGTGGGAAATGTTATTTATTAACTGTTTTGTGGACATATCTCTCTGTTTTAAGGAAAAAAATTCAAGTTGAAAATTGCAAAATTTCAAAATTTTCGCCATATTTGCGTTTTTTTCAAAAATAAACGCAAGGTATATCGAAGAAATTTATTCTAACGTGAAGTACAGTATGTCACGATGAAACAATCTCAGAATCGCGAAGATCCGTTGAAGCGTTCAGAGTTATAACCTCATAAAGACAGTGGTCAGAATTGTAAAATGGGCCCGTCATTAACGTGCAAACCACCTTGGGGGTGAAGGGTTAATAATGCGGTGAACAACAGCAAGATCCCTTTGCAAATACAAGTAAAGCTTTCCGTTTGCCTCCAAATACTTTGGTTATTGCCTTTTAATTCTATCCAGTTAGCAAAATTGTTAGTATTAGACAATTATAACAAACCGCCATTTATTCTGGAGGTTCTGCAGTTACTGGTTCATAGGGAACATTCACGGATAAATACACAGTGGTAGAATGTCCGTTAGACATTTCTGCTTTAATTTCAGCAGAAGATAATCTTTTCTCTCCAGCCAACAAATCAATGAACTGTAAATGCACCTTATATCCCTTACATCTCAATTATCTCAAAATTGTCCTGCAAACCATATCATTTTGTTATATGAATGTGCAAGAGGAGTGCGGAGGCCCAAATAGATGGTAGATCGAAAATAACAAAAAAAACAGTGCATAAGTAGAATAGATGTGCTGTGAAAATTGCACTTTTTTGCACCATACACAAAGCAGATCCTTGAATATGGACACATCATGGGGTGTTTGTGGAGTACTAGCACTGAGTACTGCTGTTTGCTGCCCCTGTATAGGTTGTAATGCAGAAGTATTCTCCCCTAGAAGCAATGATTCCAATGGTTTCCTAAGGGTCTGTACCCACAACATCTTTTTCAGAAGGGTTCCACTCCGAAAACCGCCTTAAAAATCACTCAAAAAATGCTCAAAAGAATGAAAATTCTCTGTGTAAAAATGACTATGTTCAGGGTTTTGAGTCTTTTAACAGGATCAGGTTTCCAAATATGTCAAGCTGTTAAAATAATTGAGCAGATGATTCCTCGGGTGTTTTCCACTTGAAGACACTCAATATTTTAGAACAGAAGTCAATGGTAAGGCTCAAAAGACACCTAAAAGATGTCTGGGAAAACAAAGTGAAAATGCTCAAAAAAAACCAAAAAAACACCGAAGGACAAAAACATAAAAAAAAACATTTAGGAATCAACTAAATAAATTCTAAAAAATGCTTTGAGAAAAAAGGCGCTGGCATTTCCGGAAGCAACATCCACTTGAAAAACTCGGCTGGTTCACCCACTTAAAAAAGATGCTGTGTGGACACACCATATTAGTGTAGAATTGGTGTATGACAGACATATTGTATTACCAGAAGCCTTATCTAGGTTGATTGTACTACAGTCCACCAGATGTTCTGAAGCCGAAGGTCCTTAAGTATATCCAGTAGGCCAAGGAGGGAATAAACATTTATGCACTGGGCCCAAAGGCATTATAGGGGCCACATCCATTTTTATCTATATCAGACATTATTTGGACTAATGTATTTGGATACTTACACATTACACCTACAGGAAAATGTAAGATATTTTAAGATATCCCACTCTAAATCCATAGGCATCAATATTTAGTTGGTTCCCCATTTGCAGCTGTTGCAGCTTCCACTCTTCTGGGAAGGCTTTCTACAAGATTTTGGAGTTGTCTATGGGTATTTTTGCCCATTCATCCAGTAGAACATTTGTGAGATCAGACACTGATTGTTGTAGGAGAGGGCTCACAGTCAACGTTCTTATCAATCTCAATGTTGTTCGATTGGGGAGAAGTCAAAGCTCTATGCGGCCGGTCATGTTCCCACAAAGTTAAAAACTACAATTCTCCAAAATGTATTGGTACTAACTGGATTTAAGGAGCCTTTCAATCCCTGAAAATCAACCCCAAAGTATTATCCCTCCTTTACCACATTTTACAGTTAGCACAGTGAAGTCAAGCAGGTAACGTTCTCCTGGTGTTTTGTTTTCGAAACCTAGACTTGTTTATCAGAAGCATGACAAAATAGCATGATTCGTGACTCCACAGAACACGTTTCCACTGCTCCAATGGTGGCAGCTTTATACCACTCCGTCTGACGTGCGGCATTTTGCTTGGTGATGTTAGGATTGCATCTCATCCCTAACTTTTCCACAGTCTTCATCCCTACTCTCGCACACCTCTTCAACCTTTCACTTACAAATGGTGTCTTTCCTTCATCCTTCAAACATGCTTCAATCACACCCATCCTCAAAAAGTCCTCCCTCGACCCATCCTCTGTGTCTATCGCCCGATATCTCTTCTCCCCTACGCCTCAAAACTACTGGAACAGCATGTATATCTTGAACTGTCCTCCCACCTCTCCTCCTGTTCCCTCTTTGACCGCTTACAATCAGGCTTCCGACCACATCACTCAACTGAAACTGCCCTAACTAAAGTCACTAACGACCTGCTAACCGCCAAGAGCAAGCAACACTACTCTGTCCTCTTTCTTCTGGACCTGTCTTCTGCCTTCGACACCGTGGACCATTCCCTCCTGCTACAGATTCTCTCATCTCTTGGCATCACAGACTTGGCCCTATCCTGGATCTCATCATACCTAACAGACCGAACATTTAGTGTCTCCCTCTCACACACCACCTCCTCACCTCGCCCCCTGTCTGTCGGTGTTCTTCAAGGCTCAGTCCTAGGACCCCTACTATTCTCCATCTACACCTTCGGCCTGGGACAGCTCATAGAATCCCACAGCTTGCAGTATCACCTCTACGCCGATGACACGCAGATCTACCTATCTGGATCTGACCTCACCTCCCTACTGACCAAAATCCCACAGTGTCTGTCTGCTATCTCAGCCTTCTTTTCTGCTCGCTTTCTCAAACTGAACATGGAAAAAACAGAATTCATCATCTTTCCCCCACCTCATTCTACCCCTCCACCAGACCTATCCATCTGTCATGGGTGTGTCGCTGCGAAGATCGTCGCGATTGCACACCCCGACTTCTCACAGCTGAGTTTCTGCTGCTGGGTGTTTTTCGGCAGTGAGAGAGTTAATTCTCCCTCTCTCTGTGCTGGACAAGACCAACCTCGCTCAGCTGCAATTAATGTTGCCATAATTGGTTTCCTTCAAATACCTGTCTGTCTGCTAGGGAAGTGTCGGTGAAAGCATTCATGCAGACCAGCAGAGCGGATCATATTGAGAAGTCTAAAGCTAAGATTACCTGTTGTGGTTTTCTCCTCTCCTCGCTTTATTATTTATCTCCTTACCCATTGGTGTTCCCTCTGTAGTGGTAGTTTTGTATGCAAGGTGTCTTTTGTTTTACCCCTTGTACTGTCTCGTTTGTCTTATACTGTGTGTAGGCAGTTACCTTCCCGTTTCCCTGTGGTGGTAATCAGGGTCCTTCTCAGGACTAGATTACAGTGGTCAGGGATTCACAGGAGATAGGGTTACGCTGGCGGCCTGGACCTCTGTACCATCAACAGTACCTCCAGGTAGAGGGATTAGTCAGGACCCCAGCTTAGGGTCAGCATAGACCCCGGTCCTCCTGTATGCAGAGACAGCGTGACATTTTCACCGACCCTAAAGATTTTCTCCAGTCGCCATGGATCCAGTAGTCAGTCTAGCTCGGCAGTTGCAGACTTTGTCCATGGAGCTGGCGGACGTTAAGTCCAAGGTTTTGTACCCCCCGGAGCAGGCCGGACCTGAACCTAAAGTAGCTCTCCCTGACAGATTCACTGGGGGGCGGGACAAGTTTTTTGCTTTCCGGGAGGCATGTAAATTGTACTTTCGGCTGCGACCTCGGTCATCTGGGAGTGAAGAACAAAGGGTGGGGATTGTCATCTCGCTCCTACAAGGAGACCCCCAATCCTGGGCGTTTGCTCTCCCCAGCTCTCCAGTCAGTGGATAGGTTTTTTGCAGCTCTGGGTCTTGTATATGATGACCCGGATCGGGTCTCCCTTGCTGAATCTAAGTTACGTAAGATACAGCAGGGAGATCGTCCGGCGGAGGAATTCTGTTCGGAGTTCCGTAGGTGGGCCACGGACACCCAGTGGAATGACCCGGCTCTTAGGAGCCAGTTTTGTCAAGGTTTATCTGACAAATTAAAGGATGTGCTGGCACAGTATGACCCTCCCACGTCACTGGAAGCAGCTATGGCCCTTGCTATTCGTATTGACAGACGTCTTCGGGAGAGGTGCGGGGTAACTTCGCCCCCTGTGATGACTCCACCTTCCTCAGGGGTCCCTTATACGGAGGTTCCCCTGGTCACTCCAGAGGAGCCTATGCAATTAGGAGGGACATCATTCCGGGGGAGGGGATCGGTGGGGCGCCACAAAACAAGAAGTTGTTTCTTCTGTGGGAAAAAGGGACATTTTATTGGGGATGTCCATCCCGTCCTTTGCAGAGTGAGAAGTCGCCGGAAAACTATTGATCCCAGATTGTGTGGTGGACGGCAATCTGGGAGTAAGTATTTCGTCCCTAAATTCGTCTCAGTTTCTCGTACCGGCGGAGGTGGTGGTGGGTGCGAGAACTGAGAGGATATCTGTTCTTCTGGATAGTGGGGCTGGGGCTAATCTGGTGGATGCTCGCTTTGCCCGGGTTCAAGGTATGCGATTGAGTGTGTTGGCTAAACCCGTCCCATATTCTCGATCGATGCCAGACCTCTCGGTCAGGGAAGTTTTTTGCAAGCAGTGCATAACATAGATCTTCAAGTGGGGGCGTTACATAAAGAACTGTTGTCTTGTTATGTGTTGGCGGGTCTTCCTACTCCTATAGTGCTGGGCCTTCCTTGGTTAACTAAGCATAACCCGGTTATTAATTGGCAATCCAGAGAGATAAGCCAATGGAGTGAATTCTGTAATAAAAACTGCATGAATACGGTCATTGGTGCGGTCGCTCCTAGGGCCTTACCTCCATTTCTGGTGGACTTTGAGGATGTATTCTCGGAGAAAGGGTGTCAAGAACTACCTCCTCATCGCGAATATGACTGTTCTGTTAACTTGCTCCCTGGGGCCAAATTACCGAAATCTAGGTTGTATAACCTTTCTGGTCCTGAGAGACAGGCCATGAAGGATTATATTTCAGAGAGTCTGGCTAAGGGGCATATTAGACCTTCATCTTCCCCGGTGGCCGCGGGGTTCTTCTTTGTGAAGAAAAAAGATGGAGGCCTACGCCCTTGCCTGGATTTCCGTGAGCTTAATCGGATTACGGTCCGAGATCCGTATCCGCTCCCACTTATTCCCGATCTCTTCAATCAGATCGTGGGTGCCAAATGGTTCTCTAAGTTGGATCTCAGGGGGGCGTACAATCTGATTAGGATGAAGGAGGGGGATGAGTGGAAGACGGCGTTTAACACTCCGGAGGGGCATTATGAGAACCTTGTCATGCCATTTGGTCTGAGTATTGCCCCGGCGGTGTTTCAACACTTTGTAAATGACATCTTTCGCCACCTAATGGGACAGTTTGTGGTCATATATCTGGATGATATCTTAATTTACTCGCCGGATCTTGTGTCTCATCAGGAGCATGTTAGGCAGGTGTTACAGATCTTGCGGGATAATAAACTGTACGCCAAATGGGAGAAGTGTGTGTTCGCCGTACAGGAACTTCAGTTTTTGGGATTCCTGGTGTCAGCATCCGGTTTTCGTATGGACCCTGGGAAAGTGCGGGCAGTTCTTGAGTGGGATCTGCCAGAGGATCTTAAGGCATTACAACGTTTCTTGGGGTTTGCTAACTACTACCGGAAATTCATTCGTAATTTTTCGTCCATAGTTAAACCTCTCACAGACATGACTAATAAAGGGACGGATTTTTCAAAGTGGTCTGACAAGGCTTGTCAAGCGTTTTCTTCTTTGAAAAAATGTTTTGCTTCAGCACCCATACTTATTCAGCCTGATGCGTCACAGCCGTTCATTGTTGAGGTGGACGCTTCCGAGGTAGGGGTGGGAGCAGTATTGTCACAAGGTTCGTCCCCTGGTAAATGGCATCCGTGCGCCTTCTTCTCTAAAAAATTGTCGTCCGCGGAGAGGAATTATGATGTCGGCAATAGGGAACTCTTGGCCATTAAGTTGGCTTTTGAGGAGTGGCGCCATTTTTTGGAGGGGGCAGTCCACCCGGTCACCGTCATTACCGATCACAAAAACCTGCTATATTTAGAGTCCGCTAAATGTCTGAATCCCAGACAAGCTAGGTGGTCGTTGTTTTTTACCAGGTTTAATTTTGTCGTCACATATCGTCCTGGGTCAAAAAATGTTAAGGCGGATGCCTTATCTCGCTGTTTCCCAGGGGCTGGGAACACGGAGGACCCGGTTCCGGTCCTTCAGGAGGGGGTGGTGGTATCGGCAGTATGCTCTGAGCTTGAGGAGGAGGTATTGGAGGCTCAGGGGGATGCCCCTGTAGGACCTCCAGGGAGACTGTTTGTTCCAGATCAGTTGCGACAAAGGGTGATCGAGGCACATCATAATTCAGCTTTGGCAGGACACCCAGGGAGTAAAGCAACTGAGGATCTCCTCTCGCGCCGGTTTTGGTGGCCTAACTTACATAGGGAGGTGGTAACTTTTGTCGCCTCCTGCGAGGTTTGTGCGCGCTCTAAGACCCCACATACCCGTCCGTCTGGGACCCTCTTACCTTTGAAGATTCCGGAGCCTCCGTGGACTCATCTGTCTATGGACTTCATTACGGACCTCCCGCCATCTTCGGGTAAAACAGTCATACTCGTTGTAGTGGACAGGTTCAGCAAGATGGCACATTTTATCGCTCTTCCTGCTCTTCCTAATGCTAAAACTCTTGCGCAGGTGTTTATTGGGGAGATTGTAAGACTTCACGGGGTACCCTCCGATGTGGTGTCGGATCGGGGGTCTCAGTTTGTGTCCAAATTCTGGAAAGCATTTTGTACACGGCGGGGGATGCAGTTGTCATTTTCATCGGCTTTTCACCCGCAGACCAATGGTCAGACAGAGCGTCTGAACCAGAGCTTGGAGACATATCTCCGGTGTTTTGTGTCAGAGAACCAGGAGGACTGGGCTTCTTTCTTGCCTCTGGCGGAGTTTGCTCTAAATAATAGGCGGAGCGAGTCCACTGGTAAGTCCCCGTTTTTTGGGGCATATGGTTTTCACCCCCAGTTTTGTACCTTCAATAGGGGGGGGCTCTTCTGGGGTTCCTGAGGAGGAACGATTTTTGTCGTCACTTGCTTCAGTGTGGAGAGGAGTGCTGAATAATCTGAGTACTATGGGGAACCGATACAAACGTATGGCTGATAGGAGGAGAGTGTCTGGTCCGGACCTAAGTGTGAACGATCTGGTATGGTTGTCTACCAAGAATATAAAACTTAAGGTTCCCTCCTGGAAACTGGGTCCCAGGTTCATCGGGCCATACAAGATCAGTTCTATAATTAATCCGGTTGCATTCCGTCTTGACCTCCCTCCCACATTTAAGATTCATAATGTGTTCCACAGATCGTTGCTTAAGAGGTATGTGGCGCCGGTGATACCTTCACCTTTACCTCCTCCTCCTGTGGTGGTCAATGGTAACTTGGAGTTCCAGGTGTCGAGAGTCATCGATTCACGTCTGAATCGCCGGTCCCTTCAGTACCTTGTTCATTGGAGGGAGTATGGTCCTGAGGAGAGGACGTGGGTTCCTGCGTCGGATATTAACGCAGACCGATTGGTTCGGGCCTTCCACACTACTCACCCAGATAAACCCGGCCCTGAGGGTCCGGAGGCCCCTCGTAGAAGGGGGGGTACTGTCACGGGTGTGTCGCTGCGAAGATCGTCGCGATTGCACACCCTGACTTCTCACAGCTGAGTTTCTGCTGCTGGGTGTTTTTCGGCAGTGAGAGAGTTAATTCTCCCTCTCTCTGTGCTGGACAAGACCAACCTTGCTCAGCTGCAATTAATGTTGCCATAATTGGTTTCCTTCAAATACGTGCCTGTCTGCTAGGGAAGTGTCGGTGAAAGCATTCATGCAGACCAGCAGAGCGGATCATATTGAGAAGTCTAAAGCTAAGATTACCTGTTGTGGTTTTCTCCTCTCCTCGCTTTATTATTTATCTCCTTACCCTTGGTGTTCCCTCTGTAGTGGTAGTTTTGTATGCAAGGTGTCTTTTGTTTTACCCCTTGTACTGTCTCGTTTGTCTTATACTGTGTGTAGGCAGTTACCTTCCCGTTTCCCTGTGGTGGCAATCAGGGTCCTTCTCAGGACTTGATTACAGTGGTCAGGGATTCACAGGAGATAGGGTTACGCTGGCGGCCTGGACCTCTGTACCATCAACAGTACCTCCAGGTAGAGGGATTAGTCAGGACCCCAGCTTAGGGTCAGCATAGACCCCGGTCCTCCTGTATGCAGAGACAGCGTGACACCATCAATGTCAATGGCTGCTCGCTTTCCCCAGTCCCGCATGCTCGGTGCCTTGGGGTGATCATCGACTCTGCCCTCTCTTTCAAACCACATATCCAAGCCCTCGCAACCTCCTGCCGCCTCAAACTCAAAAATATTTCCCAGATCCGTGCATTCCTCAACCATGAAACCACAAAAACACTAGTGCACGCCCTTATCATCTCCCGCCTCGACTACTGCAACCTCCTACTGTCTGGCCTCCCCTCTAGCACTCTGGCACCACTCCAGTCCATCCTACACTCTGCTGCCCGACTAATCCACCTGTCTCCCGCTATTTCCCAGCCTCCCTCCTATGCCAGGCCCTTCACTGGCTTCCTATTGCCCATAGGCTCCAATTCAAAACCCTAACCATGACATACAAAGCCATCCACAACCTTTCTCCTCCATACATCTGTGACATGGTCTCCCGCTACCTACCTACACGCAACCTTCGATCCTCTCAAGATCTCCTTCTCGTCTCCCCCCTCATCTCTTCTTCCCACAACCGCATACAAGACTTCTCCCGGGCTTCCCCCATACTCTGGAACTCCCTGACGCAAAACATCAGACTTTCACCAACAACGGAGACCTTCAAGAAAAACCTGAAGACCCAACTGTTCCGACAAGCCTACAACCTGCAATGATCCTCAGTCTACTGAACCATTGCACGACCAGCTCTACCCTTTCCTAGTGTATTCTCACCCATCCCTGCAGACTGTGAGCACTCGCGGGCAGGGTCCTCTCTCCTTCTGTACTTGTGTGTCCCTTGTCTAGCACATGTTTATTGTACCTGTCTATATTTTTCCCTTTTCATATGTAAAGCGCCATGGAATAAATGGCGCTATATAAATGTATAATAATAATAATAATTGCATGCAGCTCCCTTGTCATGGTGCACAGTTTTGTGCTGATCTTAATACCAGAGGAGGTTTGGACTCTGCAGCTATGGAGTCAGCAGAGCGTTGGTGACTTTCTGCCCTCTGCTCCTCAGCCCTTGGTGACCCCGCTCTGTAACCTTACGTGGTCTCCACTTAACGGCTGAGTTTCTGCGGTTCCTTCCACTACTCAATGATACCACTTACAAATGGTGGAATATTTAGGAGGAAACAAATATGACCTGACTTGTGATGTCCTATTATAAAATCGCGCTGATATCAATGAGCTTTTTACAATGAGCCATTCTGTCACACCTTAGTAGAGGCAGACAGTATGGCGGGGGGTCAGATTTTATACATACAATGGAACTTAATGAACAACTTGAATTTAATGAATAAGATATTGGATCCCAGTACTTTTCTCCACAATAGGTATGATGGATCATGGTAGAAATTTGGAAATTCCCCTTTGCAATTGCCCAGTAGTATCCATTCATGGACTGGCCAGATTTGCAACAGCGAGCGCTGACTTCTTTGACTTGATGATGCCCAACAGACGGGCTGTCATTAGAAGACAATACCAATTATCTGTTTTGGCAATTTGCCATCAGATAGAAAATCCCATCAGTTTGAGAGAGTTTTACACAGAGCAGTCAGATGCTTTATATTTTTCCAAGTATTTTTTCATATGAAATTATCAAGAATAGAGACAATATCTTTAGTTAATAATCTAGATTTTCTTTGCCTTCTTATATATCAGGTAAAGCCGAGCTTTTTTATATTCAACGGTTGTTCCTGGGAGAAGCATCGAGTTTGTGCAAAAGAAAAAAAAACACAGATCAAGGTCAGTGAATCTGATTACTTGGATACACTTTAGGCAGGAAGAATGCAGGGTCCTGACCTGGGAGGAACTCCAGGTTTATCATAAGTTTACTTTACTGTCCTAAAATGCTGATAAAATGTGACCCTGTGTCACGCTGTCAATGACCAAGTGATAGGAGCCATATGCAATTCTCATTGACTTCTGCCTCAGTGCCATATGCAAAATAGCTTAGTGTAGAGAGAACATCAACGTTAGTGACCTCCATTAACGAAGAATTAAAGTGCCCCAATAAATCACATCATTAGGACAGCTGATCCACTTGGAAAAAATCATTTTACTGGGAAACCTTTGGAAGAATATACTTTCAAAAAGATCAGCCAAACATCAAGGCTAAAAGGAAAAAAATTAGTCAAAGGGGGTTGAGTAATCGCAAACTTTTCCAGATTGGATCCACCATCATGATTAACTGATCGTCACAGGTTCTTCAAGCAGTTAATTTTAGTGGGGAAAGCTGTGGATAGATGAATAGCTATTGGAGCCATCATGGTGATCATCTGATCAGGTTCAGCTTCTCACATGTAGTTGATTTTGATGGAGAAAGTCTTGGGTAGATAAATAATAATCTACATGATACATAAATGGCTCTGATCTCTCAGATGGAGAGTTGCTCTTAAACTGCATATACACTGAAATAGTCTCATTAATTGGCTGGAATGATATTTTGTGCAGAGGAAAAGACCATCGTTCTCGATGGTGCATCGTTCTGTGTAAACAGGATTGCAACTCCAAGAACCATGACAGCCTTTGCGCTTTGAGTGATCTATTCCAGATCATTCGGCGAGCATCGTTTACCGCCGTCTGCCAGTGTAAACAGGCTAGTAAACGACCGACGATCGGTAAATGTTTACCGATTGGCAGTCGTTTAGCGCAGTTGGTCGTTCTGTGTAAATAGACCCTTACTGAGCGTACTTTTGAGATTCCAAACAGTGGACACCTTTATGGTACATTAGGGCATTTGGACAGATTAAATATCCGGGGCACTTGTGTAAAAACTTTACCTATACCACCACACTAAAACGCTTCCTGCAATGACATCACACGTCTTACATGATGACATCATGATTACTGTATATGATGCCAGAGCGCTCATAATCCATCATATTCTTTATACATAATTCCAGCATACTGTAGGTCTGAAATAAAGCAACTCCCCAACTGCCAGACCCAGAACCCCCTACTAAACCATCAATATGGATACCCATTTACAAAAGAAAACCACTGCAGAATGTTTTTAATGTCAAAAATACAATCCTTAGCTAGTCCACTTCATATAGGCTTTCTGACCACTGCTGCTTTGGGCTGTCAGCACATTGGAAATAATTGTACGCTGACATAATTATAAATCAGATCATTATTATTTATGACGTTTTGCTTGCAAATATTTGGACCCTGGTATACCGTCCCACAAGTTGGGCCCAGTGACTTATCATAATTTTAGGCACTCCCATTTCTTTTCTTCTCACAAGAAGCATCAGCAACTTCATAGGCAATTTTTTGTTTTTTATTCGTGGAATGCTATGTACATTTTTGCAAAACCAATGTAAACCAAAATATATAGTCCATAAATAAATATAACACCACATGTGATGAATATAGAGGAAATGTCCACCGAGACTGCAGGAAACGCAATGTGATAGGTCCAATAAGTCCGATGTGGAGACTGATAGGCACGTGTGGCCATTTATTGTCTCTGTTGGTTTTACATTCTTTCTCTGTGATATCATTGAGCAAAAAGAACCTTATATTTACTAAAAAAAAAGTGGAGTTGTAGGCATTATTAAGAGCTGGATGCCAAGTTTCCAATTAATTTCCAGCTCCAAGGTAATATATGATACATGCAAGCTTTGTAGTCAAGCAATTGGCCAAAAACTGGCAGATAAATAGCACCAATATATTTATTAAGTGCTGTACATATTATTGTTGTGGTAATGTAATAATTATTGCCAGATAGTTCCTAAAAGCAAGCCTTGAAATAAATTTTAACCCATACGAAGTGCTACTGCCATGAAACAACAATATAATGCAAGTTAATTAGAAGTGAGTAGATTGATTTTCGGGACTCTGGCCCATCGGTCAATGGCCGACCCCACTTTAGATGCGTATAGAGCGATTTGTAATTAACTTCCATTAAGGGAGCAAAGACCGCCAATGTTCTTGGCAGCGCGGGACCTGTCTACACTGAACAAGGTGATGCCAAGGACGATGATCTTTTGGGCAACCAAAAAATATTACTTCACCTGGAGAATGAGCGCTTTCTCGCTCATCAGGAGATCGGCAGCCTGTTCACATTGTGTGATTATTGTGAAACAAGTGTTCCTGGGAATAATCGCACAGTGTAAATCCGCCTTAGATTAGATGTAAGGGACTAGAGTAAGTATACAGCTAAAAAAAAACAAAAACAAAACTTAAACTTGGAATAAAGGAGCTCAAGAATCGGCCCTTCAGAATTAGTTAACATAAACATTTCTTTCAAAGTGGTTTTGCCGTATTGTAAATGAATAGTAATGCCTAATAGGTTCTAGTATATTGCGTGGAGGTGTTTTATGCTCCTAGAAAAGAACAAGATATAAATATTAGGTTATTCACATGTCCAAAGTTTACGGCCTAAGTAAGGACTCTGATGTCGATACCAATCGTGGGTCTCCTGACCCAAAATCAATAGCCTTATAGACATACAGTTAGGTCCATATATATTTGGACAGAGACAACATTTATCTAATTTTGGTTCTAGACATTACCACAATGAATTTTCAACAAAACAATTCAGATGCAGTTGAAGTCCAGACTTTCAGCTTTCATTTGAGGGTATCCACATTAAAATTGGATGAAGGGTTTAGGAGTTTCAGCTCCTTAACATGTGCCACCCTGTTTTTAAAGGGACCAAAAGTAATTGGACAAATGACTCCAAGGCTATTTCATGGACAGGTGTGGGCAATCCCTTTGTTATGTCATTCTCAATTAAGCAGATGAAAGGGCCGGAGTTGATTTGAGGTGTGGTGTTTGCATTTGGAAGGTTTTGCTGTGAAGGAAACATGCGGTCACAGGAGCTCTCCATGCAGGTGAAACAAGCCATCCTTAAGCTGCAAGAACAGAAAAAAACCCATCCAAGAAATTGCTACAACATTAGAAGTGGCAAAATCTACAATTTGGTACATCCTGAGAAAGAAAGAAAGCACTGGTGAACTCATCAATCCAAAAAGACCTGGGAGCCCACGGAAGACAACAGTGGTGGATGATCGCCGCATACTTTCTTTGGTGAAGAAGAACCCGTTCACAACATCAACTGAAGTCCAGAACACTCTCAGTGAAGTAGGTGTATCTGTCTCTAAGTCAACAGTAAAGAGAAGACTCCATGAAAGTAAATACAAAGGGTTCACATCTAGATGCAAACCATTCATCAATTCCAAAAATAGACAGGCCACAGTTAAATTTGCTGAAAAACACCTCCAGAAGCCAGCTCAGTTCTGGAAAAGTATTCTATGGACAGATGAGACAAAGATGAACCTGTACCAGAATGATGGGAAGCCAAAAGTTTGGAGAAGAAAGGGAACGGCACATGATCCAAGGCACACCACATCCTCTGTAAAACATGGTGGAGGCAACGTGATGGCATGGGCATGCATGGCTTTCAATGGCACTGGGTCACTTGTGTTTATTGATGACATAACAGCAGACAAGAGTAGCCGGATGAATTCTGAAGTGTACCGGGATATACTTTCAGCCCAGATTCAGCCAAATGCTGCAAACTTGATTGGACGGCGCTTCATAGTACAGATGGATAATGACCCCAAGCATACAGCCAAAGCTACACAGGAGTTCATGAGTGCAAAAAAGTGGAACATTCTTCAATGGCCAAGTCAATCACCAGATCTTAACCCAATTGAGCATGCATTTCACTTGCTCAAATCCAGACTTAAGAGGGAAAGACCCACAAACAAGCAAGACCTGAAGGCTGCGGCTGTAAAGGCCTGGCAAAGCATTAAGAAGGAGGAAACCCAGCGTTTGGTGATGTCCATGGGTTCCAGACTTAAGGCAGTGATTGCCTCCAAAGGATTCGCCACAAAATATTGAAAATAAAAATATTTTGTTTGGGTTATGTTTATTTGTCCAATTACTTTTGACCTCCTAAAATGTGGAGTGTTTGTACAGAAATGTGTACAATTCCTACATTTTCTAACACATATTTTTGTTCAACCCTTCAAATTAAACGTTACAATCTGCACTTGAATTCTGTTGTAGAGGTTTCATTTCAAATCCAATGTGGTGGCATGCAGAGCCCAACTTGCGAAAATTGTGTCACTGTCCAAATATTTCTGGCCCTGACTGTACATGAGGTTTTGGGTCAGGAGATCTGCACTCAGTCTGGATATCGTAGTTTGGGTCATGAATGTGAGATGTGGGATTTAAGTAAATCTTCAACTATAGATCTGTTCAAAAATGGCAACCCAATGTTCATAGTTGACAATCAACCAGAACTCAGTATTCTTTTGCTTTCCAGCTTGGAGATAGGTAACCAGTCCATTCCCTCCTGGAGGGTGAGGTCCTTTGCCCCAGACATGTGCCTTTGGGGGAAAGTCACACACATTAGATGGTTGATATTAATGGGTTTGGTTGACATTATTATTCTAATGTGTATGGCCTCCCCTATAAAACGTTGGCCATTAGATGATAGCTATATCTTTTGACCCGCAGTTATCTAATATATATGGTCAACTTTGGGTCTGGAATCCTGCCTCCGTCAAATGAGGAAAGGTAACACCAAAAAGTAAAGTTTCAAGCTTTTCCATTGAAACAAATAAGACTTTACTGACTCAAAAAGATTTTTTGTAATTTTTATTCATTCTTGATCAAGCTTAGTGTGTAATTTTTCCCATTTGCTTCCTATCACGGGAAATCTCCATTTAATTTAGTTGGTAAAATGGTCTGATCATAGAATTGGCGGCCAAGTGGACCTATTTAGATGCACGGATAGATAATGGAAAGTTGCTACAGATCATTCTTAAAATCTCTTTTAAATTCATATTTTTCATTTTTGCTACTCACACAAACCTTTCTCAATCCCCAGTGTTACCTTGAACAATGGCCCCTAATTGCAGAATTCCATTGTGGTAGCTATGTAAAAACGTGGCTGCTAGACAGGCATGTAATTACAAAAAAAAACGTCAGAAGCAGAACACAGCAAAAGAATAATTTTTTTAACAGGCTGCACCCTAGCAAAAAGTCCCCATATTATCCACCTAGCTCCCAGACAGACCTGTACTGCATAGTTTAATTGAAATCTCATGCAGGTCCTGCTGGTGGAACATAAAAATAAAAGTTAAGAAATTTATTGGCAAAGGCCACAGAAATGGATTTCCCAGTTTTTGGCTGCTGCGGCCAAACTTAGCGAAATATGTGTTAACAGTAGGAGTATTGTCCAAAGCTCATTATTTCTACCACCAGTCACTGAGGTCTTTTGTTATTCTATCCCACTTCTCTGTTTTGTTGTGTCATAGGATCGGACAACTTGAGACTGGGAAACAACGCCATGTTCTTCTTGAGAAAATGCAAAGCCGTCTGAAAAAGAAAAAACAAAAAAAAAGGAAGTGAGAAAGGGTGGAAGAATATTTCAAGAATAGCACATTGTAACAAAAGAAAGAAGCATATGATATGACCGAGGAGGAAGACTGTGGAAGTAGCATCTGTAGAAGTTGTAGGGACTCTAGGGTAACAACTCATATTTTATACATTGACTAAAAAAAAGTGGTCAAGGACAAGTTTGTGGGCCATGCTGATGGGATATGCCACCAATCTCATGTCTATGGACCTGGCAGATGAAGGCAGCTGTCAGGGAGATGAAAAAGCCAACAAGTGGCCCAAGAAGTGTCTGGCAGCTGTTTATCATCTATCATTGACACAATGGGGGATATTGAGGTTTATAGAATCCGCAGATGGATGATCGCTTGATTGACGGTTCCTCAACCACATGAATATGGGCACTACCAAATGATTGGAGGAAACAAGGGTCCGCCTGGTTGGATTTTAACTTCTATAACTCCTTGAGGCAGTATTATCTGGCAGCTGCTTATCTTCCACCCCAGGAGAAGCATGGGGGAGGGTCGGAGAAGGGAACATTGACTAGCTATCTTATATATATATGACCAGTCTGCAGATGATTTCCAGGACATTCTTTTTAGGGTGCAACCTGCTATCTGCTTTGGAATCCTATACCTCCACCCCCTCCCCGTTCCTGTCATTGCCCCATGATATTCCCCTTCATGTATACACACTATAGAAAAACATATGTCTTCCATCTGTTAGTGACTGTCACACAAGACAATATCCAAGGTTCCCCAAACCATTCATTTCCAGCTATTCTTACGCAGGTGTAAAGCCTCACAAAGATCCCACCATGTGCAGTTTGGTAAATACCATATTAAAATTATCTGAGGGTCCAATAAAGTTTGTAGTAACAAGTAGGTTTGGGATTATACATCACCATTTATAAATTATTAGGTAATTTACATATTTTACCAGGCAAAATATCACAGAAACAAAAGCCCCGTACAGTTATTTCCATACATTTTATCACTATCCACATTACCAGTGATAATTACTCCTTTTGGGCTGCGCTGATATTATATATGGACAGATTTGGGTCAAGAAATGATGCCTCATCATGGTGGATGATTGATGGGGGTCCCACCATTTACAAGAACAAGAGCCTCAAAGTCCTCGAGCAGAAGTGTACATACCTGACCATCCCTACATTCCTTTTATTGGACCAAAATTGGCGGCTAACTCAATTTGCCCATTGAAAGGTATGAAAGGCGTAATCACCTCTCCTCCATTCACATAGGGGACTTTGAGGTCCTCCTATTGACACATTTCGAAGAGACAGAACAGGGTTATTCGAGATTGAAGAGTTAATGTAAACTTAATGGGATTGTCGGATCTTCCGATAAAAGTCTTCAGTCTTCTTATGTGTCTGCAGAGTTCTGACTCCTGTCAGTGTGCCATGCGCACGTTCTCAGGATTCACTGGAGTTGCCAATGAGATCGGGGGGGGGGGGGGGGGGTTAGGTCATGTGATCAAGTAGGTAATTTGCATACTATGCACTCAAGTGCCGACTAGTCGTGCTCGGCCTCTCTCATTTCTCTTGCATTGAGAGAAGTCAGGTACGTCTAGTCAAAATGTGACCGGAAGTATGCAAATCACGTACTTGCAGTTACGTGACCGCCTGCTCTCACCATCAATATTGGTGAATCATGACAGCATATGCATCGCATGCTGACTTTATTCAGAAGTGTGCAGTCACATAGAGTAACTGTTCACTTTTATGAAAAGACCAGATGCCCCCACTGGTAAGGGAGGGTAGTACATAGCTGTCACAAGAAATTCTGTAAAAAAGTAACTTATTTTAAATACAACTATGCTCTCCATAAGACTTTAGATCCTTTCTCCTGTTGTTTTCAGATCTTTACACAACAATTTCCCCTCCCTGACAATTTACTGAATATATGGGCTTTCTACTCTACGCTCACATCTGGTTTCTGGAAACACCTGGGAGGCCCATAAACTTGCGTATATGGGGAGAACCTCAGAATGGGCTGAGCCAAACAGGCTTGTTCATAGGGCAGTTGGAAGAAAAAGCTTTCATTCATGATTGGCCAGTTTAAAGTAGGTCAGTAAGTAAATACTTAGTACACTGCTAAGGAAAGTAGCTGCAGAATTATTGTAATTATTATTTTATGGGTAATGTATGCATTTACTATATACAGTGCAGACCAAAAGTTTGGACACACCTTCTCATTTAAAGATGTTTCTGTATTTTGATGACTATGAAATTGTAATCTCATACTGAAGGCATCAAAACTATGAATTAACACATGTGGAATTATACATTACACTTTACAAAAAAGTGTGAAACAACTGAAAATATGTCTTATATTCTAGGTTCTTCAAAGTAGCCACCTTTTGCTTTGATGACTGCTTAGCACACTCTTGGCATTCTCTTGATGAGCTTCAAGAGGTAGTCACCAGAAGTGAAAATAGAGTCTGGATGCTGGATGATGACAACTTGTCTCTTCGGAATCCCCCATAGGAGTTTCGGTTGGATTCAGAGCAGGAGACACATGGCCACTGAATCATTTCGAACTTGCTCTTCAGTAATACTTCAGATGTGTGTTTTGGATCATCGTCATGTTGGAAAAGTGCACATCTACCAAGGGTACGGAGTGATGGTAGCATCTTCTCTTTCTATACAAAGCAGTAATCTGTGAATTCACGATACAATCATTGAAATGTAGCTCCCAACACCAGTAGCGTTTATGCAGCCCACATAAGGACTCTGCCACCACCATGTTTCACTGTAGGCATCATGCATTTTTCTTTGGACTCTTCACCTTCGCGAGACTATACGGTTTTGAAGTCATCAGTTCCAAAAACATTTATCTTGGTCTCATCACTCAGAATATAAAGTTCCTTCATCAGCAGAATGAGCCAAGGAGCTACATTTGCAGGTAATTAGCATCGTTTTAGGGTGAAATGCTCATTGATTCACCTGTATCTAGTATTACTCGTGCAGAATAGGAAGCAGAATGCATTTATCTTTTATCAAGCACAAGAAAACAGCCATTACCTTCCTAACAAAGCTTACCTTTAGCCTCAGGTCAGATAGAGATCACAATGAAATTTCAAGCCTCCAAGCTAAAAGCTTCCTCTGGTATCAACTCTACCTGATGCTCAGTTTAATTAAAATCAAATCCCCACCTGCCTACAGGAAGCAGCCGGCCGTATTATTTACACTCCAATACTTACATGATACACTTTGCTGGACGGAATTAGCACGAAACAAGCTTGGAGGGGTTTTTCTGCCAAGTCTCTTCAACAAGTGGTCACGTTCATTCAAGCTGCAATGAGATCAAATAAACATTACTTTCAATGCATGTCAGCCCGGCCGGAAACAGCTGCCACTTCACATTTGAAACGGTCTCTTCTTACCAGATGACAAGCTTTTTGGCAAACTAAGCGGAGCACTTTTCTTACCTATGTTGTAGAAAACTAATGCTAGAACTAAAGAAGGCGCTTCTGCATTTAGTGTCTTCTGTGAACTTGGCTTACATTTACTAGGTAGCTCACTAAACAGTTATTTCGAAAATAGGGAATAAGTTTCTAACGCGCATGCGCAACCTCCGCTCCATTCATTGTCTATGGGACTACTGAAGAAAGCTGTTCTATAGATAATGGGTGAAGCAGAGGTTAAGCATGGGCACTTCTGCTCTATTCAAAAAAGAGCTAAGCACAGCTCGGTCCTCATGTTCCAGAGCCCTGATCTCATGATAGCTGGGGGAACCCAGCAGTCGGACCCCCACCAGTCAGTGAGTTATCCCGTGGATAGGGAATAACTTCATACTTTGGGAATAACCCTTAAAGTTCTGTAGTAAAATAGCGCACTGACACCTGGCACAATTATACCTGCCAGCCTTTGTGTTGTGCCATAATTACAGCTACCCACTATGTCTGTTGAAGGTGGTGCCACAGAGGACCTGGCACCTGAGCAGTGAAAATACCACTAAACTTATAGTAATTATATTGCCATATTAAAGAGACTTTGTATAGTAGTGATGTTACATCACAGAATATAATACGTAATTGTAGTAATAACTTTATATATGTAGTCAGCAATAACCATCAAGGTTATCAAGAGAAGATTGTAAGGGAACGTATGTTCCAAAAAATTGGACATTCTTTTACATGTCCAAATAAAATCCTGGGGGATGGTTTTGAAGGTATAAGGCTATGTTCACATTAAGTGGAAACGTTCACGACTTCCCGTCCGAATTTTTGCAGCATATTTGTTACAGATTTTCACCAGTGGGTCCTCATTAATTGCTCTCTGGGTGTTATCAGTTGGGATGTGTCTTTTACCATTCTGACACTGACCTATCAGTGCTGCCATATACAGATTGTACAGGGCACACCCCTTTGACAAGAGGAATGGTGACACCCAGCTGTCAATTTATTCATAAGCTTCTAAGAGAAATAACGGAGGAAAGGCACAACGCACCATAGTTATTTCATAGGGGGAAAGGGAAAATGCTCTAAAGGGCCAACAGGTCCTCTTTCAGTGCATATGGGGTGGGGCATAAACAGAGAATTATACTATAACATTCTGGTTGCCTACAGCCACCACTAAAGGCCCCCATACAGATTAGACTACAGTAGACCGAACCTCAGGAGGATCAGCCAACAGTCTAATGTCTATAAGGACCTCCCGATTCTGCCCGACAAATGATAACGGGGGAGAAAAGGATCCGGCGCATTGGATTTCCACCAGCCAATCCTTGTGTTCTCAGGGAGATAAGGTTAAATCGTTGTCTATGGGGGCTTAAGAATGGCAAACTGCATACTGTTATGAATTAAGTGCAATATCAGGACGTTAGTCTTTTTAAACACATACTGAAACAGATCATGAAGGATCAATATGATTTCCCTTATGTTAAATTCCCAGGTTACGTTTTTTTGTATAATCTTCTGTTACTCGCAGATCAGCAGTGCTATCTATGAAAATAACATTTGTGCGGTTTAATTCTGTCCGGCTATAAATCTTTAACCTGGCAGCAATTTAATGTCAATACCCAGATTTAGGCATAGTGGAAGCCATGCCGGAAAATGGTCAGCTCAGCTGAAAGTCAGAGCGGTATTTGGCCACTGCTTCATGGAACAGTACCCAAAGGCTCCATCATATTATCTTCACCTTAATAATATTTGGTCAAAAAGCTAGTATACAAAAGAAATGAGAGGGCGTTGGGGACTTTTTTGTTTTCTCACAATCCTTTCTTCAATACTAAAATTTAAGAAGGGTCTGGAAGACTTTTTTAATAAATATATTACAGGTTATGAGCACTAGATTCTGTGATGGGACGATGATCCAGGGAACTAGTCGGATTATCATATGGAATCGGGAAGGAATTTTTCCCCTAATATAGAGCTATTAATGTTTGCCCCATGGGGTATTTTGCCTTCCTCTGGATCAACATGTTAGGCTATACGTTGAACTCAATAAACTTAAAGGGGTTTTCACACGAGCAAAGTTAATTTTAAGCAACATTTTAATCAATAAATCTTGGAATAATAATAAGTTCCACAATTGGATGTGTTTAAATAAAATGTTCCTGTGCTGAGATAATCTCATTAATGAGCCCCTGCTGTGTACTGTGTAATGTCTGTGTCTGACCGTACAGGGACATGGTCTGATCATACCACAGCTCCTGGAAGAGGGGGGAAGCATAAGAGAGAGTATATGGACAGGACAATACAGGATCGCAGCTGATTCATTCTTTCAGGCAAAGCATTGCTTAAAAACAGGCAGTGAAATGTTTTGCCTCACAAAAAGAATCAGCTGTGATCCCATACTGTAATGTCTGTACATTCTTTTATTTCCTCCCCCACCCAGGAGCTGTGGTATGATCAGACCACGTCCCTGTACGGTCAGACACAGCCATCACACAGTACACAACAGGGGCACATGTATAAGATTATCTCAGCACAGAAACATTTGATTTAAACACATCCAATTGTGGAACTTATTATTATTCCAAGATCTATTAATTAAAATGTACTTTGCTCGTGGGAAACCCCTTTAAGTCTACCTTCAGCCTTTAAAACTATGAATCTATGTAAAGTCACACTGCCTGGTCACCTGATAGCTCTAAATATGGCTTCGCACTAGCTATTCTGATTATCAGGTCCCATTGGATCACGAGCCTTCACCCTGAAACTGCTGTACAGGGATGTGGACTTACACAGGGACCCTGAATTGAGTCCTCGGAGAAGCCGCTGGCTGGTGTAACAGGCAGGCAGGAATGCTCAGGTCTCTAGGTCAGAACCCGGAGGACCAAGAGACAAAATCGTAAGTCAGAAGATTTGTCAGTCAATGGGCTGAGGTGAGAATGAGAACAAACTAGGCAGAAGTAGAGCAGAACAACAGGAGTGAACCAGAGGTAGAGTATAAACTGTAAGGTGGGAGTTATAGTGTGGTGTGGTGTTGTCCGATTGGCCACAGCAAAAAGCTGATTACTTCAGCTGTACAGCACACCCATTCATGCTGGCAGACTGGAAGGCACCACAGGTCCCAGCTACATCAGCCTCTGTGACTGGACCACTCACAGAATGAATACTTGGGCATCTGGTGACAAAAGCCAACGTCCCATGAACAGGTCCGGGAGGACGAGTAACACCTTCTTTCCTTCATATATGTAATATTATTTTTTTCCTGATTTTACTTTACTAGAGTGATATACAATGAAGCATGTCAATAATTGAAGCCGGCATCTTATCTAGTTACTAAAATGAATCTTATCTTAAGGAAATCGAGGAATAATGTATCACCAAATAGAGCTTAATGTATAATGATACTGATTTATTGGGAGACTGTCCACTTAAATGTATGATCTGCTCCGGGCAGTAAAATGAATATCAGCAGATTTCATATTCTATATAGGAATAATAATACTCTATATATTCTCGAGCTATAGATGACAATCAGCAGACCCCGGGCCGTAGTGACACGCCGCTTGTAATGTGTTTCATTTCCTGCTCTTCCTTTGTCTTGACGTTGCGTACTTTTACTGCAGCCATAAGGGGAGATGATTGGGGTTAACTAGATTTATCTGGAGTTGGGTTATATGATCAGTAGCCTTATTGTTACATTCTGTGGGAACGGTACCAGTCAGAATCCTTTACTCCACATGATCTGAGTTATAGTTAGGCATCTTTCTGGTATTCTACAAAAATCTGATATTCTCCAACCCTACTTTTTAGCACCATACAACCTACCTAAATATTTCATTAGATGGTGTATTTTTATTACCAGAGACGTAGTTATAGGGCTTGTAGGATTTGCGGTTTACCCAGGAACTGTTGTGTAAATGGCCCCATACACATTAGTGTTGTGAATGGACTTGAGATGAGTTCTGAGCAGAGGCTCCTCTGGTGGTTACAAGCGGTACTGGACTGTCCAGTGAAGATTGTGAGGATTGGGAATCAGGTGTTACTGACTGGTCTTATATAAGGGAGTCGCCTTCCCATCAGGGTTGCCGGTGATCAATTGTTCTGGTCTCAATCCTTGATTCCTGTTTCCTTTGTAGCCTGCTGTGTCGTGTCTGCATCTCCTGCTAACAGATAAGACATTTTCTTCTTTTTGTTTTTGTGCTTGATTTTTGCATTTTGTCCTGCACTTCTGTGGGGGCCTTCAGGGTCCCCTCCGGGGGCTTTTGCCCTCTCAGTTTAGTTCAGCCACTGATGTTTTGTACATTTGCTTTTTCCAGTTTTTTCAGTGGCTGCTGTTTTGATTTTGTTACACCAGAGAACTAATTTAGGTGGTAGAGGTCGTGTGATCTCAGGTGTTTTTGAAATTAGTAGAGTTGGTGCTTTTCAGGGTTTTTTGGGATTGCAGTAAGTGCCCTTCCTATCCTTTTCTATTTAGATAGTTTGGGCCCCAACGTTTGCTCATACTATTTTCTGTCTGTGTCAGTATTTCTTCTTGTCTAACCGCCATTACATGTTTGGGGGCTTTCTATGTTCTTTGGGGATCTGCTCCGGGGCAGATAGCTTTCCTCTTTCTATCTTTAGGTATAGTTAGTTTCTCAGGCTGTGACGAGGCGTCTAGGACCAATGTAGGAACGCTCCACGGCTGCCTCTAGTTGTGGTGGTTAGTCAGGGTACTGCAATCTCATAGATTCCAACTGCTCTGGTGTATTGCCTTTTTTACCTGCACTCCTCAGCTACCAAATCATAATAGTATCACCGGCCTAAACTGAAAATTATATGGTACTCACGGAAGGGAAAAATATTGTGAAAGAAAAAAAGGTTGTCAGAGTTGTCAGAGATATTTTTCTGTTTGTTGCATTTTTTTTTTTTCCCTCTGTATCTCTGGGTGCAGGGGAGGATTTTTTCTCTCAATGGAGTTTGCACAGTTGTCTGGCCGTGTGGATCAGCTTGCCACTGAGGTTCGGAGTATTGCTGCCTATCTTGCTGGGTTGCCTGTTGTGGAACCTAGGATTCCCATGCCAGATTTGTTTTTGGGGGATCGAGCCAAGTTTCTGAATTTCAAAAATAATTGTAAATTGTTTTTTGCCTTAAAATCTAAGTCCTCAGGGAACGCAGAACAGCAGGTTCAAATTGTCATCTCTCTCCTGCGTGGCGATCCTCAGGATTGGGCTTTTTCCCTGACACCTGGGGATCCTGTTTTGAGTGATGTTGATTCCTGGGCGTTTCATCCTCAGACCAATGGTCAAACTGAGAGAACAAACCAGACATTGGAGACTTATCTAAGATGCTTTGTGTCTGCTGATCAGGATGACTGGGTCTCTTTTTTGCCTTTGGCTGAGTTTGCTCTTAATAATAGGGCTAGCTCTGCCACTTTGATGTCTCCATTTTTCTGTAATTCTGGGTTTCACCCTCGATTTTCTTCAGGACAGACGGAGGCTTCTGTCTGTCCAGGTGTTGACTCTGTTGTGGAGCGTATGCAACAGATTTGGGACCAGGTAGTGGAGAGGTTGTCCCTCTCTCAGGAGAGGGCCCAGCGGTTTGCTAACCGGCATAGGACTGATGGTCCTCGGTTTAAAGTGGGGGACTTGGTCTGGTTGTCCTCAAAAAATATTCCTATGAGAGTGGCATCTCCTAAATTTAAGCCTAGGTTCATTGGACCTTATAAGATCATGGAGATTCTTAATCCTGTTTCTTTTCGTTTGCTTCTTCCAGGGACATTTAAGATCCATAACGTGTTCCACAAGTCCTTGTTGAAGAGGTTTGTTGAGCCAGTGGTTCCTACTGCTTTGCCTCCTGACCCTGTTCTGGTTGAGGGCAATATGGAGTTTGTGGTTGAGAAAATATTGAATTCTCGTTTTTCTAGACGGAAACTCCAGTATTTGGTTAAGTGGAGAGGTTATGGTCAGGAAGACAATTCTTGGGTGTTTGCTTCGGACATCCATGCTAGGAGACTCATCCGTGCGTATCATAGAACTCATCCTGACCGACCTGGTTGCTCAAGTGAGGGTTCGGTGACCCCTCCTCAAGGGGGGGTACTGTTGTGAATGGACTTGAGATGAGTTCTGAGCAGAGGCTCCCTCTGGTGGTTACAAGCGGTACTGGACTGTCCAGTGAAGATTGTGAGGATTGGGAATCAGGTGTTACTGACTGGTCTTATATAAGGGAGTCGCCTTCCCATCAGGGTTGCCGGTGATCAATTGTTCTGGTCTCAATCCTTGATTCCTGTTTCCTTTGTAGCCTGCTGTGTCGTGTCTGCATCTCCTGCTAACAGATAAGACATTTTCTTCTTTTTGTTTTTGTGCTTGATTTTTGCATTTTGTCCTGCACTTCTGTGGGGGCCTTCAGGGTCCCCTCCGGGGGCTTTTGCCCTCTCAGTTTAGTTCAGCCACTGATGTTTTGTACATTTGCTTTTTCCAGTTTTTTCAGTGGCTGCTGTTTTGATTTTGTTACACCAGAGAACTAATTTAGGTGGTAGAGGTCGTGTGATCTCAGGTGTTTTTGAAATTAGTAGAGTTGGTGCTTTTCAGGGTTTTTTGGGATTGCAGTAAGTGCCCTTCCTATCCTTTTCTATTTAGATAGTTTGGGCCCCAAAGTTTGCTCATACTATTTTCTGTCTGTGTCAGTATTTCTTCTTGTCTAACCGCCATTACATGTTTGGGGGCTTTCTATGTTCTTTGGGGATCTGCTCCGGGGCAGATAGCTTTCCTCTTTCTATCTTTAGGTATAGTTAGTTTCTCAGGCTGTGACGAGGCGTCTAGGACCAACGTAGGAACGCTCCACGGCTGCCTCTAGTTGTGGTGGTTAGTCAGGGTACTGCAATCTCATAGATTCCAACTGCTCTGGTGTATTGCCTTTTTTACCTGCACTCCTCAGCTACCAAATCATAACACATTAGATAGCTATTGGCAAACAGATCATTCAGTCGACAGATATCTCTACCGCCTCCCCCATATACAGGAACGCTCATATCGGCCATGTGCTCATTTTTAAGTTGGCCATACAATACATTAGAGTTATGTTGGCCGAACCCGCCGATATCAATAGGTTTGTCCGATTGTCCAATGTCTATGGGGGCACCGGGCAAATGATGGTCAGGAGTGATGTTGATCAGGCGTGTCTGATTTTGGACAGCCGATCACATTGTTCTCCCTGTGATAAGCAACCGGCCAACGTATGATCAACCTTAGTCCATGGGGAAGCTGATGCCAGACTCCTCTAGTAGAGGTTTATCTCCCGAATAACCAAAGCATCAGACATTGGAGGTCCAACATACTGGGTTCTTCTCTCCTGGACATCATCTGTTGCGAGAGAGCTGGGAGTCTAAGGTGTATGAGAACCTTCAACAAGCCCAATGGTCTCTCTACCAGATCAGCAGACAATATGATAAACACCTTACAACAGATGTGAAGTCCTGATGCAGATTTTTCATGATGGGATGAGAAACCCTTATCCTACCAATAACAGCACCCAGTATAACAATTTGTTCACACAGGGTAGCTACGTTCTTTCTGCCCAGAAAATCTCAAGCATATTACTAATAAGTTGATTTTATGAATGTGGTATTTGCCAACTTCACTGCAGTTTGCATCAGTCCCTTATAGAACTACCCTACACTGTGTTCCAAATTATTATGCAAATAATATTTTCTCAGATTTTCCCAAATTACCTATATGAATTTCAGTGATTGTAATTTTCCAGTCAAATAACTATTAGAGTACAATTGAAAGGTTTTTGTACAAACTGCCTATGATAACAGTATATTTAAAAAAAAATAAAACACTCAAACTGCACTCAAAATGCATGTTCCAAATTATTATGCACAGCAGAGTTTCAACCTTTTCATTTTAATAAAGAACAAAAAAATGATCATTTTTGAAATTATAAGCATTAGCAGGTTATTACAAACTGAAATCAAACAGTTTTTCAACTCAACTTTATTCTAGGTGATGTTACATTTGCACATAGGACCCCTTGTTCGAAAGGAGCTTCTGAACTCTCTCGTCCATTGAATTTGTCAGGTTTTGGATGGTTTCTGCTTCAATTGTTTTGCATGAGGACAGAATACCCTCCCAGAGCTGTTGCTTAGATGTGAACTGCCTCCCGCCATCATAGACACTCCTTTTGATGATGCTCCAGAGGTTCTCAATGGGGTTGAGGTCAGGGGAGCATGGGGGCCACACCATAAGTTTGTCCCTTTTAGGTCCATAGCAGCCAGAGATGCAGATGTGTTATGTGCAGCATGAGACGGTGCATTATCATGCATGAAAATGATCTTGCAGCGGAATGCACGGCTCTTCTTTTGAATCATGGCAGGAAGTGCTGTTTGAGAAACTCAACATACACTATGGAGTTCATCTTTACCCCTTCAGGGATCCTAAAGGGGCCAACAATCTCTCTCCCCATGATTCCAGCCCAAAAACATTACTCACCTCCTCCTTGTTGGCGCCGTAGCCGTGTTTGCATGGGGTGTCCATCAACCAGGCATCCTCCACTCCATCCATCTGGACCATCGAGCGTTGCAGGGCACTCATCGGTGAACAAAACAGTTTTGAAGTCAGTCTTCATGTATTTTTGGCCCACTGGAGCCGTTTCTGCTTGTTTGCAGTGGATAGAGGAGGTCGACAGGATGGCTTACGCACAGCTGCAAACTCTGAAGTACCCTGCTCTTGTTGTTCGGGGGACACTGGAGGCACCAGCAGCTTCAAAAACTTGTCTGCTGCTATAACAAGGCTTTTCTGCCGCTGCTCTTTTAACCTGACGTAATTGCCTGTAGGAAAGAGTCATCAATTTTCACTTATCAGCACGCACACGTGTGTACTGTGAATCAGTTGCATACTTCTTGATTGTGCGATGATCACGATGAAGTGTCTTGGCAATGTTGATTGTAGTCATGCCTTGACCTAAACACTCCACAATTTGTTGCTTCTCAGCAGCCGACACATCCTTTTTCTTTCCCATTTTGGCAGAAAATGTAGGCTGCTTAATAATGTGGGACAGCCTTCTTAAGTAGTCTTGCCTTTCATTGGACACACCTGCCAAACTAATTAGCACAGGTGTCTGCAATTGCTTACAGTGATATAAAGAGCCCTGACACACATCACCATCAATGAGTTTAACTGACAAACAAAAAAATTCTTTCCTTATCACTCCTAAACAATTTTTGCATAATAATTTGGAACACAGTGTACTTTACGGATCTGCATCAGAACTGGAGCAATTCCTTCAATGAGACTTAAGATGGACTTACATTGGCAGAGTATTGTGATAGAGCATTCCTAGGAATGTTCCTTTCCTGATAATTGGTCAGTGAAAACAGGCTGCTCGTTCATCGGGTGAAAACTAAGGCTTAAAAATCATCGTCCTCGGCAGCACATCATCCTGTGTAAACAGGAAGTACCTCCAAGAACAATCGCAGTCTGTTTGCACAGAATCATCCTTTACTGATCATTCTCCACACATTGGAAATGTGAACTGTCTTTCTAAGCAAGTTATTAAATTACCGCCAATCAGCAAACAATTAGCTGATGCAAACCCTCCGATAGCCATCTGTGCCCGTTCTCCACCTTTATCAAATAGTTAACTTACAAACAGACTGAAGTTGTATGTCCTTTTGGCATTCCAGACACCTTTGGGTGCTTAAATGCAAGTATTTTGTCCAAAAGCATTAGCAGCAAGCAAATCAAAATCCGGCAGCTGACGTTGACGGGGCAGCACATGGCAGTGACATCATGCGCTGTCTGTGGCTGACAAAGTGAAGTTAGAAGCTAGTTTCTGCTCAGGCTATAGAAGAGAACATCACATGTCGTGGGAGTAGAGAAAAGTAAGAAGAATCATTTGGGTTGTTTATAAATGTGTTGGAATAAAGCGGCAAAATGGAGGATATTATAATAGGAAGAGGCCCAGGATGGGGGATATTTTTTCAGAATGGGGACATTATTACAGGATGGGGCCAGGATGGGGGAATTTTTACAGAATGAGACCAGGATGGGGGCCATTATTACAAGATGGGGGACATTATTACAGGATGAGAACATGATGGGGGCATTATTACAAGATGGGGGACATTATTACAGAATGAGAACATGATGGGGGGCATTATTACAAGATGGGGGACATTATTACAGAATGAGACCAGGATGGGGGGCATTATTACAGAATGAGACCAGGATGGGGGGCATTATTACAAGATGAGGGACATTATTACAGGATGAGACCAGGATGGGGTGCATTATTACAGAATGAGACCAGGATGGGGGCCATTATTACAAGATGGGGGACATTATTACAGGATGAGAACATGATGGGGGGCATTATTACAAGATGGGGGACATTATTACAGAATGAGACCAGGATGGGGGGCATTATTACAGAATGAGACCAGGATGGGGGGCATTATTACAAGATGAGGGACATTATTACAGGATGAGACCAGGATGGGGTGCATTATTACAAGATGGGGGACATTATTACAGAATGAGACCAGGATGGGGGCATTATTACAGAATGAGACCAGGATGGGGGGCATTATTACAAGATGAGGGACATTATTACAGGATGAGACCAGGATGGGGGGTTATTATTACAAGATGGGGGACATTATTACAGGATAAGGGAGGATGGGGGGCATTATTACAGGATGGGGCCAGATGGGGGGCATTATTACTTGGGACGAGAACACCCTTTATAGGATTTAGAACGCTACAAGGGTGCATGCAGGTGAGGGTCCAGGTCCAAATTTTGCACTGGAGCGTTTCTAATTACGCCACTGACAGTGGC
>JARQOD010000002.1:52075638-52132170 GCA_033576555.1 Oophaga sylvatica
AAGATTTTGAGGCTGTCACTTGGCAACTTGGAGCTTCAACTCCCTCCATAAGTTTTCTATGGGATTAAGGTCTGGAGATTGGCTAGCCACTCCATGACCTTAATGTGCTTCTTTTTAGGCCACTCCTTTGTTGACTTGGCTGCATGTTTTGGGTCATTGTCTTGCTTGAAGACCCAGCCACGACCCATTTTTAATGTCTTGGCAGAGGGAAGGAGGTTGTGACTCAGGATTTTACGGCACATGACTACATCCATTCTCCCATTGATGCAGGGAAGTAGTCCTGTGCTCTTAGCAGAGAAACAGCTCCAAAACATAATGTTTCCACCTCCATGCTTGACAGTGGGGACGATGTTCTTTGGGTCATTGGCAGCATTTCACTTCCTCCAAACAGAGCGTGTTGAGTTAATGCCAAAGAGCTCAATTTTTGTCTCATCTGACCACAGCACCTTCTCCCAATCACTCATAGAATCATCCAGGTGTTGCCAATGAACAGGTGGTGTTCATTGGCAAACTTCAGACGGGCCTGCACATGTGCGTTCTTGAGCAGGGGGACCTTGCGGGCACTACAGGATTTTAAACCTTTACGGGATAATGTGTTACCAAAGGTTTTATTGGTGACTGTGGTCCCATCTGACTTGAGATCATTAAAAAGTTCACCCCGTGCAGTTTTAGGCTGATCTCTCACCTTCTTCATGATCAAGGTTACCCCACAATGTGAGATTTTGCATGGTGCCCCAGATCAATGTTGATTGACAGTCATTTTGTATTTCTTTCATTGTCTCCTTCTCACCCAGCATCTTATGTATGGTTTTGTAGCCCATTCCAGCTTTGTGCAGGTCTATGATCTTGTACCTGACATCCTTATAAAGCTCTTTGGCCTTGCCCATGTTGTAGAGGTTATAGTCTGACTGATTAACAGGAGTCTTTTATAAAGGTGACTATGTAAGACCGCTGTCTTTAATGCAGGTAACGAGTTGATAGGGGATCAAATACTTACTTCTCACTGCAAAATGCAAATAAATTTATATAATGCACACAATGTGATTTTCTGGATTTTACTTTTGATATTCTATCTCTGAATGTTAAAATTAACCTACCGTTAAAATTATAGACTGTTCATGTCTTTGTCATTAGAAAACTTACAAAATCAGCAAGGGATCAAATACTTATTTCCCCCACTGTAATTTTTTCAGAAAAGATTCAATATAACTTGTTTTATTCATTAAACCTCAAGTCTCGTCATCCTTAATGAGGTTGTCCACTACTTTTATATTGATGACCTATCGTTAGGATAGGTCATTGTGTAGCCCAGCTGCGCTCTGGAGCTACATGTTACCCTGGAGGATGCACAAAAGGTAAACCCACAAATACACCCGATATGCATTCACACCTTCACATTTCCCTGGTGCCACCAGAGGGAGCCCTTGGAGAGTATGCAGATATATAAGGGTCGTGGAGAGACAGCAGTTAGTTGAGTTCAGATCTTGTCAGATTAGCCTGAGGGCTGAGCAGAATGGCAGTTACCTCAGTACAGTCTAGTCACCTCAGACGAGCTGAGAGGGAGAGACTAGCTAGAGAAAGAGTGTATAGAAAGCCTGAAGACGTCAGCGTATACTCAGTTTACTTTGTGTGGAGTCCAGTAAGAGTGGAAAGAGATACCCACTTAAGTCTGGTCAGAGCTGAGTCCACTGAGAACCTTCAGTGAGTAAGCGTGCCGACGCTTTAAGAGCGGTGAAGAGAAGAAAAGCTGACATCTACTGCTAAAGTGTGCTTATGTTAAAGGTGAGAGTAGGACGAAAGGCGAGTGGAAGAAAGAAGGGAGTGACAGAGGTTGAAACAGCATTGATCGCTTACCTCTACTCTGCACCACCGGACACCGGGTCCGAGCTTGCTAGCATCTACACGACTAGTAGGAGAAACCGGAGACCCTGCTGGACTTCAGGTCGCAGGGGCCCAGCAGTGCTGATACGTAACCGGGGTCAGGATGAACAGGAGTCTGGTCGGCCAACCATTAGAGACTTAGTTCTGTCCAAGAGAAGGTTCCACCACAAAGTCAGCCAGGCGCAGCTGAGAAGACAGAGTTAGACTTTGTTCTATACAGGTCAGAAACTCACACACATAAAGGAGTACGGAGGCCCTACACCTACTCAGTGGGATTACTGGAAGTGCATCCTCCACCCTGACAGCTTCCCGGGACGTGCTTGCATCTACCATCAGTAAAGGTACAGAAAGAGACTTTCTTCTGTGTGTCTGCCTTATTGCTCCTGCACCCCTACACCACCATATACTGTGAGGGATCAGTCTTGCCTGTGGGAGACTTAACACCTTGCTGCCCAGTACCAACCCCTCAGAGGATTTACCCTGCAGCGCTGGTCATCCTGACCAGGAACCACAGGTGGCGTCACAAACATTTCTACAAACCTATAATCCCCTGTAAATATCCCCCTTTTCAGTGAGCGCCCAGGGCCACGGACCGAGCTGCGCTACCCGTGACATCCCCCATTGAAGTGAACGGCTCGGTGCCGAGTACCCCACAGGCCCTTGCTATGAGCGACTCATTTTTGGCGTCACGAACAGGATCCGAAGCTCGCTATATGCGAGTCCTGTGTGCCTGAAGTGGACTGTTTTTGTGCAAAAAGACTGTGTTGCTGTTTTGTGATTTTTGGCGCCATTTTCCACCATTTTTGCCACCATGTTCGCGCCCTGAGGAGCTGGTGAAGAAGGAGGGCGTGTATTCGTGGGCGTACCCCCCCTGTGGTGCGAAAGTTATGGCCGCCCTATCCAAATGTTACTACAATGTCCGAGCCTGCCCCACTGCAAGAGAGATCCGCATCCTCTTCATCCTCGGTGCTAGGAAGAGAAAGAGAAAGTCCCGCCTCCACGGAAAAGACCAGAGTGTTCCAGATGGGAAGCACAGTCTGGCCTGGCGTGAGATGGCGGAATGACAGGAGTCACTGTGTGGGGGAATGGCGGTGCGCAGACCCCGTTCCCCCGAAGAGTTGCAGCCTGTGCCTGAACCGTCCCCAGGTCGGAAGAACGACCAAATGATGTATTGTGTGGAGGAGGTGGATGCGGCGCTGCGGGATCTGGCCCGACACCGCGCAGAGATGGAGGCGATGGAGCGGAGCTGGCGTGCCCTGAAACTGCGGCTGCTGTGGGACTAGCTGCTCTCCCCCCTGGATGCGCAACTTCCACCCGCACCACCACTGGAACCAGCGGCTGAGGAAGAACCGGAGGCCGGCCCGAAAGAGCTGTAACTGACCCCGCCGAGGACGTGGTGGGAGGAAAGGAGGCTGAGTAGGCCTTGCCCGGACTGGAACGCCAGCTAGGCCTGGAACCAGCGGTCACAGCGGAATGCAGTCCCCCGGTAGGGACGACAGAAGAAACCCAGCCACAAGCGATGGAGATCGATTGGGAGGAAATGGAGCTCCTGGACGACATGGAGTACGCCGCCCAGAAGGAGAACGAGTGGAGACGCCGTGAGCAGGAGGAGCGGCAGCAGCGGGAGCAGCGTGAGGCGCAGCGGCTTCACCAGAGGTACCGGGAGCAGGATCTTGCTGACAAGGAGATCGTCCGGCGAGATAAAGGTACGCTCCGGGAACCGCGGCGCCAGGGCGCCATACGAGACTTCAAACTCCAGGGAGGCTGGGGTTTCATCCATGAGCCCGGCCTGTACCAGGAGGTCTTTGTTAACCGCAGGGATGTGGAGTCTCACCTGCCGGAGGGGCACCCGGGCAGGGATCTGTTAATAGGGGATGTAGTCTCCTACACGCGGCATTGGGGGCTTAAGGGGTGGTATGCGCTGAACGTCTCCAGAGTCAGCGACCCGGTCCCTGAAGCCGGAAACGCACCCCGTGTCTCTGTGTCCCAGGCCCCAGCCACACCGGCGCCAGTCCGCGCACCTGCGTCCTATTCTGCAACGCTGCAGAGCGCAGCGGCTGCTAGTGCGCCCTCTACTGAGCCACTCCGTGCACCTGCATCACCCATTGAAACGCTACAGAGCATAGCGACTGCAAAAGCGTCCCTTACTGAGCCAAGCCTGTGCCACCTGCAGAGCCTAAGCTTAGGAGAGGCACCTGTCAGGCCTCCAGGCAGTCGCAGAATGAAAGTAGGAAAGAGGACTGTGGCTACCCAGACACCGGTAGCAGGACAAGACTTGATGGTGATGCATTACAGAACGCACAGTGTGCTTCCAGCCCCAGGTATGGAAGATGCTGCAATGTTCAAAGAAGACCAGTAGGACCCGGACAGGGTTTACTGTATTGTAAAAAGTTATGTTCAGAAATTGCACTTTATTGTAAAGAGGTTTACATGATAAAGCTTGAAGTATTGTACCCCAGTTGGGTAATGTGGTATTGATAATGTGAAATGCTCTTTGATGGACTGCGTGGCTGAGGACTTTGCCAGCCCAAAAACTGTAATGTAAATAGTTGGCACCTGGTGCCCCATCTCGGTTTTACGTAAACCGTGTCTACCTCTGAAGCAAAACCCGTATGGTGTGGCCTTGAGTGAGGTCTGCAGAAGGGAAGTCCTGCAGCCCACCCAGGACCACCGTGGGAGGTTTGGTACGGGTCCTCCACAAGAATCTTGTTATTGCACTTGAAAGTATTTTTCTACTTGTATTTGTATTTATTGAAACGTTCAAAGAGTCCTTACCTCCCGCAAGGGATGAGTTGTTGTTTATTGTTAATGTTATAAAAATTATTTCTTTTTCAGCCTGGGAGTGCTGATGATAACTAGGGGGGGATGTGTAGCCCAGCTGCGCTCTGGAGCCACATGTTACCCTGGAGGATGCACAAAAGGTAAACCCACAAATACACCCGATATGCATTCACACCTTCACATTTCCCTGGTGCCACCAGAGGGAGCCCTTGGAGAGTATGCAGATATATAAGGGTCGTGGAGAGACAGCAGTTAGTTGAGTTCAGATCTTGTCAGATTAGCCTGAGGGCTGAGCAGAACGGCAGTTACCTCAGAACAGTCTAGTCACCTCAGACGAGCTGAGAGGGAGAGACTAGCTAGAGAAAGAGTGTATAGAAAGCCTGAAGACGTCAGCGTATACTCAGTTTACTTTGTGTGGAGTCCAGTAAGAGTGGAAGGAGATACCCACTTAAGTCTGGTCAGAGCTGAGTCCACTGAGAGAAACTTCAGTGAGTAAGCGTGCCGACGCTTTAAGAGCGGTGAAGAGAAGAAAAGCTGACATCTACTGCTAAAGTGTGCTTATGTTAAAGGTGAGAGTAGGACGAAAGGCGAGTGGAAGAAAGAAGGGAGTGACAGAGGTTGAAACAGCATTGATCGCTTACCTCTACTCTGCACCACCGGACACCGGGTCCGAGCTTGCTAGCATCTACACGACTAGTAGGAGAAACCGGAGACCCTGCTGGACTTCAGGTCGCAGGGGCCCAGCAGTGCTGATACGTAACCGGGGTCAGGAAGAACAGGAGTCTGGTCGGCCAACCATTAGAGCCTTAGTTCTGTCCAAGAGAAGGCTCCACCACAAAGTCAGCCGGGTGTAGCTGAGAAGACAGAGTTAGACTTTGTTCTATACAGGTCAGAAACTCACACACATAAAGGAGTACGGAGGCCCTACACCTACTCAGTGGGATTACTGGAAGTGCATCCTCCACCCTGACAGCTTCCCGGGACGCGCCTGCATCTACCATCAGTAAAGGTACAGAAAGATACTTTCTTGTGTGTGTCTGCCTTATTGCTCCTGCACCCCTACACCACGATATACTCTGAGGGATCAGTCTTGCCTGTGGGAGACTTAACACCTTGCTGCCCAGTACCAACCCCTCAGAGGATTTACCCTGCAGCGCTGGTCACCCTGACCAGGAACCACAGGTGGTGTCACGAACATTTCTACAAACCTATAATCCCCTGTAAATATCTCCCTTTTCAGTGAGCGCCCAGGGCCACGGACCGAGCTGCGCTACCCGTGACATCCCCCATTGAAGTGAATGGGCTCAGTGCCGAGTACCCCACAGGCCCTGGCTATGAGCGACTCATCATCAATGTCTAATCGGTTGGGGTCCGACACCCAGCACCTACGCCGATCAGCTGCTGGCTGGAATTACTCACTCGGGATACTCAAATCAATAGTGGGTGGATGTGTATTACCCCGTGGCAGCCACTACAAGTAGACGGAGCAGCTCGGCAAGTGAGTACTTCCCCTTGTCGACCGTTGCCAACACAGATAATAGCTGATTGGCGGGGTGTCGGTCATCAATGTAAAAGTATTGGACGACCGTTGCCCCCCAGTAATTAGCAGGTACTGCTGTATGCACAGTAATACAAGGAAGGCTGTCAATCGCTGAATATGACCGTCCACTGGACTCTGAAGTATGGAGTGACCAGAGATTTAAAATAATAAAATACAGGTCTATGTACCAGTCCCCTTAGCTTCTTCTGCTCTATAGCATGTTGCCAGCTGATCAGACATGCTCTTCAGTGTTACAGATTGTCTTTAAAGGATTCTTTTCCAAAATCCCAAGTTATTGCCTATCCACAGGTTAGCGGATTACTTGCTAATAGGTGGAGGAATCTCCAGTTATCCCATGGATGGAGCTCCAGAACCATTAGAAGAAGCCTCAGTATGGATGAAGAAGAGATATTCCAGATAAGTCTCCGCTCCAGTCATTGTTAATGGGACTGATGGAAAAAGCTGAGATCTGGACTTTTTTTTAGCAGTCCCACAGACAATGAATGGTGTGGTGGCTTGCTCCCCCTCCTCTCATTTTAAGAGAGCCTTCTTCTTGTGGTTCTGGGTTTTCGTTTTTTTTTATATGCAATTTTGGGAAAATCACTTGAAATAAACAGTAATAGCTTGTAATAATTTATATGCCGATAATAATAATAATAATAATAAAAGAATCTTGCAATATGAGCTTTTGGTTTGCTACATTGCTTTATCAGTCTTTTTAATGGTGTTTGCATGAATCCTTGCTAATAGTCTATAAACCCGGGGCATGGAGAAATTAGACACTGAAATCATTGCCAGTAAGCGCTCCACTAACTTCAATAACACATGTTAGCAGGGTAGAACAGCTGCGCCACTGCCCTCCTAGTCTTGGGTGCTAACAGGTGTTGGCTGCTTATGTCTTAAACCCCTTGTATAATGTATCAGGCTAGACGGGCCGAGAATCCTCAGGGTTGACCTTAGCTTTTGCCTTGTGCAGAGACCGAATATGGTATTTGAACAAGATCACTACTGGGTCTGAGCAAATGTCGTAGTGTCCTGCTGGTTATTTACAGGATGGAGAAACCAGAGTCTATTAGACCATTATATTTAATTACAATGAATATAGCTTTTCACCCTCACGTTGTATTCTTTACTAAACAGTAGGTACAACTGGGGTTGGATTCTTCATGGTGCTCGGTTTTCTTCTTGACTTATCTGAAATGTCACCCTGTTATGAGATGGGTATTGGTAGCAAAAATTGCATCTGGCAATGTGTCATCAGCTATTCAGGGTAGGCAGGGCAAGACAGATGTGCCAGGGTAGAGGTTTTTTTTAGCAAGAGATGTAGTCAAGGTTGCAATAAAGAAATGTGTGATGCAAACAGTAGTGTTCTCAGTAAGGCTACTTTCACACTTGCGTTTTTTTGCGCAGCGCATCGTGCGCTACCGGACGCATGCGCAATGTTCCCCTATCTTTAACATGGCGGGCGCAGGGTCTAGCGCTTGCACGCGTTCATGTGCGTTTGTCGTGCGCTGCGCATTTTCCCGGTGTGCGCCCATACGCGCTAGACGCTACATGTTGCTTTTTTTTTCCGCCCAACCACTTTAAAAAAATGCGTGCGCACGTGTGCTCGCGCTATGCGCAAAAAATAACATTGCAGTCTATGGGGGCGCTGGTGTACGCATTGCTTTGCGCTCGTCAGCGCTTTTGCACGCACGCGATTTTTCAGTAACTAATGTCTAAACACTTGTTTAACCCATGATAGAGCCAGAGATGATAGAGCCAAAGATGATAGAGACAGAGATGATAGAGCCAGAAATGATAGAGCCAGATGACAGATGATAGATGATAGAGACAGAGATGATAGAAATGTGACACATAGACAACCCATGCGCCAAAAAAAACGCAAACGCATGCAAAAACGAATGAAATCGCAGACAAACGCTGCGTTTTTTTGTCGTAATGTGCATGCTGATGCGACTAAATATCGCACCGTTTACAAGCGTTTGCATGCGTTTTTTTAATGCGCTTCATGTGCGCTCGAAACGCAGCGCAAAAAAACGCAAGTGTGAAAGTAGCCTAAGATGTATGAGGATTCTATCAATGTGATTGAAGAAAAACTTATTGTTCGTACAATAAAATTAGGCTATGAGGGCTTATGATTTTTATAAAATCCTTGCTCTGCTCTGTGTGCACGATCAGGCAGGAGCTGTGCGCTCCTGTCGCTTGAGCTGAGTGCTCCTTTCGTCTGAGCTGTACGCTCCTGTCGTCTGAGCTGTGCGCTCCTTTCACCTGAGCTATGTGCTCCTGTCGCCTGAGCTGTGAGCTTCTTTCACCTGAGCTGTGCGCTCCTGTCGCCTGAGCTGTGTGCCACTTTCGCCTGAGCTGTGTGCTCCTGTCGTCTGAGCTGTGCGCTCCTGTCGCCTGAGCTGTGTGCTCCTGTTGCCTGAGCTGTGAGCTGCTGTTGCCTGAGCTGTGCCCTACTGTTGCCTGAGCTGTGTGCTCCTGTCGCCTGAGCTGTGCCCTCCTTTGCCTGAGCTGCATGCTCCTGTCGCGTGAGCTGTATGCTCCTGTCGCCTGATCTGTGAGCTTCTTTCACCTGAGCTGTGTGCTCCTGTCGCCTGAGCTGTGCGCTTCTGTCGCTTGAGCTGTGCCCTCCTTTCACCTGAGCTGTGCACTCCTGTCGCGTGAGCTGTGTGCTCCTGTCGCCTGAGCTGTGCCTTCCTTTGCCTGAGCTGTATGCTCCTGTCGCCTGAGCTGTGAGCTTTTCACCTGAGCTGTGCACTCCTATTGCGTGAGCTGTGTGCTCCTGTCGCCTGAGCAGTGCACTCCTTTGCCTGAGCTGTATGTGTGTCGACCCGCCACCACAATTGTGGGTTACCAGGGCAATGGGGTACTCAGAGCCGAGCCCGTAGAAGTCTATGGGGATTTTGTCACAGGTAGCTGTGGCTCGGTCTGTGGCCCTGGCGGTCTGGCGTATGTTGTTGGGGAATATTTACAGGGGATAACTATATACAGTTCGTGACGCCACCTGTAGTATTCTGGTAATTAGTACCAGCGCTGCTGTAGATCTCTGAGGGGATGGTGAGGCAGCTAGATGTCGGGTCCCCTACAGGTGGGACTCTTCCCTCAGGTCGGTAGTTAGGTAGGGATTGTGCAGGCATGCAGTAATAACTCAGTCTCACACAGTCAAAGTCTTTCCATACCTTTACTTGCAGGATGATAAAGCAGGTCCCAGGGAGGCTGATGGGGTTGATGGAGGATGAGCTTTGAGGCAAACGGTTAAGCAAGTTAGGGGCCTCCTTTAACTCCAATGAAGCTGAGTACGACCAGCCTGAAGCGTAGTCCTCTCTATGATTCCAGCTTATCTTTAGCTGTTCTGCCCGATCAGTGTTGTGGTTGGAGCCTTTTTGTGAGAAAGATGATTTCCTATATTGTCGTGCACTGACTCACGGTCCTCACTTCCCTCTGACCCCAGTTACGTACTGACTATTTGGGCTTATCCGCCGCGACCTAGGGTCCGGTAGATTTCTAGTTATCTTATCACCTTGCTTGAAACAAAGATGATCCTTCGGTCCCCAGTAACCGGTAGATTCGTGCAGGTATTCTTCACCTATAGCACTTCCTTGCTTTCTTCCACTTTTGCCCTTCGACTTGCTCAGTTCTCAGGAGATATTTCAGCCTGTTTCCAGTGGGGCACAGCTTTGACTAGGCTCGGGTACGTTAAAGTACCTATACTAGACTCCACGATTTGAAGCTGAAGATAGAGCAGAGTCACTAAGACGTCTTGTCTCTCCTAAGTCTGGACACACTCTCTACACTGACACTCCCTTCCACACCCCTACTGGGCGTGTTCGAAGGTACATGATGACATGAAGAACACTTAACCTTTACCTCTCCACTCATCCTCCTGGTATTGTGTACCAGGGCTACACATTCCCCATGGTAAACGACAGCACTCCCGGGCTGTGGAATACAAAAGACATTTTGTTTATGCAATAACATTGGAACAATAACATCTTCCCATCCGGGAGGTAAGAATACCTTAAACGTTACAAACTTTATAGAAAAATACAAATAGTATCAAATAGCATTCAATAAATAAATTTACAAGATACTTGTGAAGGACCCGCACCAAACCTTCAACGTGGGTCCTGGGTGGGCTGCAGGACATCCAAATGCAGACCTCACTCAGTGCCACACCACACGGGTTTTTGGTTCAGAGGTGAGTCAAGGTTTCATGTGAAACCATTAAGAAGGCACTTTAGTGCAACTATTTACAGGATACAGTTTTTGGGCTGGCTCAGTCCTCAGCCTCTGAGTCCATTGTTAAACGAAGCTTAATAGGGAAAAACACATATATATATAGACTTTTCACAATATATTTACATCAATTCGTCATAACTATTGCTGATATCTAATGGGTAATTTCCCTTTTGTGATTCTCTCTGATCTACGTGGTGTAGTTTCAGGTATATCAATTTGCGATCTGTCTGCACTATGAAACGGTAAACCATAGAACTGCCTTAATCTTACTATGGATCTGGCAAGCGTACTGATGGCTGGGCGGTGTGAGTCAGCTTCACCAGGGGATCCCATAGTATGGGGCGCTGCTTCAGATGGTCCATCTTGAGGTTCTACAGGTCGAGGTGTTGCTGGAAGGGGTAACTCCTGAGCGGGTTCAACTGGCACTACAGGCACAACTGGAGATAGAACGTCCTCTTGTGGCTTATAAAACTGCAACACTGGAATTATCACAGCATCTCCCAGTCGGGGCCAATCCGCAGGAAAATCTCCCAGATCTGTGTGTATAACCTCTTCCTTTCTCTCTCTTTGATTGAAGACAGGGTTCTTGTCGCAACGTTTCAAGGGTTCCGGACATAGTTTCAAATGGTCTCTAGACACAGTGGTTATTGTTTTTCCTCCGTCTTTACTGACGACACAAACTTTTCCGTTGTCGTACTTAGAATCTTGTATGACGTAGGGTTCTTGCTCCCACTGATTATCCAGTTTATGCATTTTCCTCTTTCTTTTTAATACTACCTCTCCAGGCATCAAAGGCTTGGCAGGAGCATTTCGGTTGTAGACATTTTCCTGTTTCTCCCGTGCCTTATTAAGACTTTCCTCTACACAGATTTGTACTCTTCTGTATTGCTCTTGCCGATTGACGTCCCAGTTTTCAACAGCGTCGTCTGCCTCCGGTTCTACCACTCCAAGTTCTAGGTCCATTGGTAGTTTTCCGGGCCTTGCTCTCATAAGATAGGCTGGAGTGCAGTTAGTTGAGCTTACAGGTATATGATTATACAAATCAACCAAATCAGGCAGTAAATCCGGCCATCGATTCCTGTCTTCCAACGGTATGGATCTCAACAAGTCAAGGACAATATGGTTCATCTTTTCACAAAGACCGTTGGTTTGAGGGTGATATGGTGTTGTTCTTATTTTCTTGCACCCGTACATATGACAGAATTCCTTGAATAAATCGGCTTCAAAAGCAGGTCCCTGATCGGTTAAGACTTGCTCGGGATACCCATGCGGTCTGCAGAAGCTTGCTTGAAAGGTCTTCGCTGCCGTCACTGCAGTCTGGTCTTTCACTGGAACGACTACCAGAAATCTGGAGTAATGGTCCACCATGGTCAAGGCGTATGAGTATCCAGATCTACTCGGTGACAGTTTGACGTGGTCCAGGGCCACAATCTCCAGGGGACGAGTCGTCCGGATAGGTTGCAGGGGGGCCTTCTGACTTCCGTAGTCCTTTCTTCTGAGACCACAGGGTCCACAGTTCCGACACCACCTCTCGATGGAGCTGCGCATCCCTACCCAATAGAACCGGCATCTCAACAGGGTCTCCAGCTTCCTCCAGCCAAAGTGTCCTGCTTGATCGTGGTATGCTTCCAACACCATTGGGACATCTGCCTTAGGGACCACGATTTGCCAGACCATTTCATGGGTTCTGGGGTTGACGTATCTTCTGCACAACTTCTCACGGTATAGGAACAACCTGCTTCTCTCGTTCCACAGGAGCTTGGCGGGCATAGGTGCATCCTTTTCCAAAGAGGAGCCTTCTTGCTTTAACAACTCCTTGATGTGGCTGACCACTGGATCACTGTCCTGAGTCTCTTTCCAGCTGTGATGGGGTAAAGGATTTAATGTTGCACCATTTTGCTTTCTGTGGACTTGATGCTCGTGGACTACCCCATTTCGATGGAACGCGGGTAGCTCAATTTCTTCCAGGTCGTCCGATTCTTCTTCCGTGTCAGAGTCATGCGGCATTCGGGACAACGCATCAGCATTAGCATTCTTTCGACCTGCCCGGTACTTGATAGTAAACTGATAATTGGACAACCGAGCCATCCATCTCTGCTCCATGGCACCCAGCTTGGCGGTTTCCAGGTGCGTTAATGGGTTGTTGTCTGTGTACGCAGTGAACTTATTGGAGGCCAGATAGTGCTTAAATCTTTCAGTGATGGCCCAGACCAGCGCCAGAAACTCTAGCTTGAAGCTGCTATAATTTTCCGGATTCCTTTCAGTTGGCCTGAGTTTTCTGCTAGCATATGCGATGACTTTTTCTTGTCCATTCTGCTTCTGACTGAGAACGGCTCCCAACCCTTCATTACTGGCGTCGGTGTACAACAGGAACGGTTGGCTGTAATCAGGATAGGTTAAGATCTCATCACCTGTCAGGATCTCTTTCATCTTTTGGAATGCTTCAGCCTGTTCTTTACCCCAATTAAAGGGAGGGTTTCTGCTCTTTAAGGATTGTCCTACCAGGAGGTCCTGTAAAGGAGCTGCCTTCTTCGTGTAATCTTTCACGAATCTCCTGTAGTAACCCGTTAGTCCCAGGAACTGTCGCACTTCCTTAAGGTTCTTCGGCTCCGGCCACTTCTGGATGGCAGTGACTTTCTCTGGGTCCGGCGCTACTCCTTCCGAACTGACGATGTGCCCCAAGTATTGTACCTTCTGCTTGAGTAGATGGCATTTTGAGGGTTTCAACTTCATCCCGTACCTGGACAGGGACTCAAACACTTCTGCCAGGTGCTTCAGATGGTCCTCATATGTCTTGGAATACACGATAACGTCGTCTAGGTATAGCAGCACGGTTTCAAAATTGAGATGTCCCAGACAGTTTTCCATCACTCTCTGAAATGTTCCTGGGGCACTACTGAGTCCAAACGGCATTCTGTCGAACTCACAGAGCCCCATTGGGGTGGTGAAAGCCGTTTTCTCACGATCCTCCTCAGCCACAGCCACTTGCCAGTAACCACTAGTCAGATCAAGGGTAGAAAAGTAGTTAGCCGTTTTCAGAGCAGCTAATGATTCCTCTATGCGTGGTAGCGGGTATGCATCCTTGTGTGTTATGCGGTTCACCTGCCTGTAATCCACACACATTCTCATACTACCATCTTTCTTTTTAACCAGAACTAGAGGGGCTGCCCAGGGACTACAACTATCCCTTATCACCCCAGCTTTCTTCATATCATTCAACATTTCTTTAGCCTTCTGATAATGAGCTGGAGGTATGGGCCTATACCGCTCTTTGATGGAGGATGATTGCCTGTAGGGATATGATGTTGTACTCCCTTAATTGTCCCAAAATCAAGTGGATTTTTGCTAAACACTTGGGCGTACTCTTGCACCACCCGTAATACCCCTTGCTTCTGGTGAGCGGGAGTGGTGTCCGTCCCAACATGGAGCTGCTGACACCATTCCGCCACCTGAGTTGCTGGGTCATTGTCCTCCTCTATTTGACAGGAGTCTAAGGACTCAGCCGGGAGAATGGAATTATTGTCGACAGCATGAAGTTTAGCAATGGTTGCATAACGGGGTAAATTTACCTCATCATCTCCCCAATTGAGAAGCCGTACAGGTACTCTCCCATTCACCACTTCTACTACTCCTCTAGCAGTCATAAGTGTAGGTCTATGTTCTGAATGGTGGGGTTCTACTACAGCTTGGTAATTCTGTCCTCTCAGACCTATGGCTGCCCTGCACCAAATGATCATTTCACTCATTGGGGGTATCACAATAGGATTCGAGTCAGTGACCCGTACATTACCAATTTCGCCGTCGGTAAGCTTCGCTTGTTGCTGACACACCAGGGCCCGGATCTCTCTTTGGATGACTCCTCTCTGCCTTGGTCGGGCAATCTCAGCGAGCTGTTGGAGCAAGAACACTACTTCTTCCAAACAATTACCAATAACATTAGTACCCAATATTATATTTAGACCATTCTCCTCATTTACAGTCTTCACTACCAGAAGTCCCTGGTCTTTCAACTCCTCTCTTCCCACCTTTACATCTACACATTTTGTTCCAAGTACTTCTACAGGAAGACCATTAGAAGCATACACGGTAAAGTCAAGGCTCGGGGTTTAAGATCGTCCATTGACCAGTACTTGGTATATAGGGCATCAGGTATGAGGGTGACTTGAGACCCAGTGTCTAGCAATGCTGGAACAGCAATCCCATCTAAAATAATGGACAGGTAGGGTCGCCCGCCCACATACCTGCGGTTCCAGTCTAGGGGGCCTGGCGGGTATTCTCCTGGGTGTTGGCCCTTGGACCCAGGTTCTGCCCGTTTAAAGGACACTGTGGAGACAAATGACCTTTTCGGTTGCAGCGAAAACAGACGATCTCTCGACGAGAAGGGTGTTGATCAGAGGTTGCTCCTGGGGGGCGTTGTCCTCCTCCGGGGGGGGCGACGTCTTCTTTCTTCTCCGGTGCATCCACGGGACGTCTTCTGGGCAGTCCGCTAGCAAGATTTTTCCTTCCTCTTCTTTCCGCAGTTGCAGGGCACTCATAACAGCAGCCAGATTTTTAGTCAGCTGGCGCACCTCTGAGCGCAGACAGTCCAATTCACTAGGAGATGTCACCTGCGCTTTGGCTTCAGCCACTAGCGGGGAACAGGGGGTTACTGCCGGTTCCGGAGTGACTTCACCCTGATGATGTTGGGTGGCCACCTCAGGTTTGCCCAGGGGCCGCAGCCCTTTTATTGCCATGTCCTTTAGGGCATCAAAGGTAGCATCCGGATGATCTAAGGACCACCAATTTACAGTTCTGCGTTCCTCTGGGGATCTCAATCCCTGTATAAACTGTTCTTTCAACATTTTATTCTCATGGAGAGCATTTAAATTGTTAACTTGCTTGAGTGCTTTCAGGGCTCCTTGCAATCGGCAAGCATAGTCCCGGATGCTGTCACCTGGCTGTTGTGAACAGTGATAGAAGGCCATCCGGAGATCCGTTTCTGTGCGGTCTTCAAATATGGCATTTAGTTTAAGGAAAATCGCAGGTACCGACTCCAGATCAACGGTATCCCAAGTCTCCACTTCCCTCTCAGCAGCGCCAGTTAACTGCCCTATTAACACAGCAGCTTTTTGTTTCTCAGGCATGGAGTACATTTCCAATAGGCTGCTTAACTTCCGCTTGAAGCCTGATAATGTGCCTGGCTCACCGCTGTACTGGGGAAGCCATTTCGCCCCAGGCATATATGGAAGCGTTAGTGGCATGATCGGGACTACCGGACTAGGTGCTGGGCCTGCGCCTCCATCTGGCGCTACAATACCAGACGGTGCGGGATTAAGCCCTCCGGCCGGGGCCGCACTGTCAGCCTGTTGTTGTGACATCTTAGCGCCCCCTTGGTTAAACGGAGCCTACCGGTTTCAGACGCTGCTACTTCACAGGCACCGCAGTGAGAACAGGACCTTCGTCGCAGGCGCTCTGATGTCAGAGCGTTCACTTCCTGTCGCAGGACCTTCCGATGAGTCAGAGCCGGGGGCGTGTCCAAGACTTTGCGCGCTCTTTCAGGTACGCCCTCCTTCTTCTCCAACGCTTTAGGCGCGAATCTGGCGGCAAATATGGCGGTATTTGGCGCCAAACAACAGCAACAGTCTTTTTCACTCAAACAGTTACATAGGCACGCAGGGCTCGCAATTCTGCGAGTTTCGTATCCTGTTCGTGACGCCAAGTAGTTGTGTCGACCCGCCACCACAATTGTGGGTTACCAGGGCAATGGGGTACTCAGAGCCGAGCCCGTAGAAGTCTATGGGGATTTTGTCACAGGTAGCTGTGGCTCGGTCTGTGGCCCTGGCGGTCTGGCGTATGTTGTTGGGGAATATTTACAGGGGATAACTATATACAGTTCGTGACGCCACCTGTAGTATTCTGGTAATTAGTACCAGCGCTGCTGTAGATCTCTGAGGGGATGGTGAGGCAGCTAGATGTCGGGTCCCCTACAGGTGGGACTCTTCCCTCAGGTCGGTAGTTAGGTAGGGATTGTGCAGGCATGCAGTAATAACTCAGTCTCACACAGTCAAAGTCTTTCCATACCTTTACTTGCAGGATGATAAAGCAGGTCCCAGGGAGGCTGATGGGGTTGATGGAGGATGAGCTTTGAGGCAAACGGTTAAGCAAGTTAGGGGCCTCCTTTAACTCCAATGAAGCTGAGTACGACCAGCCTGAAGCGTAGTCCTCTCTATGATTCCAGCTTATCTTTAGCTGTTCTGCCCGATCAGTGTTGTGGTTGGAGCCTTTTTGTGAGAAAGATGATTTCCTATATTGTCGTGCACTGACTCACGGTCCTCACTTCCCTCTGACCCCAGTTACGTACTGACTATTTGGGCTTATCCGCCGCGACCTAGGGTCCGGTAGATTTCTAGTTATCTTATCACCTTGCTTGAAACAAAGATGATCCTTCGGTCCCCAGTAACCGGTAGATTCGTGCAGGTATTCTTCACCTATAGCACTTCCTTGCTTTCTTCCACTTTTGCCCTTCGACTTGCTCAGTTCTCAGGAGATATTTCAGCCTGTTTCCAGTGGGGCACAGCTTTGACTAGGCTCGGGTACGTTAAAGTACCTATACTAGACTCCACGATTTGAAGCTGAAGATAGAGCAGAGTCACTAAGACGTCTTGTCTCTCCTAAGTCTGGACACACTCTCTACACTGACACTCCCTTCCACACCCCTACTGGGCGTGTTCGAAGGTACATGATGACATGAAGAACACTTAACCTTTACCTCTCCACTCATCCTCCTGGTATTGTGTACCAGGGCTACACATATGCTCCTGTCGCCTGAGCTATGAGCTTCTTTCACCTGACCTGTGTGCTCTTGTCGCCTGAGCTATGCCCTCCTTTCACCTGAGCTGTGCGCTCCTGTCGCCTGAGCTGTGCGCTTCTGTCATCTGAGCTGTGCCCTCCTTTGCCTGAGCTGTATGCTCCTGTTGCCTGAGCTGTGAGCTTCTTTCGCGTGAGCTGGGAGCTCATGTCGCCTGAGCAGTGCCTTCCTTTCGCCTGAGCTGTGCGCACCTGTCGCCTGAGCTGTGTGCTCCTGTTGCCTGAGCTGCGTGCTTCTCTTGCCAGGGCTGTGCCCTCCTGTTGCCTGAGCTGTGCCCTCCTGTCGCCTGAGCTGTGCGCTCTGTCGCCTGATCTGCATGCTTCTGTCGCCTGAGCTGTGCGTTCTGTCGCCTGATCTGCGTGCTTCTGTTGCCTGAGCTATGAGCTGCTGTCGCCTGAGCTATGCCCTACTGTTGCCTGAGCTGTGTGCTCCTGTCGCCTGAGCTGTGCCCTCCTTTGCCTGAGCTGCATGCTCCTGTCGCGTGAGCTGTATGCTCCTGTCACCTGATCTGTGAGCTTCTTTCACCTGAGCTGTGTGCTCCTGTCGCCTGAGCTGTGCCCTCCTTTCACCTGAGCTGTGCACTCCTGTCGCGTGAGCTGTGTGCTCCTGTCGCCTGAGCTGTGTCTTCCTTTGCCTGAGCTGTATGCTCCTGTCGCCTGAGCTGTGAGCTTTTCACCTGAGCTGTGCACTCCTATCGCGTGAGCTGTGTGCTCCTGTCGACTGAGCAGTGCACTCCTTTGCCTGAGCTGTATGCTCCTGTCGCCTGAGCTATGAGCTTCTTTCACCTGAGCTGTGTGCTCCTGTCGCCTGAGCTATGCCCTCCTTTCACCTGAGCTGTGCGCTCCTGTCGCCTGAGCTGTGCGCTTCTGTCATCTGAGCTGTGCCCTCCTTTGCCTGAGCTGTATGCTCCTGTTGCCTGAGCTGTGAGCTTCTTTCGCGTGAGCTGTGAGCTCATGTCGCCTGAGCAGTGCCTTCCTTTCGCCTGAGCTGTGCGCACCTGTCGCCTGAGCTGTGCGCTCCTGTCGCCTGAGCTGTGCGCTCCTGTTGCCTGAGCTGCGTGCTTCTCTTGCCAGGGCTGTGCCCTCCTGTTGCCTGAGCTGTGCCCTCCTGTCGCCTGAGCTGTGCGCTCTGTCGCCTGATCTGCATGCTTCTGTCGCCTGAGCTGTGCGCTCTGTCGCCTGATCTGCGTGCTTCTGTCACCTGAGCTGTGCGCTCTGTCGCCTGATCTGCGTGCTTCTGTCGCCTGAGCTGTGCCCTTCTGTCGCCTGAGCGACCTAAAAAATGACCTGGAACAGGATTTTTCAGGTCAATAAGATTACGGCCATACCAAATTTATAAGGTTTTTAGAAAATAATAACTTTATAGAAAAAAAATTGGTTTGTGTCACCATTTAAACAGACCTGATTTTTTTTTAACATTTTTCCGCTGATGGACCTAAATGAGGGCTTGTTTTTAGTACGTTGTGCTGACGTTTTATCTGTAACTCACACAATGTTTTAACCGCATTTTATTATATTTTCTGAGGAATTGTGGTGAGTGAAAAACTCCATATTAGGTTTTTTGATCTTTTTTCCATTTCACAATTCATTATATGTAAGAAATATTGAAATAATGTATTAGTTCAGGAAATTACACATATAGCAATACCAAATAGGTCAGTTTTTTATCCTTTTATCTCCCTATTTATGTGTACTTGTGTGTGGCCCAGCTACGCCAGGCACACATATTCCAGGAAAATGCACAAGAAGGTAACCGTGAAGCTTGATATTCATTCACGTCACTCACATTTCCCAACACACCCACTAGGGGTATAAAAGGAAGTGACATGTAGCAGTCAGAGTTCAGTCTTTCTAGACAGTCTGTGCAGGAGGAGAGGAGTGGCACATTCAGTTCAGTGTTCAGTCAGCTTCCTGTCTTAGGACAGTGCAGTTCAGTCTAGTCTTGGAGGAAGAGGAGTGCAGACTAGATTCTGGCAGAGCAAGTTCATGAAGTGGAGTCTGGTTTGAGTGTAAGGAGTCACTCTAGCCCAGTCAGAACTACAAAGCCAGTACCTCAGCACAAGCTACCTGTATTCCTTGGAAAGTGGAAGGCGACTCTCGGAGCTACAGCGTGTACACAGTTGACAGAGTACCTGTGCGCTGCTCTGGACAGGGTCTGAGAAAGGAAAGAAAGAAGGGAATCACAGGAGCTACAACAGTGAGCGTACTAGAATCATAGAATCATAGAATGGTAGAGTTGGAAGGGACCTCCTGGGCCTTCTGGTCCAACCCCCTGCTCAAAGCAGGATTCTCTAAATCATCCCAGACAGATGTCTATCCAGCCTCTGTTTGAAGACTTCCATTAAAGGAGAACTCACCACCTCTTGTGGCAGCCTGTTCCACTCATTGATCACCCTAACTGTCAAAAAGTTTTTTCTAATATCTAATCTGTGTCTCCTCCCATTCAGTTTCATCCCATTGCTTCTAGTCTTTCCTTGTGCAAATGAGAATAAAGATGATCCTTCTACAATGTGACAGCCCTTGAGATATTTGTAGACAGCTATTAAGTCTCCTCTAGGAACTGTTCAGCGAGCTCTGGAGAAAAGCTGGCATTCACATCATCGCTACTTGTGCTTATGTTAAGAGCAAGAGCAGGACGCGAGGCACAGTGGAGAAAGATAGAGACTAGTGCATCAGGTACCGGATTACCCGCACTAATTCACCGGACACCGGGGTCCGAAGCGTTGCTAGTGCTTTACGCCTAGTAATAAGAAACACCGGAGGCCTTCCTGGACTTCATGTCGCAGAAGGTAGCCCTAAGTGCTGATACGTAAATGGAGTCAGGTAGAACAAGGACTTTGAGTAGGACCCTACAAAAGTAAGGACTCTGTTCTCACCAACTAGAAGGCTCTACCACAATGTCGGCCGGGCGTTGCAGCTATTGAACAAGCTGGAGATTAAAAGAGTTAACTTGACTTCATGCAAGTTTGTACTCACATACATCCAAGGTTAAAGGAGGCCTCTAACCTGCTCAGCGGTTATCCTGAATGTGCATTCTCCACCCCGACCAGCTCCCCGGGACCTGCCTGAAACATCTACAAGTAAAGGTATGGAAAGAGATTGCCTTGTGTGAGACTGCTTCATTTACTACACCCTGCACCACCATAGACTTCCAGGGACCAGTCTCGCCTGTGGGAGACTTACCATCCAGCTGCCTCATAACATCCCCTAGGAAGCTCCATATAGCAGCGCTGGTCAAATTGATCAGAAACCACAGGTGGCGTCACAAACTATCTATTACTTCAATTCCCCTGTAAATATCCCCCATTGTATGAGCGCCCAGGGCCACGGACCGAGTCCTGCTGCCAGTGACAAACCCCATAGACTTTCATGGGCTCGGTGCCGAGTACCCCATAGCCCTGGTACTATGTGCGACTCATTCTTGGCGTCACGAACAGGATGCGAAGCTTACAATTTGTGAGTCCTGTGTTGCCTATATTGACTGTTTTGTGCAGAAAAGACTGTATTGCTGTTTGTCACTTTTGGCGCCATTTTCCGCCATTTTACCGCCATATTCGCGCCCTGAGGTGCTGGTGAAGAAGGTGGGCATGTATTCGTGGGTGTGTACCCCCCTGTGGCGCGAAAGTTATGTCCGCCCTCTCAAAGTGCTATTATAATATCCGCAATGGCCCCACTGCAAGGGAGATCCGCCTCCTCTTCATCTTCTATGCAAAAAGGAGGAAGCGCAAATCCCGCCTCCACCGACAGGACCAAGTTGTTCCTGATGGAAAGCACAGTCTGGCCTGGAGAGAGATGGCGGAAGGACGGGATACGCTATGCGGAGGAGCAGTGGCAAGCAGGCCTTGTTCCCCTGAAGAGCCTCTGCCCGTGCCGGAGCCATCCCCAGTACGGGACCTTCAGCAAACCATGCTGGAGTTAAAGGAGGAGAATGCGGCGCTTAAAAGATTGATCCAGCGCCATGCAGACCTGAAGGAGACCGAGGGACGCTGGCGTGCCCAGACACAGCGGCTGCTGTGGGACGCAGTGTTCTCTCCCACAGACATAACGCCATCACCTGACTTTCCTAAGTCCCTGCTGAAGAAGGCTGAAGGACAACCGGAGGCCGCCCCCAAAAGAGCTGTACCTGATCCCACCGATGGAGAGGTGGAGGAGAAGGAGGCTGAGGAGGCCCTGCCCGTTCCGGAGTGCCAGCCAGGCAAGGAGGCCGCAGCAGAATGCCAATCCCCGGTAGGGACACCGGAGGAGACCCAACTGTCAGCGATAGAAAACGACTGGGAGCAGCGACAGCAGCAGGTTAGTGTGTTCCCAACTGAGCCACTGTGCGCACCTGCGTCCTACTCGGAATCGCAAGCCCCAGCAGCGTCATCTTTGGCGTCAGCACCAAGCAGTGCACCAATATCGCAACCTGCATCCTCCTCTGCACCAAGATCCTATCCAGCCTCATATACTGCGGCACCTTTTACAACGCAACCTGCGTTCTATTCTGAGGATGTACCCGTTGGGTTCCCAGTTCGAATAAAGGATGTAGCCACTCAAACGTACATTGCAGGACATGATCTTCTTGTAATGGGTTCCCGAGGTCATTGTATACTTCTGGCCCCAGGGATGGAAAAAGTAAATGTTACTCCAACCAAAGATGGAAAACAGTAGGACCCAGACAGGGGTTTACTGCAACAGAAAATGTAAAAAGTTTAAAGAAGAAGTTTTACAAGATTTGCACTTTATTAATGTTTAATAATATGTATGATAATGTTTACATATTTAAAAGTAGAATACCCGGCTGGGTACAGAGTAAAAAGCTAAAGAGTAAATGTGATGATGATTGCATAGTTTGCATAGAATACCCCAGTTGGGTAAAGTGAAAGTGAAGAATTAATGATTTCTTGATATGTGTTTTATCAAGCCAAGGACTGCGTGGCTGTGGACTGTGCCAGCCCAAAAACTGTAAATGTAAATAGTTTGCGATTCGGTGCTACATCTTGGTTTTACATAAAATCTAACTACCTCTGAAGAAAAACCCGTATGGTGTGGCCTAGAGTGAGGTTTGCAGTCAGAAGTCCTGCAGCCCACCCAGACCCACATGGGAGGTTTTTGGTGCGGGTCCTCCACAAGAATCTTGTCTTGTATTTATGAAAGTGTTTTTGATACTTTTATATTTTTCTAATGTACAAATTGTAACGTTCAAGAATTCTTACCTCCCGCAAGGGAAGAGTTAAAACTGTTTGATGTTATATGCAAAACAAAATGTTTTCTTTTCTCTTTTACAGCCCGGGAGTGCTGTGTTTAACCAAGGGGGGATGTGTGGCCCAGCTACGCCAGGCACACATATTCCAGGAAAATGCACAAGAAGGTAACCGTGAAGCTTGATATTCATTCACGTCACTCACATTTCCCAACACACCCACTAGGGGTATAAAAGGAAGTGACATGTAGCAGTCAGAGTTCAGTCTTTCTAGACAGTCTGTGCAGGAGGAGAGGAGTGGCACATTCAGTTCAGTGTTCAGTCAGCTTCCTGTCTTAGGACAGCGCAGTTCAGTCTAGTCTTGGAGGAAGAGGAGTGCAGACTAGATTCTGGCAGAGCAAGTTCATGAAGTGGAGTCTGGTTTGAGTGTAAGGAGTCACTCTAGCCCAGTCAGAACTACAAAGCCAGTACCTCAGCACAAGCTACCTGTATTCCTTGGAAAGTGGAAGGCGACTCTCGGAGCTACAGCGTGTACACAGTTGACAGAGTACCTGTGCGCTGCTCTGGACAGGGTCTGAGAAAGGAAAGAAAGAAGGGAATCACAGGAGCTACAACAGTGAGCGTACTAGAATCATAGAATCATAGAATGGTAGAGTTGGAAGGGACCTCCTGGGCCTTCTGGTCCAACCCCCTGCTCAAAGCAGGATTCTCTAAATCATCCAGACAGATGTCTATCCAGCCTCTGTTTGAAGACTTCCATTGAAGGAGAACTCACCACCTCTTGTGGCAGCCTGTTCCACTCATTGATCACCCTAACTGTCAAAAAGTTTTTTCTAATATCTAATCTGTGTCTCCTCCCATTCAGTTTTCATCCCATTGCTTCTAGTCTTTCCTTGTGCAAATGAGAATAAAGATGATCCTTCTACAATGTGACAGCCCTTGAGATATTTGTAGACAGCTATTAAGTCTCCTCTAGGAACTGTTCAGCGAGCTCTGGAGAAAAGCTGGCATTCACATCATCGCTACTTGTGCTTATGTTAAGAGCAAGAGCAGGACGCGAGGCACAGTGGAGAAAGATAGAGACTAGTGCATCAGGTACCGGATTACCCGCACTAATTCACCGGACACCGGGGTCCGAAGCGTTGCTAGTGCTTTACGCCTAGTAATAAGAAACACCGGAGGCCTTCCTGGACTTCATGTCGCAGAAGGTAGCCCTAAGTGCTGATACGTAAATGGAGTCAGGTAGAACAAGGACTTTGAGTAGGACCCTACAAAAGTAAGGACTCTGTTCTCACCAACTAGAAGGCTCTACCACAATGTCGGCCGGGCGTTGCAGCTATTGAACAAGCTGGAGATTAAAAGAGTTAACTTGACTTCATGCAAGTTTGTACTCACATACATCCAAGGTTAAAGGAGGCCTCTAACCTGCTCAGCGGTTATCCTGAATGTGCATTCTCCACCCCGACCAGCTCCCCGGGACCTGCCTGAAACATCTACAAGTAAAGGTATGGAAAGAGATTGCCTTGTCTGAGACTGCTTCATTTACTACACCCTGCACCACCATAGACTTCCAGGGACCAGTCTCGCCTGTGGGAGACTTACCATCCAGCTGCCTCATAACATCCCCTAGGAAGCTCCATATAGCAGCGCTGGTCAAATTGATCAGAAACCACAGGTGGCGTCACAAACTATCTATTACTTCAATTCCCCTGTAAATATCCCCCATTGTATGAGCGCCCAGGGCCACGGACCGAGTCCTGCTGCCAGTGACAAACCCCATAGACTTTCATGGGCTCGGTGCCGAGTACCCCATAGCCCTGGTACTATGTGCGACTCACTTGCATGATTTTAACTTTTAGATTTTTTTTAAAGGGGGGTCTTCTGAAAACCGCCTGCTGCCAATGGCATCTGACTATATGATAGCATTACGCGGAGTGCTGATGGATGTCAAAAGTGACGGCCGCCATTCTCAAGTTTTTTAAGTACAACTGTCAAGAGTGACGTGGCATTTAAGACGTTGAACAAATGCATTTAGCGCTACCTCTAATGGCACCAGTTACTCTCTGGTGCTGGATATGTAATGACACTGGCACACGCACTGCATGGCCTGAGCTCACTCATAAAAGTGATAGCTCACGGCTGCTGTACATGTAATGCAGCCATCACCAAAGGGTTAGTATAACTTGCTTAAGTGTCATTTTTCTATTACAAAGCTCTAAATATCGATCATAATCATATATGATGACCTCCTGTCTGCCAGCTGTCGCCACTAGAGGGAGCCAGGGAGCTTACTGCTCTACAATAACACCAAGAATAGGTCAGTATACACAGCACACTCAACAGCTCCCTCTACTGGTGAGAATAGATAGCTAGGATTTTACTATTATCAATGTCTATACAAGGGATTAGAAACTCGGCATTAAAAAAAACTAAGCTTATATGCCAATAAAAATATATTTGAAAATTAATCTGCACAGAATATTGGCCCTTATTAGAAAAACAGAATGTTGTTCAAGACTGGACATTATAAATGCTTCCCAACATTGCTGCTATAGCGTTCCTACCCAGGAGAGCATCCAATATATACAATCAGTGAATTTTCTGGTACTTAGTTCAGCTTCCATTAGTATAATCCACAGGAATGCAGATGTCGAGATTTCAATCTCGGATGCACGGGGTGAAGGAGTGAGACTCCTATTTAACAACCTCGCACATATTTTTGATACGTCGCTAAGGCAAACAGATAGAATGGAGAGAAGAACGAGCAATTATTACAAGCAGCCAATGCAAACCACTTTCATTGGGTTTCAAAGAAAAACATAAAAATAGTTTTCGTGTGCAGGACAAGATTTATTCGGCTTTATATGACAGCTGGTGCTAGGTCTATTATTTTCTCCACGGTGTCACATCCATAGAAGCCGCTCTCTTATTAGAACCCTACAAGTCTCTGACATATTGCTGGTGCCGGGCTGGAAGGCGGCTTTATTGCATGTGAATAGAGACTTTCATTGGGCACTTTCAACATATCTTTCAACAGTGCGAGACAGCTGCCTGTCTCATTAGAATCCCGCCAACACCAAGAATTCCTTTTAAACTCTAGAATGTATATAATCGGACTAAAATAAATGCACATGCCGTGCAATTTTGCTTAATACAGCATTTAAAAAAAAAAACTTCGTGTTTTAACGTCTTTCGCTGGATTTTTGAAGCTCTGAAATTCTTTTTTTTTCTCCAGTTCTATAAGGACATACAGCTGTAGCAGGGCTGAGTTTGACACTATGTGATACGTACTGTTCAGCGCTCACTGTGGTTAACCGTACTAAATTATAAAAGACTAGATATAAGGGTCGGACTTTTCTCCTCCAAAAACAGCGCCACCCTTGTCCATGAGGAGCTACAGTGTATGGACAAATGTATTGGGGCTCATTGGGTCTTATTCATTGAATTCAGTTTCTTCATTCAGTCCCATTGTCCCAGTTGCATGACATCCGGCCCCTCTCCATGGCTGGCGGAATGGCTGATGGTGAAGAGCTCACTGGTACCAGCATGGACCTGTATCAGGAGTCAATGATGTAACCAGTCCATCCATGACATTTCTTCCCTCCTAAATATTCCACCATCACCTGTGAGTGATATTATTGAGAAGTGGAAGGAACCGAAGCAACTCAGCCATGAAGTGGAGACCATGATGTAATGTTACTTTTTTTCTTAAATGCATGTATTTTAGGCTAAAAAAACATTTTTACAATAGGGTTTCTTTACAAATTTTGCACCATTTGTCTTTTACGGGCTCTTGGTTTCTCTGCACATTCAACTTTAATGTAGTTATGGCTATAAATCGGCTGAGAGGAACTCAAAAAAGAAAGATTAAAAGAATTAAAAACTTTCCTGTTAGATTGTCGGAACGAGCTTTCTGCCGGACTCTCAGAGGTTGCGCTGATTATCTTGTTGGTGAAGTTTTCCTTACACACTGAGCGGCACTTCTGTCCATACAATGGCTGCTGGTGGAGGAGCAGTGACCAGATTTGTCCATCAGCCTCTTCCATTAGAAAAGCAGCTTTCTCGTGTGCGGTGTTTTACCATTTCAGGAGGCTGAAGGACAGGTCTGGTCTCATGCACTGGCAAGTTTGCATATAGGCATACCTAGATATTTTGGGCAATTGTAGCTTCCAACCTTATGGGATTGTTTTGGAGAAGGCCCTTTTCAGTTCAAGCATGACAGTGTCCAGTGCACAAAGCAAGATCCTTCAAGACATGGTTGGGGAGTTTGGTGTGGAAGTACATGACCGGCTGCACAGAGCTCGGACCTCAACACCATCCAACATCTTTGGGATGAACTGTAACAGAGATTGTGAGGCCAACCACCTCCTCCAACATCAGTGTCTGACCTCACAAATGCTCTCCTGGATGAATGGACAAAAATTCCCAGAAGAGTGGAAACTGTTGTAACTGCATAGGAGAAAACACTATATCAGTGTCTATAGATTTAGAATGTCTTCTAAAGACATAATGTATACTTTGTCCATATAGTGCATGTCTGCAGATGCCTGCAATGTATTACAGGTCAGATGAATTCAAGTCACTAGAGCAGAGCTGCAATATCAGTCACAGCACAGTATTAATGGTTCTGGTTGAAAAGCATACCCCTCATAAACCTCTTTAGACCTTAGTAAGGTATAATAATATATTCAAAATAATAAAGTCCCAAAAGGCTCAGTCACTTATTTGGCTCAGGAAGGAACTTCGAGATGATGTCTAAATAATATAAAGGGTTAGGTTTAGTGCAATTAAGGGGAATCTGTCAGCAGGCTTTTGCTATGTCATCTGAGGACATCATAATGTAGCAGCTGAGACACAGATTACAGGGATGTGTCACTTATTAGGCTGTGTGCTGATGTTTCCATACAATGAAGGTTTAATCTCCTGGAAATTATCACTGCCTGGACTACAGTGAGCGTGAGTCTGACCACACCCCCCTCCTCTGATAAACAGCTCACTGTCAATATACAATGTACACATAAAACTGTGGTGTGGGCAGCTTTCTGAGCTCTACTACCTGCTACACCTAATAATTCTGATTGTACCACAATTGCTGCACCCAGCAAACTATGTGATACATCGCTGGAATCAGGGTCTATTTTCCTACATTTTTTGCGACCTAGTGCAGTTAAAGGGTAAATTGTAAATTCCCTTGTGGTCTAGGACAGTGATGTGGTGTTTATGATATTGCCTTGTGGTCTAGAGTTGATCCAAGGTGATTCAGGGCAGTGAAGATTTAACAGTATGTATCCCTCATTGTCGCAGGGAATGATGTGGTAAGGTCCATAGTCGTCTAGGGTACTGAATGTGTAAATTATAAGTTCCCAGGTGGCCCAAGTCACTGAACCGTAAAGACTCAGAGATCGGATGAATGTGTGACTACAAGAAAGTAGCTGCACCTTCTTGTCTTCTCTATTATCAAGAAGAGCACCCCAGTATAAATGAGCACTCAGCTTGCTCCTGAAAACCCTGTCCTTGAGGCCCTCTTTGGCCCTGTCCAGTTGCCTGGTTTGCCACATTCCACATTAATGTCAGTTTCAGACAAGGGTATTACTGGCCATTTGTGCACGTGTATTATGGGTGCAAGTCCTGGCCCAACCACGGATCTACAGACCTGAACTTTCAGGGTATGTGCAGACGATCCGGGTCTGGCAGCGGTTTGGACACAGGTGAATCTGCATGTGTTCAATGAACCGTGCGGATTCACCACGTTCAATACATTGTATGGGTGAAATTTTCAGCGTATCCGCAAGAGAAATAGACATCCTGAGGTCTGGAAAGATGCGCCGCATGTCCGCCTCCGTGGGTGAGCCGTGGGTGTCTCTGGACGCATAGTGGACATGGGATTTCTTAAAATCCCATCCACTATGCTGTAACAGCTGGACGCTGCACAAGTACACAGCGTCCAAACCGCAGCGTTTACTGATTGTCTGCACATACCTCAATAGATCCCTATGAAGCTCTCAGTTTAAGTCCTTAGACCTGTGGTCGGGTCAGGATGGGACTTGCATTGATAATTCTCCCATCTGAAACATCCTTAAATCTGTACGAATTGATATTGTGAGGTCTGGACAGTTTTTTTTTCCTTTTTTTTCTAACTCCATCCACATGCGACATGTGACATTATATATATGCACACGTTCAGTATTTGCAGCAGAAAAATCTGCTGCAAATACTGATGTGTTAGCATGAAAAACGCTGCATAAAATACATGCATTTTTCCCACTTATTACTATGGGTGAAGTCTTCAGCAAAAGCGATTTACATTGGTTGCAAATCTGGGAGAAAAAAAATAAGCAATATGTACACATGATCTCATTCACTTTGCTGGTATCAGGAAATCCTTCAGGTTTTGGGACAAATCTGCACAGAAAAAAAGGTGACAAAACCACAATGTGTGCACAGACCCTAATTGTAAATCCGCAACATTCACCATGGTCCAAGCTGGGGATGCTATATTCGATCTCCTGCCCTGGTTAACAAAATATGTATTCCAGATATTTGCTAATAAGAAAAACACATATTCATCCATTACGCTTCAGTTATCAAACAATCTTATATCCGACACACCTAGATCATGGGAGTAGTAAGGACACCAAATTATCTGCACGTGCATCTTCTCGATTTCCCACCAACAACAACCTCTGCAGCTGGAGCAATATTAAGCCATACTAAAGTTAAGTTTTACAAAGAGCGTTGTACTGCTGGAATAGCCATCAGAACATAATATCATGAACTCCAATAAATAATGAAACCTGAAGCTAGTACAATTTGTACTAATAGACAATTGTCTCTCGAAAAGCCTCAACAGATGCACCCATCAGTGGATGACCATGAATTACTATAATTGAGGTAATACAATATGTATTCGCCAATAAACTCTAAGGTTAGGGATGTTTTAGATATATCTTGTTTCTTTGGAGACTCTTGTGGAAAGTTTTTGTCTGGGAAGGAAAGCTTTGAAGATACTCTTCTAAGCCATATTTAATGCAAGGTAGACTTCCTTGGATGAATCTAAAGATGGCCATGCACATTATGTGAATATTGGTTCAATCAGTTTCAGTGGAACTGTCCAACCATGTGCATGAGGGTGTCCCAAATTTCTACCTATTGCAAATTTTGGTCGATGATGAGAGATAAGCCACCCCAGAGGTGTATTGCAGGAGTTTTTCCCATTTCCCATTGAGAACACATGTAAGCTTAGCTGAAATGCGTATAGGGAAGTTGACAGGAACAGCTATGTGGAGACACAGCATTGTAACTAAATTAACCAGATGTCTAATTTCAGCAAGCCAAGAAGAATAGACTGGTATCTACAGTATAAAACAAAAGCACACCAGGGATGGGTACAATGGCAAGCAGGAATCCCAGAAAGTGACAAACCAAACAATGTGTGTAAAATGATTGTAATAAACACCAAAACGGTATATGAAATATGTAAATTTTATTAAGCAATATTGTATATAATAAAAAACAATGTGATATTACAAATATGATGATTATAAAATTTGCAATGAATTAAAATACCAGTCGTTCACTTATATAATCAGGAGGCTCTGAAAATTAACCAGGAGCATAATATATTGTGATACACTCAATAATGGATGTATCTCTGTGTATGATGTGAAACATATGTCATTTAATGTGTAAACTAACTGTCATGCAAACAGTGTGCACATAAACCACTGAAAAGTGTGTTCAATAAAAGACTAACAATAATAAGTAATAAATGTGAAACACACAAACGTGAGTCAAAAAAATTGACAACAGAGAAAATACTAAGAGGTGAACACCAAGATAAACATGAGATACAGAAATAATCTGTGGGTAACACAAATGCCACCTAAAGTGCAATGAACTACCTGGGAGCCAAAAGAAGCGAACAGTGAACTGGAATACCGCGCCCCAACGCGCGTTTCGGAGTAAGTACCTTCGTCAGGGGGATGACCGCTAGTGTGGTTACAGTCTATAAATAGTCTGTCTGTTGAGTGAATCAGCTGGTGCTAATGCGGCGCATCGTCATCAGCGTGGGACGGGAAACATGCATGACGTCTGACGTCATGTGATCAGGCATACTTCCGGGTTAGATTGTTAGTCTTTTATTGAACACATTTTTCAGTGGTTTATGTGCACACTGTTTGCATGACAGTTAGTTTACACATTAAATGACATATGTTTCACATCATACCCAGAGATACATCCATTATTGAGGGTATCACAATATATTATGCTCCTGGTTAATTTTCAGAGCCTCCTGATTATATAAGTGAACGACTGGTATTTTAATTCATTGCAAATTTTATAATCATCATATTTGTAATATCACATTGTTTTTTATTATATACAATATTGCTTAATAAAATTTACATATTTCATATACCGTTTTGGTGTTTATTACAATCATTTTACACACATTGTTTGGTTTGTCACTTTCTGGGATTCCTGCTTGCCATTGTACCCATCCCTGGTGTGCTTTTGTTTTTTCCAGTCTGGGTGGTTGCCATCCTTTTGTTTCTTGAGTTGTGGGTTCTTCTTTCTTTTTTATATAGTATTATTCTCAATATATACTTAATACATATAATTATTTCATTTTATTCTATTTATTAATCCCACACTTTTGTGTTTTATTCTGGTATCTACAGTATATGTTGACTTTTGAATTTATGTGCTTCTTTCTCTTTTGCTCAAGAAAACAGACATTTGCTTGTGTTTAAATTTGTTGTGAAACATTGTGCTCTTATCCTTGCTGACTAGTGATGGTTGCCGATATGCTGATTACACATTGTCCAGGCCAGCCAGTTTGTTTACTTGGAAAATAGAGGAGGAAGGCCCATGCAAACAGATTACATAATGAAACAATGCGACTTGGTCTTATCAGCATTCTTCCCCTTTATCTGTGAGTACTGGATGAAGGACAGTTAACTATAAAAAGAGGTTATATGCCTCTGTAACAAGAGAGAGACAGAGATCCAGCCAAGACATCCAAACATCCATAGGACCAGAGACAGGACAGCAGCCAAGACATCATGGGCTCCATCACGAGGGACACAGATTTATCACTCTACAGGATGCCAGCTTAGGGGAGATCGGCCCCAGATGGAAGAATACAGATCTGCTCAAATTACCATCGCTGAACCATGGATACATTTGTGAAAGCCAGGTTGGGACCATCCGGTCACCTGGAACCTATGGATACGTTTGAAAAAAACAGGTTGGGACCATCCGGTCACCTGGAACCTATGGATAAGTTTGGAGAAACCAGATTGGGACTATCCGGTCACCTGGCATCATGTATACAATTGGGAAAACCTTGGGACTATCCGGTCAATTGGCACCATGGATACATTTGGGAAACCAGGTTGGGACCATCCAGTCACCTGGCCATGTACCTCAATGAACTGTCATCTTCCTAAGCTGGTCGTTATCTCCTCTCTGTGCGTGTCACAGGTGGGGTAGTCGACCCTGGAAGCTCCCAAGTCACAGCTGCTTTTATCTTGGCGAGTCAGTGGAAGAGTGAGACTCTGTAATGTGCAGCATCTTGGGTATTTTGCTGGGAATATTTTACGTGTTATCTGCCTGTTTTGTGGTTCAATAAAGTATGGCAATAGTGTTTTACCCCCATGTCTCCACAAGCTATTTGTTTTTCTGACAGATAAAGTGTATGGAGTCGTTCTTCACGCAAAATATCGATTTGTTTTGGATGGTTCCAGGAATAAATGAAGAACAGGCACGCTGATGACCATATCAGATTTTTGGTATTACATAATATTTCTATAATGATCCATAATCATTTAACTACTAAAAAGGAAATAACTAATAATAATAATAACTAAAATGCACAATTATTCACCCCCAATACCATCACAAACCACTAGAAACTATAATTTAAAACCACAAGAATGTTAGTTTCTTTTTACGTTTTTTTATTAATCAATATGGTAGAGAAAAATTTGAAACCATAAAGACATCTCCATAGAGGGGACATATCACCCCCACATTGAACATATGGGATTAATTATAACTGGGAAAGTGAGAAACTAATTATAACTGGGAATGTGAGAGAGAGCGGACACTTTAAACTCAATTGAAGTAGGGAACTCCTGAAGTGACCAGGTAATTACAGCAGCAATCTGCTCTGAGAATCAGACACTGGGTCCAGGATTCATGTATTCAGTACACTTCTGTCAATGATGAATATTGGGGTTTGCATTGATCCAATACTTATGGGAGATATATTTTTGGTGTCGTATTGAAGGGACGAACATAACGCATTCACTCTCATCACCGTATAGCTGGCAGAATACCTCCATCATAATATCGGCAAGATGGATGATGTTATCCATGTCATGTTTCCTTTCTATAGAAAGGTAAAATCATGATAGGAAACATGACCGTCAAATGCAGGTAAGATGCAGACAAAATGCTTTAAAGGAAATGTATCATCAGTAAATGAATTATTATTTAAATTAAGTTTTTATGTTAAATGTATTTTTTCATAATTATTTTCATATCAGTAGTAGTGTTGAGCATTCCGATACCGCAAGTATCGGGTATCGGCCGATATTCGCGTTATCGGAATTCCGATACTTAATTCCGATACTTTTTCAATATCGTATACCGGAATCGGAAGTTCCCATAATTCTTTGAGAGGCAATGTGATGTTAGTCAGCCAATGATGAATCTTATGAAGTGTGGGCACATCCTGTAATGCTGTGGTCATCTTAACTAATGGCATGGCTGTGATGGCTGCTGAAATGATGTCAGAATGCACTATAAAAGGCGCCGCAGCCATTTTAGCGTCACTGTGCTGTGAACTCAGTAAGGGACAGAACGCTGCTGTGCTGACTCTGAGGGACAGTTAGATATTGCGATTTTGTGTACTACTGTGCTTGAGGCAGGCTAGTTTACCAACTGCTGTGTAAAGCTTCATTTTGCCAGTGTTGTTTTAACAGCTCTGTGCAAGGTGTGTGTGTGACAGTGCAGGTGACGCTGCAGTTTGCTCTGCATCCACCGCTGTTTGTAGGCATCTGCACGTGTCACTGACTCTTTTTTTTTTTTATTTTATTTAGTGGAATTGGTGCAGCTCCATTATATTAGAAAAAAATCAAATCTATTAGTGTGACGTGCTTCCATCCGTATACAATACATTGGTTGCAAACACTATAGAAGTACACAAAGGAGCTTTTCACAGATAGTGAATAGTTGTGTTTCAGTGTTCACTGCAGTCTGTGAGGTTTTGATTTTTTGAGTGCAGATCACGCTCCAGTTAGTTCTTCAACCACTGCTGGTTGTAGTCTGCTGAGCGTGTGTCACTGCCTCATCCTTCACATTTTTCTCTAATTGGTGCTGCTCCATTTTAGTGGAAAAAAATCTAATCTATTAGTGTGACGCGCTTCCATCCGTATACAATACATTGGTTGCAAACACTATAGAAGTACACAAAGGGGCCTTTAACAGCTACAGAACAGTTGTGTTTCAGTGTTCACTGTAGTCTGTGAGCTTTTCATTTTGTGAGTGCAGATTACGCTCCAGTTTGTACTTCAACCACTGCCGGTTGTAGTCTGCTGAGCGTGTGTCACTGCCTCATCCTTCACATTTTTCTCTAATTGGTGCTGCTCCATTTTAGTGGAAAAAAATCTAATCTATTAGTGTGACGCGCTTCCATCCGTATACAATACATTGGTTGCAAACACTATAGAAGTACACAAAGGGGCCTTTAACAGCTACAGAACAGTTGTGTTTCAGTGTTCACTGTAGTCTGTGAGCTTTTCATTTTGTGAGTGCAGATTACGCTCCAGTTTGTACTTCAACCACTGCCGGTTGTAGTCTGCTGAGCGTGTGTCACTGCCTCATCCTTCACATTTTTCTCTAATTGGTGCTGCTCCATTTTAGTGGAAAAAAATCTAATCTATTAGTGTGACGCGCTTCCATCCGTATACAATACATTGGTTGCAAACACTATAGAAGTACACAAAGGGGCCTTTAACAGCTACAGAACAGTTGTGTTTCAGTGTTCACTGTAGTCTGTGAGCTTTTCATTTTGTGAGTGCAGATTACGCTCCAGTTTGTACTTCAACCACTGCTGGTTGTAGTCTGCTGAGCGTGTGTCACTGCCTCATCCTTCACATTTTTCTCTAATTGGTGCTGCTCCATTTTAGTGGAAAAAAATCTAATCTATTAGTGTGACGCGCTTCCATCCGTATACAATACATTGGTTGCAAACACTATAGAAGTACACAAAGGGGCCTATAACAGCTACAGAACAGTTGTGTTTCAGTGTTCACTGTAGTCTGTGAGCTTTTCATTTTGTGAGTGCAGATTACGCTCCAGTTTGTACTTCAACCACTGCCGGTTGTAGTCTGCTGAGCGTGTGTCACTGCCTCATCCTTCACATTTTTCTCTAATTGGTGCTGCTCCATTTTAGTGGAAAAAAATCTAATCTATTAGTGTGACGCGCTTCCATCCGTATACAATACATTGGTTGCAAACACTATAGAAGTACACAAAGGGGCCTTTAACAGCTACAGAACAGTTGTGTTTCAGTGTTCACTGTAGTCTGTGAGCTTTTCATTTTGTGAGTGCAGATTACGCTCCAGTTTGTACTTCAACCACTGCCGGTTGTAGTCTGCTGAGCGTGTGTCACTGCCTCATCCTTCACATTTTTCTCTAATTGGTGCTGCTCCATTTTAGTGGAAAAAAATCTAATCTATTAGTGTGACGCGCTTCCATCCGTATACAATACATTGGTTGCAAACACTATAGAAGTACACAAAGGGGCCTTTCACAGATACTGAACAGTTGTCTGCAGGGTTCACTGTAGTCTGTGAGGAATAACCACACTTAGGCCTTAACTTTTCTGACTTTCTTTATCAATCTACCAAGATGAAGAAGTCAGTGAGTAAGGCACGTGGTCGTGGTCGAGGCCGTGGATTTGCAGCAGGGAGAGGACGTGGGGATTCTGTGGCTGCTGCCGCACCCAGTGACACAGCATCCACCAGTTTTCCCCGTGAGCGTTCCTTTATGCGCACTTTTGTAGGAGCTCAGCGTACCCCCCTGCTGCGTGAAGAACAAATTGAAGCCGTTGTTGGTTGGATGGCAGCCAATGCATCGACTTCAATAGCTTCCACCTCCTCTCAGGACCACAGCACTGTTGAACAACCATCAGTCTCTTCACCGCCTGCCAAATTGCCCAGGCAGTCAGAGAGCTCTGTACAGGAGCCAGCTGAGTCTCTGCTTCTGTTCTCAGAATCTGTTGGCTTGGAAACAGGGGCCCAGCCAAGCAGCATTCTGGAATGTGAAGAAGAGGCAGTATGCAGTGATGCGCAACAGCTGTGTCTCTCTGAATCTGAAGAGGCGGGTGAGCCAGTGCCGATGGTCAGCACACCGCAGAACGCATCTGATGATGATGAGACTCAGTTGCCAGTTTCTGTTGAGCATGGTGCTGGCCAGACCACCCAACAACAGGAGGTGTTGGAAGAGGGTAGTGGTGGAGATGATGAGGTCCAAGACCCAACATGGCGTGAGGAACAGGAAGGTGGTGGGAGCAGCTCTGAGGAAGAGATTGCACCAACGGTCCAAACAGTAGGGAGAGGTAGGCTGCAGACTCGCTTGCCTGTAGCCTCCAGTTTGGCACCCGTTCGGAGCAGTTCTCTTACAACAGCCAAACCGGGCGCTCCCAGGACTTGCTCTGCGTGGTCCTTTTTTGATACAGTTGCAGATGATATTTGCTATGTAAAATGCAAGCTGTGTAATCAAAAAATTAAAAGAAGTAAAGTGTCAGTAACCTTAATACAACAAATATGTGGAAACATGTGCGGTCAAAGCACTTTGTTGAGTTACAAAGACACACTGGAGATGTAGGCCAACCTACAGCAGCACCTACATCTTCAGCTCCTGTTGGAGCCTCTTCCTCCAGTTCACACACAGCTGGTTCGGCTTCCTCAAAGGATCGCCATGGAAGAACCTCTGTCACTGTTGTCCAGAGACACAGTGTTATTCCACCCACAGCTGCAAGTTCCCTGTCATCCTCACACACCCAGGCCACAAAACAGCCATCGGTAGCACAGGCATGGGATAAAAGACGGCCATACTCGGCAAACCATCCACGAGCACAGGCTCTGAATGCTGGCATTGCAAAACTCCTGTCCCTTGAAATGCTGTCATTCAGGCTGGTGGAGACTGACAGTTTCCGTGAATTAATGGCATTGGCAGTCCCACAATACAATGTGCCCAGCCGATTTTATTTCAGCAGGCAAGCCGTCCCTGGTCTGCAAAAGCATGTTGAGGCAAAAATTAAACATGCGCTACTAAACGCCGTCAGTAGCAAGGTCCACCTGACCACCGATGCGTGGACCAGTACCCATGGCCAGGGACGATACCTTTCACTCACTGCCCATTGGGTGAATGTTGTGGAGCCGGGTACAGATCTTGCGAGTGGCGCTGTACGTGTTCTGCCAACTCCAAGGATTGCCGGAATCAAGTCTGTCCACATTGACTCCTCCTCCTACTCCAGTTCCTCAGAATCATCGCTGCAGGAGCCGTCACGGTCTACCTCCACATGGACCCGTGGACGCTTACCTGATGCGACCGATATGAGCACAGCCGTGGCCAAACGGCAACAGGCCGTTCTGAAATTAATTCCCATGGGGAATCGAAGCCACACAGCGCAGGAGTCTGGAATGCCATCAAGCAGGAGAGCGACGTGTGGTTTTTGCCAGCGAATCTCCAGCCAGGCTTGGTAGTGTGTGACAATGGCCGAAATCTGGTGGCAGCTCTGGGCCTTGGCAACCTCACTCACATACCATGTCTGGCACATGTGCTCAACTTGGTCGTGCAGAGTTTTTTGAGGGACTATCCGGATCTTGATGCACTGCTGCACAAGGTCCGCCTAGAGTGCGCTCACTTGCGACGTTCCAGCATGGCCAGATCGCGCATTGCAGCTCTGCAACGCAGATTGCGCCTTCCTGAACATCGCATCATATGTGACGTATCCACCAGGTGGAATTCAACGTTACATATGTTGGAGCGGTTGTGTGAGCAGCAGCCAGCAGTTATGGAGTATCAGCTGCATCAGGCGCAATCAACACGCAATTTGCGCCGTCCACACTTCACCATTAATGAGTGGGCCACTATGAAGGACATGTGCCACGTTTTGCGTGCGTTTGATGAGTCAACGCGGATGGCGAGTGCAGATGATGCACTAGTCAGCCTGACTGTCCCCCTTATCTGCCTGCTTCAAAAAACACTGCAAGCAATAAGGGATGAGGTTTTGGAAGAGGTGGAGGATGAGGAGTCACAAATTCCATCACCTTCTGGAAAGTCAGCGCAACGTGGTTCCTCACAAAGGGCTGGCAGGGCTCACTTTGTGAGGAGGATGAGGAGGAGGAGTCAATGGAGGAGGAAGACATCGCTCCAGAGGGAGGTACACAACGCTCTAGTCAGTATGTAGAGCGAGGGTGGGGTGATGCAGAGCAGGCAGAGATAACGCCTCTTGCAGAGGACAGCGTTTCTTTGCCAGTTGGGAGTCTGCAGCACATGGTTGATTTCATGCTGCAGTGCTTAAGAAACGACCGCCGCATCGCCCACATTCTCACGACGTCTGATTATTGGGTGTACACCCTCCTAGACCCTCGCTACCGGGACAACGTCAAAAGCCTCATCACACCGTTGAACCGGGAGCGTAAAATGCGGGAGTACCAAGACACACTGGTGCAATCCCTAATGTTCTACCTTACTGCCGAGAGCACTGCTGCTGCTACTGCTTTACAAAGCAGCTCTGTGCGTCGAGGCAGTGTAGAGAGCTCTGCAACAAGAGGGAGCACACGCAGTGCCTCTGCACAGGGAAAGACCAGTATGTTAAAAATGTGGCAAAGTTTTGTGGCAGCGCCACAAATGTCTACACCATCCGAGAGGGCTCCAGTCAGCGGGAGGCAACGTATCCGTCAGATGGTGACAGACTACTTGGCTTTGCCTCTCAGTGTACTCCCAGATGGCTCTTCCCCATTCAAGTTTTGGGTCTCTAAGCTGGATACATGGCCAGAGCTTAGCCAGTATGCATTGGAGGTGCTGGCTTGCCCTGCTGCCAGTGTATTATCGGAGCGCGTCTTTAGTGCTGCAGGTGGTGTACTAACAGACCGTCGCATGCGACTATCCTCCGATAATGTAGACCGGCTTACTTTTCTGAAAATGAACAAGGCATGGATCTCGGCAGAATTTGTCTGTCCGTTTTTCAGATTAAATAACTGGTTCGCAACGTTATCCATGTCTCCTGTTATGTTCATCTTTCTACCACCTGAACTCTACTCCCTGGGCTCCAACACTGCCAGTTGCTGCTCAGAAGTGTCGTGTCCAAAGAACAAAACACAAGCTCTACTGTTAGTGGGTTCAGTAACGCCAGCTGTTCCCCTGCTGTGTCAACGGCAAGAAGTGTCCTGTTCCCGACACATGGACAGAAAAACACATGACCAACATGCTCCAAATAGGGAAGAGCCGTCACCCTGCTTGTTATGCTGAAAACATGAAATTGTGAAGTTTTGCAGGCCTAGAATGATAAATTTTTATGACAAATATGGACAAATAATAATTTGTCATCACAGCGCATATCTGCACATGTCTATTAGAAATGGTAACAAAAAATAAAACATAGTCTACTCTTCACATTTTGAAAATTAATGCATAAAAGTACATTTCAGACTTATGAATTAATGCTTTTTAAGGAACTTTATCTGTACCTGTAAGATAATGCACTCAATGGATGTACGAATCATTAAATCCTCATCATCATCATCACGAGTTTTATTTATGACAGACATTATAGAATACACATACTGATGCCAACTGTAACTTCAAACACCATATATGAAATGGCCAGCATGTAACATGGTAATAATGTCCAATAATAAATTATTACATCTAGAAAGTGCATCATGCATACTGACAATAGGTAGTTATACCTGCAAGTGCTGTTGAAACAACCACAAGAGATATAAATTAATACTGGTATATAGGTATCACAGTGCATAGTTACTCATGGACAATGTTGATGTAATACTGTATCTCAATTAAGTCAGCGTCAACCATTAGGCTTGTTAGTCTTGTACATTGTTAAAGAGGGAACGTAATTTTTTGGTTTGTCATAGGTGGAGTATTACACATTAAATTATTACTGCTGTATTTTTTTTTGCGTCCCTAGTGCGCAATAACGCAGCCTAACCTCACATTTGATAGTCAGCTAATTGCACACACGCTACCCTACCCTACGCGTGACAGTAGGAAGGTAGTGTTGACGGATAAAGCTTTGCGCAACCAGACATTCTTTTACCCTCTTCAACACTCTACAAGCAAAAAATGCATGATTTCAGCCGCAGACTTTATTGACGTACAGTATAACATCGGCATTACCCATCAGAGGCTGTCCACTGTCTGATACAGACATAGAATATACCTTTGCTATCCGTAGCCTTTGTTTCACCTACACTTGCAGGCACACACTTAAATTGTGACAAAACAATGCCTAATGTTTTTTTTAAATGGTTATTTTTTATTGTACATTATTGTGTCATCAATCACATTGATGAGTCCATGCTGGACATGTCATACATGCTATAGAAAGTTACGATTTTATGAACTTAATAATTGAAATGTCTGTGACTGTCACATAAAATTTGCGATGATGATGATGAGTGACTATTACAAAATCCATTGTCTTCACTATGTTATGGTTTAACATAGCGTTCCTTAAGCATTATTCATAAAAAAAAAAATTGACTTTTATTCTTAAATTTACAACACTATATTTTGTTACCAATTTTTTGGGTGTTGTGTTGTTCCATTTATTTTTGGCTGTGCATATATGCGTTTATATTTGTATTTTTTTTATTTTTCCTTCTTAAAATTAGAAAACATGTGTATCTTTGTACCGTGTTAGCCAGTAGATAGAAAAATATTTAGACTTCAGAGTCAGCAGTGGTTGATACCTTTTAATGGATAACTGAAAAGATGGAAACAAATTGCAAGCTTTCAAGGCTACTCACGTCTCTTCATCAGGGAAAGACTAACTAAAAAAATTAAGCATCACATATTTCTATACACAACAGGACACAGGAATAGTGCAATAGGTAAGACAAGTAAGTGACGTGTATCAGAACTGTCATTATCTCACAGGGATGAACATAAATATTGGAACAGTTCCTAGATAAGGATAGAAAGTTTGATTGCCCTCTCATTGGCGTATTTTTTTGGGTTTTCATGACCTGCAAGGGCATAGACGCAGATTCCTTAATTGATATAGAATGACATAATCAATGTGATCTATTCATTCCATCACTAACAGTGTCAAAGGTCATGATGAGCTTATATTCTGAAACCTTTGTACGTTTCTCATATTTGAAGTTATATTTTAATACCAGTAATTCCATATCCATGATGCTATGCCCGGGCATACAAAGTCTTTTGCCACAGGTAAATTCATTAATTTATCTGTGATTGTGTGGCGCTGATAATTCATCCTTGTTCTCCTTTTTGTTGCCGGTCTCCCCTCACTTGTCCCTCCCTCACTTGTCTTAGCTATTCCTGTGTCCTGTTGTGTGTAGAAATATGTGATTCTTCATTTTTGGCTTTACTCTTAGCTGATGAAGACACCTGAGTAGTCTCGAAAGCTTTGTATTTGTTACCATATTTTCAGTTAGCCATTAAACGTTATCAACCACAGAGGACTGTCAAGTATAAATATTTTTCTATTCTTGTAATTGAAATTTATCATTTTATTGTTGTAGTAAAACTTCATTTATTCTTGTTTGAAGTACATACATTTGCAATGGCCACGTAACAAGGCAATAACTCAATATTTTATGCCTACACCCTCCTTGACCCTGGGCTTCAACAGCGCCAGTTGCTGCTCAGAAGTGTTAGATGCACAGATGAAAACAATCGCTGATGTGTTTGTTTGGGGTTCAGTAACGCCTGCTGTTCCCTGCTGTGTGTCTGGCAAAAATTACTGCTGCTAACTACAACTTCAACTTCAAACGTCTCATACTAGGCCTCTGCCTACACCCTCCTTGACCCTGGGCTTCAACAGCGCCAGTTGCTGCTCAGAAGTGTTAGATGCACAGATGAAAACAATCGCTGATGTGTTTGTGGGGTTCAGTAACGCCTGCTGTTCCCCTGCTGTGTGTCTGGCAAAAATTACTGCTGCTAACTACAACTTCAACTTCAAACGTCTCATACTAGGCCTCTGCCTACACCCTCCTTGACCCTGGGCTTCAACAGCGCCAGTTGCTGCTCAGAAGTGTTAGATGCACAGATGAAAACAATCGCTGATGTGTTTGTGGGGTTCAGTAACGCCTGCTGTTCCCCTGCTGTGTGTCTGGCAAAAATTACTGCTGCTAACTACAACTTCAACTTCAAACGTCTCATACTAGGCCTCTGCCTACACCCTCCTTGACCCTGGGCTTCAACAGCGCCAGTTGCTGCTCAGAAGTGTTAGATGCACAGATGAAAACAATCGCTGATGTGTTTGTGGGGTTCAGTAACGCCTGCTGTTCCCCTGCTGTGTGTCCGGCAAAAATTACTGCTAGCTACCTAATCATGGTGAAAAAAAAAAATTACATCTCAAAGTGTCTAGTGCTACACATAGATATGAGGCTACACCATGATTTCTAAGCTGTAAACATTTGAAACGTCAACTTTCAAACCATAAAATGATTTGCCTTTGTCACAAATCTGTAACAAAATAATTGTGACATATTATTACAGATATGCACATGTCGAAAACAAATGCAAACACAAAAGCCTACTTATGCTATAGGATACTGATGGTCAACCTTGTCACTCCATAGCTTAGACAAATCCAACTCACATCATGATGACTCAAATACTGCAATGTTGGAAGTGCATAATGTGGGTTGAACTTGACAACTGCTGCAGTGCGAAGGTTATACTTCAGTGTTCTTGCCTTTGAAATAAAAGCATACAAGTAAATATAATATCCAATGTTGATTAAGGGACGTGATGTACACCTGTAATATTGTGCAAACAATGCATGTAGGAATAGTCCTCTTCAACATTACTTATATTTGTGTCATTTTAAAAAATACATATTTGATTAGAAAGTTAACAGCCCATATCATAAAGGTCCTTCATGTAAACATGATAATCGCTAACAAAAATCATGCATTACCTTGGTAAAGTCAATAGTGCATAGTCACAATAGCAAAATATATACCTGTAAGTGGTGCTGAAAGAACGACAACTGATAGAATAGGTGAATGATATCTATTTATCAGACTGAATAGCGACACCTGTACAATGTCGATATAATACTGTACCTTAACAAAACAGCTGTGTCACACCTCACACGCATTTTTCTTGTAGCTTGTTATGTAATAGGGCACATGCGTGTATGTTTCATCATAGGTGCATGTTTACTGAGTAAAGCAGTCTTTGACAACGCCTTTGTGTTGTCGGTACGCTTGCGATGATGAACGATGCGCACCGTGAATGTTAGTCTGCGTCATAAGACGCACAGACGCTCCAATACCCAACGCGTCACAGCAGGAAGCCAGTCTGTGCGTCCAAACAAAGGCGCAAGCATACATGCACGTACCCTTTTATAAAGCTATATAAAAATAAGGATGTAGTACTTAGTAACACACACTTTATTGAGGTACAGTATTACATCGCCATTCACCATCTGTGGCTATGCAGTGTCATCTATATATACCTTATCTATCGTTTGTCATGCTTGCAAGTCCACAGTCAGGCATAAATAGCTGTTTTCACTATGCACTTTTTAAAGGTTTTTTTTGTTAATATAAATGATTGGCACATATTATCAGTATTACATGATGGAAATTTTAGATATTTTTAAAAAACTTTTTAGTGATATTATTCAGCAAATGAAAATGGTGTACATACTGTTACTTATCCATCATTAATGGATTCTGATATGTACTTGTATGCTTTTATTTAAAACCGTATAGCAGATTATTTAACCTATTTTTTTTGTGGTTTGCATTGCTTTTCAACATGTTAATGTATGCGTTTATGTTTGTCAATTATTAATTTACATATATTTTTTAAAGTAAAATCATCATCTTATGGTACTAAAGGTTATATTTCTCTTGTTTGGAGTATAGACATTTTTAATTGACACGTAACAAGGAAAATACTTCATCTAGTATTTAAACATCCTCCTTGACCCTGGGCTCCAACACCGCCAGTTGTTGCTTGGAAGTGCTGTTAGCACAGTCTACACTTGCTCCCGTGTTACTGGGGTTCAGTAATGTCAGCTGTTCCCCTGCTGTGTGAACGGCAAAAAGTCCTGCTGCCTCCACCATGTTCTCTTCTCATCCCTGGGTTACAACACCGCCAGTTGTTTCTCGGAAGTGCTGTTAGCACAGTCTACACTTGCTCCTGTGTTACTGGGGTTCAGTAATGTCAGCTGTTCCCCTGCTGTGTGAACGGCAAAAAGTCCTGCTGCCTCCACCCTGTTCTCTTCTCATCCCTGGGTTACAACACCGCCAGTTGTTTCTCGGAAGTGCTGTTAGCACAGTCTACACTTGCTCCCGTGTTACTGGGGTTCAGTAATGTCAGCTGTTCCCCTGCTGTGTGAACGGCAAAAAGTCCTGCTGCCTCCACCCTGTTCTCTTCTCATCCCTGGGTTACAACACCGCCAGTTGTTTCTCGGAAGTGCTGTTAGCACAGTCTACACTTGCTCCTGTGTTACTGGGGTTCAGTAATGTCAGCTGTTCCCCTGCTGTGTGAATGGCAAAAAGTCCTGCTGCCTCCACCCTGTTCTCTTCTCATCCCTGGGTTACAACACCGCCAGTTGTTTCTCGGAAGTGCTGTTAGCACAGTCTACACTTGCTCCTGTGTTACTGGGGTTCAGTAATGTCAGCTGTTCCCCTGCTGTGTGAACGGCAAAAAGTCCTGCTGCCTCCACCATGTTCTCTTCTCATCCCTGGGTTACAACACCGCCAGTTGTTTCTCGGAAGTGCTGTTAGCACAGTCTACACTTGCTCCCGTGTTACTGGGGTTCAGTAATGTCAGCTGTTCCCCTGCTGTGTGAACGGCAAAAAGTCCTGCTGCCTCCACCATGTTCTCTTCTCATCCCTGGGTTACAACACCGCCAGTTGTTTCTCGGAAGTGCTGTTAGCACAGTCTACACTTGCTCCTGTGTTACTGGGGTTCAGTAATGTCAGCTGTTCCCCTGCTGTGTGAACGGCAAAAAGTCTGCTGCTCCACCCTGTTCTCTTCTCATCCCTGGGTTACAACACCGCCAGTTGTTTCTCGGAAGTGCTGTTAGCACAGTCTACACTTGCTCCTGTGTTACTGGGTTCAGTAATGTCAGCTGTTCCCCTGCTGTGTGAACGGCAAAAAGTCCTGCTGCCTCCACCCTGTTCTCTTCTCATCCTGGTTACAACACCGCCAGTTGTTTCTCGGAAGTGCTGTTAGCACAGTCTACACTTGCTCCCGTGTTACTGGGGTTCAGTAATGTCAGCTGTTCCCCTGCTGTGTGAACGGCAAAAAGTCCTGCTGCCTCCACCATGTTCTCTTCTCATCCTGGGTTACAACACCGCCAGTTGTTTCTCGGAAGTGCTGTTAGCACAGTCTACACTTGCTCCTGTGTTACTGGGGTTCAGTAATGTCAGCTGTTCCCCTGCTGTGTGAACGGCAAAAAGTCCTGCTGCCTCCACCCTGTTCTCTTCTCATCCCTGGGTTACAACACCGCCAGTTGTTTCTCGGAAGTGCTGTTAGCACAGTCTACACTTGCTCCTGTGTTACTGGGGTTCAGTAATGTCAGCTGTTCCCCTGCTGTGTGAACGGCAAAAAGTCCTGCTGCCTCCACCTGTTCTCTTCTCATCCCTGGGTTACAACACCGCCAGTTGTTTCTCGGAAGTGCTGTTAGCACAGTCTACACTTGCTCCCGTGTTACTGGGGTTCAGTAATGTCAGCTGTTCCCCTGCTGTGTGAACGGCAAAAAGTCCTGCTGCCTCCACCCTGTTCTCTTCTCATCCCTGGGTTACAACACCGCCAGTTGTTTCTCGGAAGTGCTGTTAGCACAGTCTACACTTGCTCCGTGTTACTGGGGTTCAGTAATGTCAGCTGTTCCCTGCTGTGTGAACGGCAAAAAGTCCTGCTGCCTCCACCATGTTTCTCTTCTCATCCCTGGGTTACAACACCGCCAGTTGTTTCTCGGAAGTGCTGTTAGCACAGTGAACACTTGCTCCCGTGTTACTGGGGTTCAGTAATGTCAGCTGTTCCCCTGCTGTGTGAACGGCAAAAAGTCCTGCTGCTCCACCATGTTCTCTTCTCATCCCTGGGTTACAACACCGCCAGTTGTTTCTCGGAAGTGCTGTTAGCACAGTGAACACTTGCTCCTGTGTTACTGGGGTTCAGTAATGTCAGCTGTTCCCTGCTGTGTGAACGGCAAAAAGTCCTGCTGCCTCCACCATGTTCTCTTCTCATCCTGGGTTACAACACCGCCAGTTGTTTCTCGGAAGTGCTGTTAGCACAGTGAACACTTGCTCCTGTGTTACTGGGGTTCAGTAATGTCAGCTGTTCCCTGCTGTTGTGAACGGCAAAAAGTCTGCTGCCTCCACATGTTCTCTTCTCATCCCTGGGTTACAAACCGCCAGTTGTTTCTCGGAAGTGCTGTTAGCACAGTCTACACTTGCTCCTGTGTTACTGGGGTTCAGTAATGTCAGTGTTCCCCTGCTGTGTGAACGGCAAAAGTCCTGCTGCCTCCACCCTGTTCTCTTCTCATCCCTGGGTTACAACACCGCCAGTTGTTTCTCGGAAGTGCTGTTAGCACAGTGAACACTTGCTCTGTGTTAATGGGGTTCAGTAATGTCAGCTGTTCCCCTGCTGTGTGAACGGCAAAAAGTCCTGCTGCCTCCACCATGTTCTCTTCTCATCCCTGGGTTACAACACCGCCAGTTGTTTCTCGGAAGTGCTGTTATGCACATGTGAACACTTGCTCCTGTGTTACTGGGGTTCGTAATGTCGCTGTTCCCCTGCTGTGTGAACGGCAAAAAGTCCTGCTGCCTCACCATGTTCTCTTCTCATCCTGGGTTACAACACCGCAGTTGTTTCTCGGAAGTGCTGTTAGCACAGTCTACACTTGCTCCTGTGTTATGGGGTTCAGTAATGTCAGCTGTTCCCCTGCTGTGTGAACGGCAAAAAGTCCTGCTGCCTCCCACCCTGTTCTCTTCTCATCCCTGGGTTACAACACCGCCAGTTGTTTCTCGGAAGTGCTGTTAGCACAGTGAACATTGCTCCTGTGTTACTGGGGTTCGTAATGTCAGCTGTTCCCCTGCTGTGTGAACGGCAAAAAGTCCTGCTGCCTCCACCATTGTTTCTTCTCATCCTGGGTTACAAACCCGCCAGTTGTTTCTCGGAAGTGCTGTTAGCACAGTGAACACTTGCTCCTGTGTTACTGGGGTTCAGTAATGTCAGCTGTTCCCTGCTGTGTGAACGGCAAAAAGTCCTGCTGCCTCCACCATGTTCTCTTCTCATCCCTGGGTTACAACACCACCAGTTGTTTCTCGGAAGTGCTGTTTAGCACAGTTACACTTGCTCTGTGTTACTGGGGTTCAGTAATGTCAGCTGTTCCCCTGCTGTGTGAACGGCAAAAAGTCCTGCTGCCTCCACCATGTTCTCTTCTCATCCCTGGGTTACAACCGCCAGTTGTTTCTCGGAAGTGCTGTTAGCACAGTCTACACTTGCTCCTGTGTTACTGGGGTTCAGTAATGTCAGCTGTTCCCCTGCTGTGTGAACGGCAAAAAGTCCTGCTGCCTCCACCCTGTTCTCTTCTCATCCCTGGGTTACAAACCGCAGTTGTTTCTCGGAAGTGCTGTTAGCACAGTCTACACTTGCTCCTGTGTTACTGGGGTTCAGTAATGTCAGCTGTTCCCTGCTGTGTGAACGCAAAAAGTCCTGCTGCCTCCACCATGTTCTCTTCTCATCCCTGGGTTACAAACACCGCCAGTTGTTTCTCGGAAGTGCTGTTAGCACAGTCTACACTTGCTCCTGTGTTACTGGGGTTCAGTAATGTCAGCTGTTCCCTGCTGTGTGAACGGCAAACAGTCCTGCTGCCTCCACCATGTTCTCTTCTCATCCCTGGGTTACAACACCGCCCAGTTGTTTCTCGGAAGTGCTGTTAGCACAGTCTACACTTGCTCCTGTGTTACTGGGGGTTCAGTAATGTCAGCTGTTCCCTGCTGTGTGAACGGCAAACAGTCCTGCTGCCTCAACTTTAATTTCCAAGGGTACCTTCTGCTACCCATCCGGGTTCCAGTACCGTCAGCTGGTTCTCCGCAGTACCTTTGGCCTAGGTGCCTCCATGTCGGTATCCGAGTTCCAGCAACGTCTGCTGGTCCTTGGTAGTGCTTTGGAGCACAGGTACCTCCTGCTTAGTAACCCTGTCCCAGTAACGTCAGCTGGTCCTCGGTTGTGCCATTGGCTCTTTTCCTTCTGCTGACCCTCCGGGTTCCAGCACAGTCAGCTGGTCCTCGTTACTTTCATTGGCTCTTGTACCTTCTGCTACCCATCCGGGTTCCAGTACCGTCAGCTGGTTCTCCGCAGTGCCTTTGGCTAGGTGCCTCCATGTCGGTATCCGAGTTCCAGCAACGTCTGCTGGTCCTTGGTAGTGCTTTGGAGCACAGGTACTCCTGCTTAGTAACCGTGTCCCAGTAACGTCAGCTGGTCCTCGGTTGTGCCATTGGCTCTTTTCCTTCTGCTGACCTCCGGGTTCAGACAGTCAGCTGGTCCTCGTTACTTCCATTGGGCTTTTGTACCATCACCAACGGACAAAGAAGGTTAAGACAAACTACAGATACAGAACAAGAGACAGAAGAACAATAAGCAGAAGATCAAAAAGCGAAGTATAAGACCAAAATGAAGAGCAAAATATATCTCTAAATTCTAAGCAGAAGAAGACTAAGCAGTGTATGGGGTGGAGTCGTTCCTCCTCGTGGTGCCCCTGGAAAATGCTGATGCTGCTGCAGGCTAAACTGAACGCGGACCAAATATGTTGTAATTAAAATCTTTCGTGACAGCAAGAACGGAAGGATGAAAATTCAGAGTTTTACAGATTACAAGTACAGGAATGTCTGTCACAAATAAGAATATGATGAAAAGGATGAATAGGAAGAAGTGAAGAAGTAGAATATGAAGAATAATAACTGTTTAATAAGAACAATATAAGTAATGTTAAACAAAAGATGAATTTCAATTTTCACTGTCACTAGGCCTAATATTAGATTCTTGCATCCTGTTCTTCACATGGACATTAGCAGCAATCGACTCAATTATGCATTATTTGTTTTTATAGAAGCATTTTCTTCTCATGCTCTGAACTGGGCAAAGGTCATTATGAAGAGGTGAGCTGTGGGGGGGGGAGGTGAGCTGTGACCACCATCTATTGTGAATGCTGGATTCTATATTATCTACTGTATACAGAGATATTGCTTGTCATTGCAACCCTCTATGTGATGATAATGAGACTGCTGAAATGTCATTTGTACTCAACAGGAAGTATTAGTCTAGTAAAATTTCTCATAGCCAGTGTGAAAATTCCAAGATTTTTGATTATTTGTTTTTATACATATAGTGATATGAAAAAAAAAAAAAAATACATGTAAGAAAAAATCTTATTTAATGTGTCATTTTGTCATGATACACACTTTCCCTTTAAGTAATTGGAGTATAAATACCGACAATGTAGGGGTTGTTTTGTGGGAAAACATTTATTACAAAAAGCTGAGTATAGGTTAAAAAAATGACAGAAGCAATGACATTTACCCTTCTGTTACCCCTGTCCAGAGTGGTAAGTGGCTACAAACAACATGTAACCATCTGTGGGACCCATTACATGCATTACATGGAAAGGTCACTGATTTTATTCAGTATCATGTAATGCTTCATTTTCCCTGCGGAGGCACTGTAGATAAATATAACACTTACTACCAAGTTCTCCCATAGATTACAGCTAATTGCTACATATCCCAGAAGTGCGACTGCCCTTTTATTTAAAAAGTGAGTTAAGGAGTTAATCAATTTTATGAGCACAAAACACAAAGCTAAAACATAATAATCAGTAATATGAGTGTAATAAGTACAGCTTCTCACTTGTTCGTTATATACCAGCATTATTAGTACAGTGATTTGAGGGATATCAGTTCATAGACGGAGCCAAAATTTCAGAACTCGTAACATTCTGCATCCTACTGGAAACCTAAACCGTTTCTTCCTTGAGAAAACTTTAATAAAAGCATCTCTTGGAAATCAGAGGTGTCAATCAGAAGATTACTGACTGGCCCTGCTATTAGGAGGTGATCTGTGACTGACAGGTCTATTCTGTTAAAAGAATTCCTTACAATTGTCTGAGCGGCGCCCGGCTGTGAGTGAAATGCCATGTTCCAGTGGCCTTCTTTCAGCAGATATTAGGAGTTACAAAACCCTGGAGCTTTCCAATTCTTCATAGAGTACAAAGAAATAGAAATATTAAAAAGGTTGTCCACTAATGTGTACTGAATAAAATAATAAAAAAATCATACTTACCTCCCGGACGGGCGCCACTTCTCCATGAGCGCATAGTCCCTTTCAACTTCATTGCATTGACTATTTCACATGAGCGCTGCAGCTAATCAGTGACGGCTGATTGGCTGCAGCTTTCACAGTTCTTTCTGTCAGCTCTGTTGAAGTAAATGTAGCTGAGCTGCATTTCCACAGAAAACCTGTGGATGGGTGTGGGGCTAACTATGCAAAAAAGCTGATGTGTTTTTTGGCAAAAAAAAGCAGCTATGGCTGTTTTTGTAATCCCGCCTATGGCTGGTACCGAGAAATTACAAGAAAGGGAAGGTCTTGTTTCGGCACTCCAAACAGGTAAAATCACCAAAATTTATTTAAGCCATTTTAAAAGACAGACAAAAATTTAAAAATTCACCTGACGCGTTTCTGGCACAATAGTTGCCCCTTATACGGCTGTGCTCACCAGCAGGACCGGCACCCAACAGTGGCATCTAACCTTAGTGTAATCAGCCATCTATGTGGAAGTTCGCAAGATTAGCTTCCCCCAGTCATGTACAATAAATGTGACCCGCTAAAGCCCCAATTATACAGACAGACAATGAGGTAGGCAGTGACGTCACTGATGCTGCGCAGCCTCGCAGCCTGACATGCGGTGAGCTCTGCAGCATGGGAAAATGAACAGGCATTTTCCCACGCTGCAGAGTTCACCGCGGGTCAGCCTGTGAGCGGAGCATCAGTGACGTCACCGCTAGTCACTGATGCTGCCGCCGGAAGTTTCTCATTCATTCATCAGTGGTTTACAGCTGGTGCGGTCGCATTAGCACCGCTCCCAGTTGCAAACTGTATATCTTCCAGATATGGATTACAGCGTGGGACAGATCGCCGGACAGGTATGGGTATATTGTTGTTTTTTTATTTTTTCTTTATTATCGGAGATTGAGGGCATCGTTTGGATTAACAGAAGAATAAAGATGGCAAAACTGTGTGGTCTTTCATTTCATTAAAATACTTTATTCTGCATGTGTGTGTTTATTTAACCCTTTACAAACTTTAGGATTAGTAATGGATAGGTGTCTTATTGACACCTATCCATTACTAAGCCAGTCTTAATGTCACCTTACAATACAAAGGTGACATTAACCCCTTATTACCGCATATGTCACCATTACAGGGCAGTGAAAGAGAGGGACTAAGTGTCGGAATTGGCAAATCTTACAGATGAGCCTTTTCTGAGGTGGCTGGGGCCAGATGTTTGCTAGCCGGGGGAGGGCAATAACCATGGTCCCTTTCTAGACTATTAATATCTGCCCTCAGTCACTGGCTTTCACACTCTGGCGCAAAAATTGCACGGGAGCCCATGCCATTTATTTCCGTGAAAACTTTCTTTCTTTTAAATACATACAGGTCCCAAATTTTACACACACATGCTACTAACCGTATTAGTCACTGACATCTATAAATCTAACTGTTCTGCATGGGTTTACTGTATGTAAACCATATCTCCTATCCTGTCGGCTTCTGCAATGATTTTACAGAAGCCGACAAATGAATTACGAAATATAAAGATATCTATATATACAGTGATATATATATATATATATATATATGTATGTGTGTGTCACTTTTACAGTAGTGTTTTACAATGCGATTTTAACATGAGCTTTTACATTGAGAGAACTGCTGTATGTAAAAGCTCATGTTAAAATCGCATTGCATACAGATGCCATACGGATGTCACACTGTTACTAGATGCGAGGAAATCGCATCCTCGCATTGCAAATGGATTACATATGGATCACTGTTCGGGGAACATTTGCGCGATTCACAGCAGTCAAAATCAGACCGATTTTTTGTACGTTAAGTGTGACTCCAGCCTAAGGAAACAAGTGTTGGCTCGTTCCCAGCTATCGGCCATTCTAAACAGGCTGCCAAGTGCTTCTTTGTCAGGTGAGATGATTTTTCAAGCTGAACCCATGTAAACTGACAATGTGCTGATGATAACATGATACTCTATGCTCAGATCAGATTGAGAAACTGAGAAAAAAAATAATTCTGCTTTTTTTAGATGGTAACACTCAACCAGATATGTGAATGCAACCTTCGATCCGATTTTGAAGACAGTATTAAAAATCAGACCAGTCACATTTGTGAATTTTTTATGCGATTGGCTCTAAGTGCTCATCCGCCTTCTTTTGCATGGACTATTTTGGTGCATAAAACCAACATTAATAGTACGTGCTGCAAGAATATGCTTGTCTGAATGCGCCTTTAGGTTATATTCTCACTACTTTATAGTTTGCTGTGAAAATAATTTTTATTTCTATAGCACCAACATATTACGCAGCACTTTGTTTTCTGTACAAGTTCCCTCTGAAATGTAAAGATATTACAGAATAACACAAATTCAATAGATACCAAGAGAAGTGAGGACCCTGCTGCTCACAAGCTTACTATCTATGAGGAAATAGGGGAGACAAGAAAGGTAAATGGTAAAAAGTGCTTATATTGTATGGTCCAGCCATCAATATAATAAATAGGGTATTCACATAATGCTGGATGAACCGGTCACCAGCCAGTGTGTGTACAAGTACAGGTACAGAGGGCTATTACGTGCATGGAGGGTGTGTATACAGATGCTACAAGGGACCAGGTTTGGAACAAAAGTTTGGAAGGGCAAAACTTGGAAAGTTACATAAGTGTGGTGTGGTTAAAGGCCAGTCTAAAGAAATGCATTTTTAGGGTACACTTAAAATTGTGGCTATTGAACTGAACCCGCACCTCGCCTGACGCCACTATTACATCAGAAGGATCCTGTAATGTGGTCTCCCCACTTGCACCAACGTGATGCTCCCGACACGTAAGGTCAGCTTGGTACAGTTTTACACAAACATCCCCTGTCCACAAGGGCCCAGCAAGGCACAGGCAGTGACAGGATGTGCCCACTCAATCACTGACGTGGCACCACACTCACCCACAACCCTGACAGGCTGAGAGACCCCTTTCACCAGCATGAGTGAAACAGCGCCTAGCCAGCCCGGTAGGACTGCCACCAGAAACCATCCTCGGTAGCATGGAAGGTTAAGCTGACAAACGGACGTGTGAATTCGTGGATCGAGATAAAAGAGCAGCCCAAGGTTAAATTATATATTTAATCACCTTAACGGCACACTAGACAATACACTATATACTATACACGATGGTTATACATATAAAATGGTCAGATATGCAAATACAATAGTGTTAGGACAAAGTATGCAGAAAATAAGTCAGTTACCAGTCAGAAGAAAGGCCTGGCTTGCGGGGAAGGGGCTGCCACATGGGAGGTTGGTGGTCGCTTCTGTTCCTTGAATTCTCCCAGAGTCCTTGCAACCTCCCAGAGAAAAAGCAATAGGCCAAGCTTTACATGAGCATTTAACCCCTTTGGGTCACTCCCCTCATGCCCCCTGGACTAAACCTAAATCCACTCCTATTGCCTCTAGCAACTAAAAACTCCAAAACCTAAGATGGGCCATTGCTCCTTAATGGACGGTCCTATGGAGGCGGTTTTGGCGCCATCATATCCAGCCAGGCCCCTGCTACGCAATCAGACCAAACACAGCTTTGCTACTTGGCTCCTACTAGCTATTCTATGTATCTCCCTGCTGTAGAGAGCTAGAACGGATCAAGACCCTGGAAGGTGTTCGTCCCGTTCCAGAGATCTCGAAAATGTAACTGGTGTATGGCTATGACGTACGATAAGTTCAAATTCTCCTTATGAAATTTTAGCTGTCTGAACAAGCAGTTAGAGCACATGCAAGCATGCCTTTTGTGCTGAGCTTAGCTTGCTCAAGGTGTAAGATCTGTCACTCACAGCCATTTGAGTCTTGACCCTTTGCTAAGCTATGTGTCCTGTTAGAGGATACAAATGACTGAAAATAAATTATATCTCCAATATTCTTTGCAATTGCAATTAATCAAATGTGCTGGGTAGTGCATTCTGTATACTGCTACCTGCTCCCCTGAATGAAGTCCTCTTCTTCCTCCATGCAGGGACGCCGGCTTACTCACAGCCCGGCCCTCGAGCGGTCCTCGGTGTTTCCCTGTCTCATCCTAGTCCTGTGTGGGTGCAGCAGTCCTGGCAGTGCACCTAGTGTGCACGGTCCCCCATTTTTAAAAGGGGAAGCGTGAGCATATACTAAATGCTCTCAGCAGGTAGCTGAGAGGCATTTAGTATGATTAGTACATCTGCAAGATGGCTCTCAGCCAATTACTGGGAGTCATCCTGTATAAAAGACTCCCTCTTCCCTAGAGAGTCACCAACCTGAACCTCGTCCCCTGGTTCAAAGCGGCCAGGGTCTGAACCTCGTCTCCTGGTCCGGAATGGCCGTTTCCTGAACCTCATCCCCTGGTAACACACTGGCCAGTGCCTGAACATTGTCCCTAATTCTGGTGTGGCCAGTCCTGTACCCAAAGTCCTCGGGTCCCAGTATGGCCAGTTCTGTTCTCAAAGTCCCCTAGTCCTAGTGTGGCCAGTGCATGAACATTATTCCCCGATTCATGAGTGGCCAAACCCTGATCCAGTATCTTAGACCGGCGTGTCTGAACCTAACCCAAATCCATTTCAGTAATCATTCTGTAGAGGTGCAAGAGCTTACTAGTCTGAACCTATGCCTAATCAGTGTCAGCGTACCTGACTCCTGGGGTCTACAGCTGTAGTACCAGGTTCTACCCAGGAGTGGTACGTGGTTGCTTCCTGCAGCTCAGTTTGTCTCCACCATCAGGAGCTCCAGAGAACACCAGGTAGCTTCTTAGCTATGCCCCTTCCTGGGCAGGCCTGGCTGTTATGTTTCGTTAGCTGAGGAGTGCAGGTAAAAAAGGCAAAACACCAGAGCAGTTGGAATCTATGAGATTGCAGTACCCTGACTAACCACCACAACTAGAGGCAGCCGTGGAGCGTTCCTACGTTGGTCCTAGAGCCTCGTCACAGCCTGAGAAACTAACTACACCTAAAGATAGAAAGAGGAAAGCTATCTGCCCGGAGCAGATCCCCAAAGAACATAGAAAGCCCCCAAACATGTAATGGCGGTTAGACAAGAAGAAATACTGACACAGACAGAAAATAGTATGAGCAAACGTTGGGGCCCAAACTACCTAAATAGAAAAGGATAGGAAGGGCACTTACTGCAATCCCAAAAAACCCTGAAAAGCACCAACTCTACTAATTTCAAAAACACCTGAGATCACACGACCTCTACCACCTAAATTAGTTCTCTGGTGTAACAAAATCAAAACAGCAGCCACTGAAAAAACTGGAAAAAGCAAATGTACAAACATCAGTGGCTGAACTAAACTGAGAGGGCAAAAGCCCCGGAGGGGACCCTGAAGGCCCCCACAGAAGTGCAGGACAAAATGCAAAAATCAAGCACAAAAACAAAAAGAGGAAAATGTCTTATCTGTTAGCAGGAGATTGCAGACACGACACAGCAGGCTACAAAGGAAACAGGAATCAAGGATTGAGACCAGAACAATTGATCACCGGCAACCCTGATGGGAAGGCGACTCCCTTATATAAGACCAGTCAGTAACACCTGATTCCCAGTCCTCACAATCTTCACTGGACAGTCCAGTACCGCTAGTAACCACCAGAGGAAGCCTCTGCTCAGAACTCATCTCAAGCCCATTCACAACAGTACCCCCCCCTTGAGGAGGGGTCACCGAACCCTCATCTGAGCAACCAGGTCAGTCAGGATGAGCTCTATGATAAGCACGGATGAGTCTCCTAGCATGGATGTCCGAAGCAAACACCCAAGAATTGTCTTCCTGACCATAACCTCTCCATTTAACCAAATGCTGGAGTTTCCGTCTAGAAAAACGAGAATTCAATATTTTCTCAACCACAAACTCCAGATTGCCCTCAACCAGAACAGGGTCAGGAGGCACAGCAGTAGGAACCACTGGCTCAAAACCTCTTCAAAGGACTGTGCACAGATGATTTCCATGGAAGCTTCAAACAGACGGATAGACTCTGATGATAGAGACTGCTTAAGGGGTTAGGATCCATTAATGATCTATTCTCTTTGGAACAGACAAGTCCAAACAACAAAGAAACAGGATTAAGAATCTCCATGATCTTATAAGGTCCAATGAACCTAGGCTTAAATTTAGGAGATGCCACTCTCATAGGAATATTTTTTGAGGACAACCAGACCAAGTCCCCCACTTTAAACTGAGGACCATCAGTCCTATGCCGGTTAGCAAACCGCTGGGCCCTCTCCTGAGAGAGGGACAACCTCTCCACTACCTGGTCCCAAATCTGTTGCATACGCTCCACAACAGAGTCAACACATGGACAGACAGAGCCTCCGTCTGTCCTGAAGAAAATCGAGGGTGAAATCCAGAATTACAGAAAAATGGAGACATCAAAGTGGCAGAGCTAGCCCTATTATTAAGAGCAAACTCAGCCAAAGGCAAAAAAGAGACCCAGTCATCCTGTTCAGCAGACACAAAG
>JARQOD010000002.1:52132270-52189164 GCA_033576555.1 Oophaga sylvatica
AATTTCTAAAAACCCGGAAATATTACCGGAATCTTACCTGCGATTTCGGCCCCAATTCAAAGTTCAGTTTCTTAAAGGGGACAGCGCACCTTAAATCAAAATGGCAGAAAAAAGACCCGCACAGTCTCCCCTGCTGAAACAGAGCAAATCAAACTGCATTGCCCTTCATGAAGACCAGGAAGCAAAAACCCACCTTTCAGAAAACCAAGTCGTTTGACAAAAACGCTCTGTCAAACCAAACCATAAAAGCTGTCGAAAATTATCACATACGAAGGAAGAGTACAATGCAACCTGGACGACCTAGGGGAACAGTCACCTCCCTCTTGTCAAGCGTCCAATCCCAAAAAGATGTGCAGTGAGTTTACAGGGACTAAAGACGGCTAGAAAACGGGCCCATGGTAGATACAAGAGCTGTCCCGCAAGGTTGCTGCTTCCTAAAGACTCAATATTGACGAAGCCTCACCCGAGTTATGCAAAGTAGATTCCACAGACAGAAAAAGGGAAACGCCGCCAAAGCAAGACGCCAAAAGAAAAAGCGGAGCTCCGTTTTGTTATCTGCAAGAATCAAGATCCCACAGTTCAGGTTCATCCGACGCTCTTCTCGGTCATACAAATCACCCTGCTCAAGAACTTCACCCTCAGCGACAGAATTCAGAGTCCCGCTTAAATGCAGAGAGACCCAAACTAAGATGTTCCTTTACAGAAAAGAAAGCAGAAGCAGAGGCAGTAGCCAAGAAAGCAGAACCCAGTCAGTAGTCAAAAAGCAGAAGCAGAGGCAGAAGCCAAGAAAGTGAGAAAGAGGCAGAAGCAAAAGCAGAGGCAGTAGCCAAGAAAGCTGAAGCAGAGGCAGAAGCCAAGAAAGCAGAGGCAGAAGAAGAGGCTCAAGCAAAGATTCTTCAAACACAAATGGGGGAAAAATCGCGCTAACCGAAGTAAAAAATGTTGGCAAGCATTGAAGCAAAAACCTCAAACCGATTTGCCTACCACCACAGGAAGAAGACGACCCAGTTGTTCGTACCAGCGACTAGTGCAGAAACAATATCTCCCGGCACTTTCCAGCGACGTTTCAACCCAACATTGTGGCACGCTGAAGCCATAAAAATCCCTATTTAAGAGACTGAGAATGTTCCAAGGATCAATCTTAAGGAAGCCCAAAACTTTGGACTTAAGTGATCGCTTTGGAGCTGGAACTTATGAAAAGAGACCCCCGTCTGTCTGGACTGTGCTGCCTGGACACTGCCCATGGGGTGAACCCAATTCCCCAAAGGGCCAAGTTGCAAGAAATAGGGGCTGCAAAAGGGGCCCTTCCCCCGTTCAAGTCCAATTTTTGGGTAACCCCCCAATAGGCCCGCCAACTTTTGAGTCCCAACACCGCAGCTCCCAGCCCCCAAATCCTCACAAGTTATGAAAGCATCACACACAGAGCAAGGACTTGAGGAACAGTGAAAAAGGGCAGGAAAGACTAACCTGCCCCCCCTGCAGTACCGCTGATAAGCAGTACCCTATTCCCGTCGAGGGATAAAACTTCCCTCACAAAACCCCTATTACAAAAACCCCACCAAAGGACGAAAAAATCCTCAGCGAACTTGGGGTTGTTTCAAGTGCTGCCCCTCATTAGAAACATGGCCCAAAGGGCTGTAAATCTTCATTAGTTGAAGAGGTCAAGCGACAAACACCATCAGCCTTGCTCCAACCTCAGCCACCAGCATCCAGCGTCCCCAGTGCCCCTAGTCCAGCAGCAAGCCATGGCGGGGAGCCACAGAACCCGTCAAGTCTAAACCCGGCGTTGTTCTGCTCAGAGTATTGGGAGAATCTAGGCTAAATGCTGTGCCAGGATATGCCTGCAGAGTTTATCCAGAAGGGCATCCAGAGAAGGCAGTAAAAATGTATGCCATCATTGACGACCAGAGCAATCGATCACTAGCTGGACCTAAGTTCTTTGAAGCCTTTGGTATCAAGGGACCAGCAACCCCCTACCTCTGAACACCTGCTCGGGTCGCATAGAGACTAGCAGTAGAAGGGCACAAGGTTTTATTGGGTTCCCTATCAACGGAGGGATAGAAATACCTCTACCTACATTTTAAACGAATGCGATCAAATACCGACCAAAGGTATGAAATCCCTACCCGGAAGCTGCGTTCCACCACCACACTTAAGGCACTTAACCAGCGTTTTTCCCACCTATGGCACAGATGCTGAATCTTACTTCTGCTCGGCCAGAGACAATTTAAGGATACATAAGGTCCCCCAACAGTGTAATTGGTCCTGATTACCCCCTATGCCAAGAAACTCGACTTGGGGTGGGTAGTCATAGGAAATGTATGCTTGGACCCCGAACAGGAGTTAATTTCCTTTAAGATCTACGTACGCCGGGGTGGACGCATACTTTCTGCAAACCATGCCCTCTTCACTACGATGTGAAAGAGAAGCCTCCAGATCCCGTACAGCTGCCTGATCTATCCCTTCTCCCCATGCAGACGACTTGGAAAGATCAGTGTTTCGTACCACTAAGGATGACAACAAAGTAGCCCTGTCAATGGAAGACAAGGAATTTGTCAAGATAATGGACAATAAGTTCCTTAACGACGAGACTAATCATTGGGTTTTTCCCCTTTTCCCCTACCCTTCAGAGCTACCAGGGTAAGGCTCCCGAACAACCGTGAACAAGCGTTGTCCAGATTCAACTCTCTCCAGCGCACACTAAGCAACAAACCGGAGATGAAAGAGCACATTGTCACCTTTATAGACAAAATATTCCATAATAACCATGCCGAGCAAGCTCCTCCCTTTAAGGAAAACAAGGAGTGCTGGTACCTACCCTCATTCAGAGTATATCACCCATGAAAGCCTAAGCAAATTAGAGCTGTCTTTGATTCAAGCGCCAAACATCAAGGCATATCTCTCAACGATGTCCTCCTCATGGGCCCGTCTAACACACAACCTAGTAGGAGTGTTGATGAGGTTCAGGAAGGAGCCCATCGCCATCACTGCCGACATTGAACAGATGTTCCACTGTTTCATAGTCAGAGAGGACCACAGGAATTTCCTCAGGTTCCTGTGGCACAAGGACAACGACCCCAGCAAAGAGATGGTGGAGTATCGCATGAGGGTGCACGTATTCGGGAACAGCCCTTCGCCCGCTGTGGCAACCTATGGCCTGCGGAGACCTGCACTGGAAGGAGAGTCCGAATAAGGAACAGACGCCAGAGACTTTGTAGAGAAAGACTTCTACGTAGATGATGGACTGAAATCTCTACCCACAGAAGAAGCAGCGATTGACCTGCTTAAGAGGACCCAGGTATGCTGTACCGAACCAAGCTTAGACTTGACACAAAATTGCTTCAAACAGCCCAGCTGTCATGAGAGACTTTGAGTCAAGTGACCACGCACCAGGATTCAAGGACATAGACCTGGGACCAGACCGTCCGCCTGTGCGGAGAAGCTTAGGCCTGAGGTGGAACCTGTCAGCCGACACCTTCTGGTTTCAAATCAACTGTGCAGACAAACCATTCACTAAACGTGGTGTCCTGTCAGTGGTTAACAGCTTATACGATCCACTGGGATTCGTAGCACCAATTACCATACAAGGTAAATCCCTTCTGAGACAGCTTTCCGAAACCATCAAAGACTGGGATGCCCCACTCCCTCCTGATAAGGAACCAAAATGGGAAACCTGGAAGCAGTCCTTGTGTGCCTTGGATGAAATCCACATACCGAGATGCTACGCCAGAACCACACTTGCCGCTAACACTAGGACAGAACTCCATGTGTTCTCGGATGCATCCACAGAGGCCATTGCAGCCGTTGCCTATCTGAAGGTGACGGGATCCGACAATCAAGATCACGTTGGGTTCGTCTTCGGCAAGGCTAAGTTGGCTCCCAAGCCTGACCACACTATTCCGAGGCTCGAACTCTGTGGGACTGTGCTTGCGGTAGAACTCGCAGACTTTATACAGCATGAGCTGGACACCAACATAGATGATGTACAATACTACACTGACAGTAAAGTTGTCTTAGGTTACATCCACAACCAAACAAGGCGCTTCTACGTGTACGTCAGTAAACGCATCGAGAGAATAAGGAGGTCTTCCAAGCCTGAGCAGTGGCACTATATCCCATCTGAGCTTAATCCAGTGGACCACGCCACTAGACCTATGTCTATAAGTTCTTTTGCTAACTCTTCTTGGCTTTCAGGTCCAAAGTTTCTGCTGGAACAGAAAGGAAGTGAACGTGTCCAGGAAGACTTCAGCATCCTGGATCCGGATAATGATCCAGAAGTCCGCTCCGAGGTCAATGCTCTGGCCACGAACACTAAACCAACCTCCAGCCTCGGTTGCCAGCGCTTCGAACACTTCTCCAACTGGATGAAACTCATCAAGACCATCACAAGGTTAGTCCACATTGCGAAATCTTATCTTGACTCACATGGAAACAAAAACTGTCATGGTTGGCACGTCTGCCATAAACCACTCTCTACCGCGGACATTTCGATAGGATGAAAAACGAGCAGAATACTGCACTAGTCCTTCCATTGGACTACCGTTGGGTCGGAGATAGTTTGGCCTAGTGCGGCTTCTCTGATCCGAAGATGGGTTTCCTTTGGATTACCTCAGGAACTGAATTAAAGACATTCATTTACCTCATTTCTAAGTTATTATTGCATTTCATGCATGTTTATGTGTTTGTTTTATTCTAGGTTGTTGGACTTTATTTCAAAAGCACTAGTATAGTGAAATCCCTTACGGAATTTCAGACGGAGAGTGTGCTGTTCCGTTTGTCTGGGATATATATTGTATTATTTCCATGCTGTGTATAATCTATTCTTTCATGCTCTCTGCTGTCACCTGGTGGCCTTTCTGTGTGGCAGCCTGTAACTAATTAATTCTGGTACATGCCTTTCACTTCCTGTGCTGAGGTCACTGCTTCTTCTTCCTGTTAACAGCCATTTGCTCTGTTAGTTCTTTATGGGAGAGACACGCTTTGCACCGAGCTGTGAAAGGCATCAGTTTTCGACCACCACCACCCCATACATTCTCGCTGCTCAGACTTGCAACCATACTTGGTGCTACATCTTCCTGCACCTCGTTTTCACCTGCATTTCTGGAGAAGTTACTGTATACCAATCATAAGCTGTATGTCCAGATTTCCAAATAAACAAGTCTGGACTTCACAATCCCTGGTGTGCATCATCTCTCCGGAGGCTGAACAGCACTGGTCCTGTCTGCTCTGCATGAGGAAGCGGAAGGTAGGAAAACTCTCCCAGCCCCATTCAACTTCACCTCCATTCGCCACATGTGGGGACAGAACACCGATCACAAAAATTTGGCTTACTTTCAGTCTGCTCAAAGACTAAACCTCCGTTAGGCCCAGTGGTCTCTGTATTTTGCTCGTTTCGGAAGCTCCACTTGCCGCCAGTCAATAAGAATATCAAGGCTGTTGCGTTATCAAGGTCCTTCCAGCCGGATGATGTAGAAGAGAATCCCACACATATTATCGAGCCTTCCAAGATCATCACTGTGGCTCCTCTGAATCTTGCTACCCTACCACCGGGTAAAACCTTTGTGCTGGAGAACAGCAGAAAAAGGGTGTTGTTCTGGGTTCATTCCTCTAAACTTGCTGGCCATGCTGTAACTAAGAAAACTTTCTCTCTTATCTCTCGCCACTATTGGTGGTCTTCTCTTCATCAAGACAGTAAAGATTTTACAGCCTCTTGCCCATCTTGCGCCAAGAACAAAGTTCCTAGACAGCTACCCTCCAGGCTCCTGCACCCTTTTCCTGTGCCATCGGTTCCATGGCAGCATATCGCCATGGATTTCATCACTGACCTTCCCTGCTCCTCGGATTGTACAGTCGTTCTAGTGGTCGTGGACCGTTTCTCTAAAATGGCTCACTTTATTCCATTACCTGGCCCACCCTCTGCTCCTGAGTTGGCAAGGATTTTCATTCGCCACATCTTCAAGATTCATGGATTCCCGCAACACATCGTGTCCGACCGAGGAGTCCAGTTCACTTCCCGCTTCTGGAGAGCGCTCTGCAAACTTATGTGACCATAGACTTCTCTGTTATGTTACGGTAGCTGAGGAGTGCAGGTAAAAAAGGAAATACACCAGAGCAGTTGGAATCTATGAGATTGCAGTACCCTGACTAACCACCGCAACTAGAGGCAGCCGTGGAGCGTTCCTACGTTGGTCCTAGACGCCTCGTCACAGCCTGAGAAACTAACTACACCTAAAGATAGAAATAGGAAAGCTATCTGCCCCGGAGCAGAACCCCAAAGATAATAGAAAGCCCCCAAACATGTAATGGCGGTTAGACAAGAGGAAATACTGACACAGAAAGAAAATAGTATGAGCAAACGCTGGGGCCCAAACTATCTAAATAGAAAAGGACAGGAAGGGTACTTACTGCAATCTCAGAAAACCCTGAAAAAACACCAACTCTACTAATTTCAAAATCACCTGAGATCACACGACCTCTACCACCTAAATTAGTTCTCTGGTGTAACAAAATAAAAACAGCAGCCACTGAAAAAAAACTGGAAAAAGCAAAAGTACAAAACACAGTGGCTGGACTAAACTGAGAGGGCAAAAGCCCCCGGAGGGGACCCTGAAGGCCCCCACAGAAGTGCAGGACAAAATGCTAAAATATAGCAAAAACACAAAATAAGAAATTGTCTTATCTGATAGCAGGAGATGCAGACACGACACAGCAGGCTACAAGGGAAACTGGAAAGAAGGATTCAGACCAGAACAATTGATCACGGCAACCCTGATGGGAAAATGACTCCCCTATATAAGACCAATCAGTAACACCTGATTCCCAGTCCTCACAATCCTCACTAGTACCGCTTGTAACCACCAGAGGGAGCCTCTGCTCAGAACCCATCTCAAACCCATTCACAACAGTACCCCCCCTTGAGGAGGGGTCACCGAACCCTCATTTGAGCAACCAGGTCGGTCAGGATGAGTTCTATGATACGCACGGATAAGTCTCCTAGCATGGATGTCCGAAGCAAACACCCAAGAATTGTCTTCCTGACCATAACCTCTCCATTTAACCAAATACTGGAGTCTTCGTCTAGAAAAACGAGAATCCAATATTTTCTCAACCACATACTCCAGATTGCCCTCAACCAAAACAGGGTCAGGAGGCACAGCAGCAGGAACCACTGGCTCAACAAACCTCTTCAACAAGGACTTGTGGAACACGTTATGGATCTTAAATGTCCCTGGAAGAAGCAAATGAAAAGAAACAGGATTAATAATCTCCATGATCTTATAAGGTCCAATGAACCTAGGCTTAAATTTAGGAGATGCTACTCTCATAGGAATATTCTTTGAGGACAACCAGACCAAGTCCCCCACTTTAAACCGAGGACCATCAGTCCTATGCCGGTTAGCAAACCGCTGGGCCTTCTCCTGAGAGAGGGACAACCTCTCCACTACCTGGTCCCAAATCTGCTGCATACGCTCAACAACAGAGTCAACACCTGGACAGACAGAAGCCTCCGTCTGTCCTGAAGAAAATCGAGGGTGAAACCCAGAATTACAGAAAAACGGAGACATCAAAGTGGCAGAGCTAGCCCTATTATTAAGAGCAAACTCAGCCAAAGGCAAAAAAGAGACCCAGTCATCCTGATCAGCAGACACAAAGCATCTTAGATAAGTCTCCAATGTCTGGTTTGTTCTCTCAGTTTGACCATTGGTCTGAGGATGAAATGCCGAGGAGAAAGACAATTGAACACCCAGTTTAGAACAAAAAGTCCTCCAAAATCTGGAAACAAACTGAACTCCTCTGTCAGACACAATGTTCTCAGGAATGCCGTGTAAACGAACCACGTGCTGAAGGAACAACGGCACCAATTCAGAGGAGGAAGGCAACTTAGGCAATGGCACAAGATGTATCATTTTGGAAAACCTATCACAAATTACCCAGATGGTGGTCATTCTCTGAGAAACAGGAAGATCGGAAATGAAATCCATAGAGATATGGGTCCATGGTCTCTTGGGCACAGGCAATGGCATCAACAAACCACTAGAGCGAGAGCAAGGCTTGGAGCGAGAGCAAGTCCCGCAGGACTGCACAAATTCCCTGACATCGCGAGACTAGGCCACCAAAAGGACCGACTAACCAAGTCTCTGGTACCAAAAATTCCGGGATGCCCAGCCAATGCGGAACAATGAATCTCAGACATCACACTCTTTTTCCATTGGTCCGGGACAAACAATTTTCCAACAGGGCAGCGCTCGGGCCTATCCTCCTGACACCCCTCCAGAGCAAGTCTCAAATTGGGCGAGATGGCGGAAAGAACTACACCCTCCTTCAAAATAACAGAGGGATCAGATAGCTCAGGAGAGTCCGCAAGGAAACTCCTCGAGAGGGCATCCGCCTTAACATTCTTAGTGCCAGGAAGAAAGGAAACCACAAAATTAAAACGTGTGAAAAACAAGGCCCACCTGGCCTGTCTAGGATTGAGTCGCTTGGCAGATTCCAGATAGACCAGATTCTTATGGTCCGTAAGGACCACCACCTGATGTTTGGCTCCCTCCAGCCAATGTCTCCACTCTTCAAAAGCCCACTTCATGGCCAATAACTCCCGATTACCCACGTCATAATTACGTTCAGTAGGAGAAAATTTTCGAGAGAAAAAGGCACAAGGGTTACTTTTAGAGGTCTCTGGATCTTTTTGGGACAAAACGGCACCTGCCCCAATTTCAGAGGCATCAACCTCCACCTGAAATGGCAGAGAAACATCAGGCTGCCGTAGAACAGGAGCAGAAGTGAATCTCTGCTTAAGTTCCTGAAACGCAGAGACTGCCTCAGGAGGCCAATTCACCACATCAGAACCCTTTCTGGTCAAATCAGTTAATGGTTTAACAATAACCGAGAAATTACCAATAATTTACGATAAAAATTGGCAAAACCCAAAAATCTCTGAAGAGCCTTTAATGAAGTAGGTTGGACCCAATCACAGATGGCCTGAACCTTGACCGGGTCCATTTCAATAACAGATGGGGACAAAATGAATCCAAGAAATGAGATCTTCTGTACGCCAAAAAGACACTTTGATCCCTTCACATACAGAGCATTCTCTCTCAAAATCTGGAATACAGTTCGAACATGTTTCACATGAGAGTCCCAGTCATTAGAAAAAATCAAGATATCATCCAAATAAACAATCAGAAACTTGTCCACAAAATCCCTGAAAATGTCATTCATGAAGGACTGGAAGACGGAAGGAGCATTAGTGAGCCCAAAGGGCATCACAAGGTACTCAAAATGCCCTTCAGGGGTGTTAAATGCCGTCTTCCATTCATCCCCGTGCTTAATGCGAATAAGGTTATACGCCCCCCTGAGGTCAAGCTTGGTAAACCAAGTAGCGTTTTTCACCCTGGAAAACAGGTCAGAAATCAAGGGTAACGGGTATTGATATTTCACAGTAATATTGTTCAAGAGACGATAATCAATACACGGCCTTAATGAACCATCTTTTTTGGTCACAAAGAAAAAACCGGCACCTAAGGGTGAAGAGGATGGTCTGATATGACCCTTCTCCAATGATTCCTTGATATAAGACCGCATAGCGTCATGTTCAGGTACAGACAAGTTAAAAAGGCGACCTTTAGGGAATTTACTACCGGCACTAATTCAATAGCGCAGTCATAGCTCCTATGGGGAGGTAAGGATGCAGATTTACTTTCGCTAAACACATCAGAAAAATCAAACAAAAAGTCAGGAACATCCTCAGCCTGGGGGGAGGCAGAAAAAACAGGAGTGTTGGTATTAACACATTGGCAGCCCCAACTGGTTACAGACACAGATTTCCAATCCAAAACAGGATTATGAGACTGTAACCAAGGGAAACCCAGCACTATAATGTCATGCAGATTATATATAACCAAAAATTTGCAGCACTCCTGGTGATCAGGTTCAACCCTCATTATCACCTGAGTAGAAAACTGGGGTTTATTCTCAGCCAAAGGGGTAGAATCGATCCCCAGTAAAGGAATAGACTTCTGTAGGGGTATCAAGGGAAACCCACAACGTTTAGCAAAATCATAATCCATCAGGTTAATAGCTGCTCCAGAATCAACGAAAGCCTGAGCAGAAAATGAGGACAGAGAGCATATCAGAGTGACAGTTAATAAAAACTTAGTCTGAACACTACCCAAGACAACTGAGCGTGCAAAATGTCTTCCCCGCTTAGGGCAGACTGAAATAGCATGAGAGGCATCACCACAGTAGAAACATAACCCATTGCGCTTTCGAAACTCATGACGCTGTGCCCCAGACACCACTCCATCACACTGCATGGGCTCAGCAGCTGGCTCACAAGGCAACACCACTCCACGCATACTTCTCCGCTCACGCAAACGTCTGTCAATTTGAATCGCTAATGACATAGAATCATTGAGACCAGAGGGGACAGGGAATCCCACCATAACATCCTTTACATTATCCGACAGACCCTTCTGGAAAAGGGCCGCCAAAGCGTCGTCATTCCATTTGGTCAGGACTGCCCACCTACGGAATCTCTGACAGTATAACTCAGCGTCATCAAGCCCCTGATTTAATGCCAACAAGGCTTTTTCAGCTTGATCAGTGACATTAGGCTCATCGTACAATAACCCCAAAGCCTGAAAAAATGCATCAACATCACTCAAAACAGGATCCCCAGGTATCAGGGAAAAAGCCCAATCCTGAGGATCGCCGCGCAGGAGAGAGATGATAATTTGAACCTGCTGCGCTGCGTTTCCTGAGGACTTAGATTTTAAGGCAAGAAACAATTTACAATTATTTTTGAAATTCTGAAACTTAGCTCGATCCCCTAAAAACAAATCTGGCATGGGGATCCTAGGTTCCACAACAGGCAACCTAGCAAGATATGCAGCAATACTCTGAACCTCAGTGGCAAGCTGATCCACACGGCCAGACAACTGTGCAAACTCCATTGGGAGAAAAGATCCTCCCCAGCACCCAGAGATACAGAGGGAAAAAAAAAAAAAATGCAACAAACAGAAAAATATCTCTGACAACTTTTCTTCCTTCAAAATATTTTTTCCCTTCTGTGAGTACCATACAATTTTTAGGGCCGGTGATACTGTTATGTTACGGTAGCTGAGGAGTGCAGGTAAAAAAGGAAATACACCAGAGCAGTTGGAATCTATGAGATTGCAGTACCCTGACTAACCACCGCAACTAGAGGCAGCCGTGGAGCGTTCCTACGTTGGTCCTAGACGCCTCGTCACAGCCTGAGAAACTAACTACACCTAAAGATAGAAATAGGAAAGCTATCTGCCCCGGAGCAGAACCCCAAAGATAATAGAAAGCCCCCAAACATGTAATGGCGGTTAGACAAGAGGAAATACTGACACAGAAAGAAAATAGTATGAGCAAACGCTGGGGCCCAAACTATCTAAATAGAAAAGGACAGGAAGGGTACTTACTGCAATCTCAGAAAACCCTGAAAAAACACCAACTCTACTAATTTCAAAATCACCTGAGATCACACGACCTCTACCACCTAAATTAGTTCTCTGGTGTAACAAAATAAAAACAGCAGCCACTGAAAAAAAACTGGAAAAAGCAAAAGTACAAAACACAGTGGCTGGACTAAACTGAGAGGGCAAAAGCCCCCGGAGTGGACCCTGAAGGCCCCCACAGAAGTGCAGGACAAAATGCAAAAATATAGCAAAAACACAAAATAAGAAATTGTCTTATCTGATAGCAGGAGATGCAGACACGACACAGCAGGCTACAAGGGAAACTGGAAAGAAGGATTCAGACCAGAACAATTGATCACCGGCAACCCTGATGGGAAACTGACTCCCCTATATAAGACCAATCAGTAACACCTGATTCCCAGTCCTCACAATCCTCACTAGTACCGCTTGTAACCACCAGAGGGAGCCTCTGCTCAGAACCCATCTCAAACCCATTCACAACACTTCTCCTCTGGATATCATCCCCAGACCAACGGTCAAGTGGAACGGATTAACCAGATCCTCACTTCATATCTTCGACATTTTTCTAATGCTCATCAGGACGATTGGGTCAGTCTTCTCTCCTGGGCAGAATTTGCATATAACAATCATCCCAGCGAGTCTTCCTCCAAGTCTCCTTTTTTAATCGTCTTTGGGCAACATCCTGGGATGCCCCTCCCGGTTTCTCCTCTCTTGGGTGTACCAGCAGCTGACTCCCTGTCCATAGAATTTTCTAAAATTTGGGAGGAGACTAAGGGAGCGCTTGAAAAAGCTTGTATCAGGATAAAGAGACACTCCTCCGTATCGTCCTGGCGATAAGGTGTGTCTCGCATCCAAATATATCAGACTTTGAATTCCTTCTTTTAAATTGGGTCCTCGCTGCATCAGTCCTTTTGAGATCCTGGGCCGAATTAATAATGTTGCTTACAGGTTAAAGTTACCTGCCTCGCTCCGTATTCCCAATACTTTCCACGTGTCCATCCTTAAACCCGTGGTACTTAACCGTTTTCATTCATCTCCTTGCTATTCCCCTCAACCTGTTGGCACCGAAAATATCTTTGAGGTGAAGGAGGTGCTTGCTATTAAGAAAGTTAGGGGTAGAACTTTCTTTTTGATCGATTGGCAGGGTTTTGGTCCTGAGGAGAGGTCGTGGGAACCTCGGGAGAACATCAATGCCCCTCATATTTTAGGGAGGTTCCTTTACAGCCTTAAAAAGGGGGGAGGTAAAGGGGGGTACTGTTATGGCCACGGCCGCCCATGGTACTCATCTATCCGCCTCTGCTCCACGGCGCGCTGCTGGGCTGGTCCCACATCGCATCTCGCCGGTGCTTCCTGGTCCTCTGGAGTCCCCGCCGTCCACTCATGCACCGTGGGTGTCGGCAACGTATTTCTTCCTTACTTATGCAGCAGAGGGGGTCGTGACCCGGTAGCACCGCCCTGTCATGGCGGCAGTCAGCGGGTATATCAGGCTGCCCCCTACAATAGGAGTCGCCTGATTATCTTTATTGCGAGCTCGGTTGCCAGCCAATCTGCTGGTGCTCTGCTATTATATTCTCAGGTCCCTGTTTTGCATTCCTGTACTCCTGCGCTTATCCTGCTCTGACCTTGCTCTCTCCTAGGTGCAGTCTCACGGTGGTTCCTGGCAGTTCCTGGATTTTCCCCTGCCTTTCCTGATCTCGGGTCCCCATATTCTGTCCAGGCTTTACTTTCCCTCACTCCTGACCCTGCATCTCTGCCAGCTCCAAGTCCTTTACCCTGGTCCTCTGTGCCCTCTGCCACCACTTGGTCCTACGCGTTTCCTGTCTTGTACCCTACGAGCTTCCCTTTGGTACCAGCTGTCGCTTTACTAACCCCTTTGGGCCTGCTCCTGACGCTCCCTGTATAGGGGGTGGTCTCACTAGGTCAGCTCGCTCAGGGGACTCTGGTATCTCGACCCAGAGGATCCACTCTAGGTGGCGCTACAGAGAAGTGACACTTGGGATGCCAGTTTAGGTGAACAGCCATGTCTTGGTAGGTTTGCAGTTGTGCCATACACCTTCCATTTTTGGATTATGGATTGAACAGTGCTCCGTGATATGTTCAGAGATTGAGATATTTTTTTTACAACCTAACCCTGCTTTACTCTTGTCCACAACGTTATCTCTGACCTGTCTGGTTTGTTCCATGCTTTTCATGATGCTGTTTGATGCCTAATGTTCTCAACCAAACCTCTGAGGCCTTCACAAAACATCTGTAGTTATACTGAGAATAAATTATACACAGGTGCACTCAGTTTACTAATTATGTGACTTTTGGAGGCAATAAGTCGCTAAAAATTTTATTTAGATTTATCAGACTACAGGACGTCTGAATACAAATGCACAACACAATTTTCAGATTTATGATTTTTAATAATTAGAAAACCATGCATCAATTCCTTTACACTTCAACAATAGTTGCTACTTTGTATTAATAAATCACATAAAATCCCAATAAAGTACAGTTAAGTTTATGGATGAAAAAATGTGGAATAGGTTATGGGGTATGAATACTTTAAGGCACTGTATATATATATAAATATATATGGTATTACTGTTGGTACTCTAGTGTAGTGTTATTATATTGTATCTTAATTTATTATATTGCATTTTTTTCATCTAAATAAACTATTTATATTAATATGAACTTAAATTGTCCTCAACATTCTGAGCAATACAGAAAAATTCCTTCAAAATATTTTCAACCAGATCAGGCCTTCAACCACGATGCATAACTTCATTTATGGAATGAATTTTTTGTATTTACTTCCAACAACTGTTTCAAATATAGAGCCTTCAATGCGCGGGAACAAGATGTCCATTTCATACCATACACTAAAATAACCAGTAAGATAATGGATTGTGATAAACATCAGACGTGGGAGGAGAGAAGGCGCTCTGCCTGAACCGTTATGTGTAATCAAAACCCAAAATCGAGTCACTTACCACGTTGTACAATCCGATGCACCATCGTTCAAAGAGAATTTGTCCAGAAAATCCATTAACAAATGCGAACCAAAGCTGAAACATAAGAAAGAGGCATGATGTTACATTTTGGTACTTTACTAAATGTTTCCATCTATGAAAGAAAAGAGGAGGACAGGGGGTTCAGGTGAAATGAGGACCACCAGCTGGATGCAGCTGTGCAATTTTGCCAGAACATAAGTACTAATCTGGATTCAAAGGTGTTCTGTTAACACAACCTTTTTTAGCATATTTCAATTTTATACCTGATCTGTATTGGGTACCATGGCTTGGTTTCAGTTATAAATACAGTTCTACAATTTGGAAAAATGAGCAAGTGTAAGGAGGCTAATGGCCACGTAGTCGATGGGAGGTGTGTCACAGAGATGGCTGCTCTCTGTGATGTAACCCGGAGTATTTTCTTTAGTGCACGTAAGCACTAAGAGGTTCGTTTGGTGCACCTGGTACCGGGTCGCGGGTACCTATGAGAGATGGGCGGTCTGGCTACCCACATAGCTCACATCTGGGTGTGGATACAGCCTATATAATGGAGGCTGTTGTTTGGCATATGGTCTGTGTGTTGCGAGGGAGAAGGCCACCTGTGTGTTTGGCTCCAGACCGAGCCTGAGAACTGGACATTAACCCAGCCTGTGTGCCCACAGGCCTGGCGGAGCAGAGCCCTGCTATGGACATTTTGTGTTGTATTAGCCTGATCTAAAGGCTGTTTATTTTCTCTTTTGCTTCTGGGGTTTATGAAGAGATAAAACCCCCACGAACTTTTAAAGGAAAAAGCCTCCTGTTTTCCTCCCGTCGCATGCGAGTGAGTAAAACCCCTACACAAGGTAGACCACATAGGTAATTTACACCAGATATAAGATGATTTACCTAGGTCCTGGTTGTGCCTTCTGTGGAGGATGTTCACTAGTTTATAGCTTTCAACATTAAAGTTTATTTTTTGGCTTTTAAACATTAATCAAGGAGCATAGGCCATAGGCCTTGAGCTGTTTGAAGTGGCTTCCAAGCTTTTGCAAACACTGCTGTCCTTTTCTGTATTTACAGCTTGTCAGCTGCCTGCACATCGGCTACTTAGTAGCAGTGGTGCAAGTTGCACTTTAAATGGTAAAGAAGAAATACCCTGCACCACAACTATTAAATGAACGGTATGAAAGTACTCGTATCAAGATCCAAAGGCCCTTTCAAACAGCTGGTTGGCTGAAGTACTGAGAGTTGGACCACCGCCGATCTAACATTGATGGCCTTATCTTATTATGGAAAACACTTTTATGAATGTGCTTTAAGTTTCTCACCCTGGGTCTTCATGTCCACCTGAACATCTTCCTCTCCCCTTGTTTGCAGGGTGTTGCGGCCACCCCTCTAGTTCCTCAGAAGGTATGAGAAACCCCTCGATGTCCTTTTAGGGAGTCAGGTCCAGAGTGGTGTTTTTAATTGAGCGATTAGGGATTGACTTGTCTGTACATTGACCAGTTGGGTGTAGGTGCGGCTTCTCTCTATAGTAGGTCATCTTTACTCCCTTCACCCATGTGTTAGTGTGCTATGTGCAAAACACCGTCTATATGGGCACGCAGGACATAGGAAGCTGAAGAAAATTATATTTTAATATCAGCGATCCAATGTCATATTCCAGAAAAATCCACATTTTTCTTAATACAGTGACAAGCAAACAGGAAACAAAGCTTTGAATGTTTGACTTTCAGGCTCCATATCTCACCAACCACTGCTGCTTTGAACATGAGACTACCATTATTCTATAGACAATCATCTTGGTGATCGTATACATAAATTTGACTTACAACTATTTAGCATATGATTAGTTGTTTAGTTATGCAGATTCTTGTCCTGTCACAGCATTGTTACTGTTGTGCTCCTGGTGGTGGAAAAATCTTTTTCCTACTGTATACTACAAAATACAACCTGTTCTCACATTCCCTAATAGCTCAGTGAGCTATTAGGTTGATTCCCAAGCGAAAGGTCACTGGTTTGAATCTAGGAGCAGCCATTAAGGTTTCCCAAGAAAAGAGAATCCAGCTCATCTATAGTGGTCTCTCGGCCAAGAAAATTGCCAAACTGCATCATGTGAGTGCCATGACAGTTGGAGGAATACAAAATTAAGCCCATCCATCCATTCAAAACCCAAGAGGTGGAGATCCAGACAAAATATCAGAGTCAACTAGTCGGCTCATCGCAAGGTCTATCAGTTCTAGTGCGATGTCCATGTAAACACACGTTACACAAGTCTGGAATGGTGGCTCGAAAAAAGGTGAAGAAACCTTGACTTCAATAACATCACAAGTGTAGGTTCGAGTTTGCAAAAAAGTGTTCAGTAGAATATTGGAAACAGGTGATTTGGAGAGATGACTGATAGTCTATTGTCTATTTGTACTGCTGAGTACAAATGGATCTGAAAGAAACAAGGGAAAAGGGCGCTAACAGATCTAGAAATTGAAGGAACTGTCAAGTTCAGTGGAGGAAGCCTGATGATATGGGGTTGTTTCACGGCGTTGGATACTTGACCAGGATTGATCCCCAGCAGTGTTGAAGGCCAATGTAAATTTAAATTTTTAAGAGCAAAATAGTAACAATGCAGTGAAATGAGAAGTATCAGCATAACTAATCATATGCTAAATAGTTGCAAGTCAAATCTTTGTATGAGATAGCCAAGATGATTGTCTATAAAATGATGGTAGTCTCAAGTTCGAAGCAGCAGTGGATGGTGAGATATGGGGTCTGCTCGTCACTGTATGTAAATGAGCTGTAAAGATCTAAGGGCGGGACAAAAATCTCCCTTAGAATCTGCCTCCAGAGATTATTATAAATGAAAGGTGTTATCCTGGTAATTCCTCCTTCCATTTATAATTTTCTGAGAGTAACTACAGCAAAGTGTATTCTGATTTGTAAGAAAGCATATAAACCTAATTCATAAAATTAAAAGAACACTAACAATGTAATATGCACAAAATATAAAGAAATATTCCTGTAATTCCTCCCTTAAAGCATATCCTTCACCAGATTTCACAGTTCATACTGCATAGGTTATTAGAGTAGATTTCTAATAAAAATCAATCCATGTCAGAATGGATGTCAAATTCAACTACGTCTTGCTGTCAACTGCAACAAGGCGCATACGTATGAAAATAATATCTAACAAAGTACACTGTGACTCTGTCTGCATCATTATAGTCAATGGCCCATTCTGCACATACATCCGAATGTAGGGGGGTTCGAACGTAAGTCCCGATTGAGCCAGTGAACATAGGGGCAAACATGATGTGAACACAGCCTTAAAGGGATCCTGTCGCATGAAAAAACGCTATTAAAATGCAAATATGGAGTTAATCTGCAGGTTAATAGTGTTCTGACCCTATCTATTGCCGGAAGTTAGATCTCCGAAGCCGGGAGAAAATTAACCGGTAGCGTTCGGATTTCAGTAACGGGGATGGCGCCATCTCTGGTTCAGTCACCACTTTGTGTGTAGAGAGGAGAATAAAATATGGTACATTTTCTCCCGGCAGCAGGGGTCTCAGTGCACGTTCCGGGCAAATTCAGAACCCTATTAACTTGCAGATTAACCCCACATCTGTAAGTTAAGAGTTTTTTTTCATCTGACAGGTTCCTTTTAAGCTCACCATACACATGAGATAGCTGATGAACAATGTTTTGGTCGATCATTCAGCCGGCAAACATTTTGTCCAACTCTCCCATACACAGTTGTGCGGACACTTCCAAGTGCTACTGTGTTCTCCATGTTATCTCAGAGAGAACAAATGGATTAGCAGTCTGAATAGGACATGTCGGATCTTTAACTCTACCGACAACCATTTAACTGGTTTCCCCATATACTTTATATAGTTGGTCGAAGCGGTGAATATCAGCGTGTTCAGACAACATAAGTCTAATGTGTATGGGGGGCTTAAGAGAGCTCTGAGTCAAAGTGTATTCAGTCTCCACCCACTCAAGCTGACAACTGCAGCTAGTACCAAGCAGTGTGAGCTCTCAGCAGGGAGGAGGGACACTGAGGAGCAGTATATGACATCTATTATGAAATATTTTAAACTTTTTGGTTTTGATCCCTTTTGCCTCATATTACTATTTCAACTTTTCTATGTCTCAGTAGCTCAGCTATGTCCCCCTTCTTCCTCACGGTCCTGTCTGTGGCTCTAAGACAACTGGCTGCAGCAGGGGCCTCCCACCTTTGGGACAAAAAAAATGTTAAACCCTGGCCTTGTCTTAAATGTTTCAGACGATGGAACAGATCAGCAGTAAATAAAATGACGTCCTGGTATTTTTTCCATAAACAGCTTGGGATGCTATAAAATGACGAAATATGTCATAAACTCGTGAACTGTCATGATGCCTCTGACATTAATATTTTGGACACACTACTCAGAGCTAGGGTCTAATATGCATACATTCTCGGTACAACCCTGCAGAATATGCTAGAACTGAAAAAATAAATTAATAGTAAAGCCTAATTCTAGCAGCAGTACTAATGAGTTGCTGTTCACATCCACATCGGAGGCTTCATTTTGAGTCTCTGTTGCACACTATAAACAGTGCTGCATGCATCTATTTTCTGTGTTAAAATGACGGTCACCTTGCCGCAACCCGACATAAGTCAGCGTGGTCGGCTGGGCGCTGTTGGTGTCTATGGTGTGACAGATTCGGGACAGCATCGTGGCTTCCATTACGAGTCTATCAGAACTTTTCCTTTTTACCTTTCCTCTTCGCCTGTAATTTATGATGTTCCGTAAGGAAAAACCATATAATTTTATCAAACTTTCTGTAAAGGTCGTGCGGCGTAAATAAAGTTTAGGTGATTTGCTCAATCTGGTTTGCATTATGCACATTCTGTGTACATGTTCCAGGAGGTTACATTTTAATGACTGTGACACTGAATGTGTTCAGCGCCCGGCGTTTATTATTTCCTGAGTGTGTACCACGCACCGCTGCTATATGTGGGGCTCCGCTTTCATCGCTAATCACATAGATGAGCCGAGATCCTGACTTGAGCGGTAAACCCCGGTGGCTCTCAGGTTGTCGCTCACTTTCTCCGCAGGCGGCCTATTTTTTTATTTTTCACTTCCAGCGCAGTTCCTAAACTGTAGCGTCTTATTAAGTTAGCGTCATGTGACTTTCTTCATTTTTCATGCTGAATTAATTCTCCAGCATTTCCATAATAGGGTCACTTTAGGTCTTGAATCGCTGTCCCCTCAGGATTTATTATAATGGAAAAGTGAGGAGCAGCTTCCTTAACAAGTCTTTGCCCCTTAGTAAGAGAGAAAATCTATTTTATTCACCTTGGGTTTTCTGCTCGATAGAAGAAAAAAAAGAAGAAAAAAATCCGAACAGTTTGACAATGTTTGGTGGGTAGAGAAACAGCAGGACTGGTAATTAGTCAAGTCTTGGGGCCCAACGAGCCATGGAGTCTGCGTATTCTCCAGCAGCTGTGTCCCGTGTCACGCTTTGCATAATCAGCCTGATGCCGCTATTAAATGATCTCTACTTGGATTACGATGCAAAGCGCCAGTCACAGGGACAAAGTTATTCCTAACTTCCAGACAAGAAAAGGGAAAGTACTTGTGATGACTTCTGTCTGCTATGCGAAGTATCACAATGATTATTCAGAATACTCGGTCCAAGCAAAAAAAGGGGCTAAAATACAGAAGGTTGCTATGTATATGGAAAATATATTAATGCAAAATATGTTTAATACATTAGTACTCTATTGCCAGACTGTGAATGCTAGAAATGTAACTTGAAGCTTAGTTACCCCAATACAAAATTAATGAGGCAGGGGCTGAGACTTAGATTTCAGGGATGTCACTTATTCGGATGTTGTTTCCATACAATAAGTGTTCTATCACCAGGAGATTATCCTGCCTGGACTACAGCTCACATGAGCTCTGGTCGTACCACGCCCCCTCCTCTGATAAGCTGCTCACTGTCAATAAACAGTGTACACAGAAAGCTGTGGTGTGGGTGGTGTTAGCTTTCTGAGCTCTGCTACATCTAAAAATTCTGATTTTGTCACAACTGCTGCACCCAGTAAACTAAGTGATACATCGTTGGAAACAGGGTCTCTTTCCCTACATTATGCTGCTCTCAGGTAAGGTAGAAAAAACATGGTGACAGATTCACTTTAAAGATAAACTGTCTCTAGGTCAAAAGTGGACAGTTTTTAAGTCTGCCATTCAGTTCTAGAGATATGGTCCTTTTTATTTAGTGCTAATTCTTATCGTCTTTACCAAGGGGGCATGACTCAAAGATTCTTTGGGGGGTGTCTTTAGGCTCCTTGGTACAGACAATGAAAATTAGCCCATGTCTTTAGAACTGTATGGTGGATTAAAAAAAAGGCTGATTTTCAGGGGAGCAGAAGGAATAAAATAAGAGCAAACACTGGCCACTTGACAGGTTCTCTTTAGAAAATTTGCCAAATGGTGGAAATTTATTTTTAAAAGGGCTGAGACCAGGTAGACAGGTATAAAAAAAAATAAGATAATCGATACTCCACGTCTCTGACTCCCCTACAGCTTTCGTTCTCATGCTCCCATCGGTCCTCACTTACTGGTCTCTTTTCAACAAACCAGAAATGACAGGAAATGCTCAGCCAATCACAGGCTGGGTATTTCCTATTATTTCCTTATTCATGTCAAAATGGGACCAGGAAATAGAAACCAGCAAGGATCAGGTAAGCGTCACATCTGTAACTGCAGGAGATCACTGAGAGTAAGTATTTCTCCTTTTTTTTTCTAAATATCACTTTGAGCTTTTTTAGAAATAGTTTTTATCCACTGGACAACTTTTAAGTTACCGTACTCTACTTACGGTATATATCATCAAGACACCACCTGGAGTGCATGGAAGGCTGACAATTACTAACATGATCCTAGTAAAAAAAAAAGTCATGGTTAAAGAAAGAACTCCTATCAAAGTTCCTATACTCTTAATATCCTGCAGTTACCGTATTATATAGCGCTGTGCACTTACAATTGCTCATTTTGCCTTTCTACCCAGTTAATTCTTCTCTTTTCCATTAGGTCTATGATATAACATAGTAACAAGCAAGGCCGAAAAAAGCCATTTGTCCATCCAATTCAGCCGATATTCCATCAGAATAAATCCCCAGATCTACATCCTTCTAAAGAACCTAATAACTGTAAGATACAATATTATTACGCTCCAGGAAGACATCCAGGCCTCTCTTGAACCCTCGACTAGGTTCGCCATCACCACCTCCTCAGGCATTGAATTCCAGATTCTCACTGCCCTAACAGTAAAGAATCCTCTTCTATGTTGGTGGAAAAACCTTCTCTCCTCAGGAAGCAGAGAATGCCCCCATGTGACCGTCACCTTCCTTGTCATAAACAGATCCTCGGAGAGATATTTGTATTGTCCCCTTATATATTTATACATGGTTATTAGATCGCCCCTCAGTCTTCTTTTTTCTAGACTAAATAATCCTAGTTTTGCTAATCTCTCTGGGTATTGCAGTTCCCCCATCCCTTTATTAATTTATCATATATATTATTTACCTATCTTACGTGGTTAAAAAACAGACTGTATGTAGGTTCTATGTAGAAACAGGATGTCTCTTTTCCCAGCATGAGTCATCATTAGAACTACAATCCTACACTACAGCAAAGTCCCTGACAGGGGGAGGAGCGGAGCAGCTGGGATAGGAGTTGTAGAGAAGGTGGAGCTGCAGGAAGTTTGCAGTGATGTAGAATTACGCAGTGATTGCACTGCATGATTGATGTGAATGACCTTACATAGGAGAACTCATTTCACGATACTCGTTCTGTCTAAACAGGTTGACAGACAAATCCGAGCAAAGTTTATTTGTTATATGAAATGATCTTTTGGTTTGCCCAAATTCATCATTCTTGACAGCATTGTGCCAATGAATCAGGGTTTGTCAAGAAGAATGGCTGTCTACGCTCACTTAACCATCTACTACAGGTTTTTCAGTGGACACCCGAAGCATGGTAGGCCTGTACAGACAAGCTATGAAACCACGCTGATTGGCAAACAAGTGGTTAGTGTAAAAGGACCTTTAAGGTACTGCCACACTTAGCGATCTCGTTAGTGATCACGATAACGACGCAATCGTTGGTGTGATCTCTTTTAGGTCGCTAGTAGCTGCCAAACAGGAGATCTCATAAACGACACATCAGCGGTCAGCGATCTCTTTAACGACTTTGGCGGTCGTTAGGATGTCATTAGCATGTACTGAGCGCTTCTGATTCATAGGAATTTCCAGCATCGCTCCTGCTCTCTGCGTCCTGCTAGCCTGCTTTGCAACTTCTGCGATCCTCTCTGTGACGCAAAAGAGAACCTACAGATATTGCGATCCACTCCGTGACGCAAAACAGTCATATGCGTCACAAACGAGGTCGCTCGTCATTCGCAAAAGGTGCCAAACACAGCGATTCAGGCTCACCAGCGGGACGCCAACATCAAAAAACGGTCCAGAACTCTAGTGAACGATCAGCGACATCACAGCAGGGGCCACATCGTTGCTACATGCCACACACAACGAGGTCGCTAACGAGATCGCAAAATAGTGACGTTTTAGTGATCTCGTTAGCGATCTCGTTTGCGATCTCGTTTAGTGTGGCATACCCTTTAGATTTGGTCAAACACTGGCAACTGGCAAGTGCAAAGTCTGACACTAGAAGTCCAATTTTAGCTGACGGCGCTATTACATGACTTCTCCCTTCTCTCCTGAATCAAGACATCCTTATTTCTTCAAATTCCAAGCAGATTATTAAAGCAGTTGCAAAACACAAAAACCTACTCTTTCGAGAACGGAATAAGCATGTTCAGGCATGTGAATCTCTGTCACCGTCAACTGGACACATCTAATGCAGCAGGTCCTTCTCCCTCTGTCCCAGAAGGACGTCACTGCCGAATCTAAAGGCTGGGTCTCACATAGCGATACACCAGCGATCCCGACAACGATATGCACTTGTCAGGATCGCTGGTGTATCGCTATATTATCGCTGCTGAGCTGCCAAACAGGCAGCTCAGGGCAGCGATCAGCACAAGGACACTGCGGGTAACATTGCTTAGTTACCCGCAGTGTACCTTGGATACCAGCGCCCTGATGCAGGGAGCTGGTATCCAAGGTACACAGCGGGTTTCCAAGCGCTGCGCGGTGCCTGGAAACCCGCTGTGTACCTTGGATACCAGCTCCCTGCATCAGGGCGCTGGTATCCAAGGTACACAGCGGGTTTCTAGGCACAGCCCCGCGCCTGGAAACCCGCTGTGTACCTTGGTTACCAGCGGATCGCTGGTCTCCCGCCTGTCACACGCAGCGATGCGTGCCTGTCAGCGGGAAACCAGCGATCAAAAAAATGTCCTGACATTTCAGCGACGATCAGCGATACCCGGCAGGGGGGCTGATCGTCGCTGAATGTCACACACAGCGATACCGCTGGTGAGCTCGGTGCTGCGTCACAAAACTAGTGACTCAGCACCGATCTCGGTAGCGATATCGCTATGTGAGACGGGCCCTTAAGACATCGGCCCAATTACATCCAGTTAATTTAGCTACCTGTAAACAAACCCCCATCTCTCAGAGTTAAGAAATTCCTTTAAGCTAGTTATCACCTACCATACTACACAACCCTTGGCAGCTGTCAAATACTTTTGTGCTCAGAATGGAAAATGAAGTTTTGACTGACTGGGAGCAAATTGAATTTTAATAAAAAATGTTTTTTTTATCTTGACAGACTGCTAAAAGTCTATTGTATTAAAGGAGAACTAAATCTGAAATACATGTTCAGACGCCAATATGGCATCTAAAAACAAGTCACTGTGGTTCTAAATTGCATTGAGCACAAAGTACTTGGATCCCTAGAGGTCATTGATTATTTCTATGCAGTGTTGAGATGGGGTTCATTGCACCCGCCATAAAGTGGTTATTATCATTGTACACATAGGACATGCAATACAGACCAAAATTTTCTGTATTTTCATGACTATGAAAATTGTACATTCACACTGAAGGCATCAAAACTATGAATTAACACATGTGGAATTTATACTTACACACAAAAAAGTGTGAAACAACTGAAAATATGTCTTATATTCTAGGTTCTTCAAAGTAGCCACCTTTTGCTTTGATGACTGCTTTGCACACTCTTGGCATTCTCTTGATGAGCTTCAAGAGGTAGTCACCTGAAATGGTCTTCCAACAATCTTGAAGGAGTTCCCAGAGATGCTTAGCACTTGTTGGCCCTTTTGCCTTCACTCTGCGGTCCAGTTCACCCCAAATCATCTTGATTGGGTTCAGGTCTGGTGACTGTGGAGGCCAGGTCATCTGGGGTAGCACCCATCACTCTCCTTCTTGGTCAAATAGCCATTGTCCTGTTGAAAAATAAATGATGGTCCAACTAAACGCAAACCGGATGGAATAGCATGCTGCTGCAAGATGCTGTGGAAGACATGCTGGTTCACTATGCCTTCAATTTTGAATAAATCCCCAACAGTGTCACCAGCAAAGCACCCCCACACCATCACACCTCCTCCATGCTTCACGGTGGTTACCAGGAATGTAGAGTCCATCCGTTCACCTTTTCTGCGTAGCACAAAGACACGGTGGTTGGAACCATAGATCTCAAATTTGGACTCATCAGACCAAAGCACAGATTTCCACTGGTCTAATGTCCATTCCTTGTGTTCTTTAGCCCAAACAAGTCTCTTCTGCTTGTTGCCTGTCCTTAGCAGTGGTTTCCTAGCAGCTATTTTACCATGAAGGCCTGCTGCACAAAGTCTCCTCTTAACAGTTGTTGCAGAGATGTGTCTGCTGCTAGAACTCTGTGTGGCATTGACCTGGTCTCTAATCTGAGCTGCTGTAAACCTGCGATTTCTGAGGCTGGTGACTCGGATAAACTTATCCTCAGAAGCAGAGGTGACTCTTGGTCTTGCTTTCCTGGGGCGGTCCTCATGTGAGCCAGTTTCTTTGTAGCGCTTGATGGTTTTTGCAACTGCACTTGGAGACACTTTCAACGTTTTCCCAATTTTACAGACTGACTGACCTTCATTTCTTAAAGTAATGATGGCTACTCGTTTTTCTTTACTTAGCTGCTTTTTTCTTGCCATAATACAAATTCTAACAGTCTATTCAGTAGGGCTATCAGCTGTGTATCCACCAGACTTCTGCACAACACAACTGATGGTCCCAACCCCATTTATAAGGCCAGAAATCCCTTATTAAACCTGACAGGACACATCTGTGAAGTGAAAACCATTTCCGGTGACTGGTGACTACCTCTTGAAGCTCATCAAGAGAATGCCAAGAGAGTGCAAAGCAGTCATCAAAGCAAAAGGTGGCTTCTTTGCAGAACCTAGAATATAAGACATAATTTCAGTTGTTACACACTTTTTTGTTAAGTATATAATTCCACATGTGTTAATTCATAGTTTTGATGCCTTCAGTGTGAATTTACAATTTTCATAGACAAGAAAATACAGAAAAATCTTTAAACGAGAAGGTGTGTCCAAACTTTTGGTCTGTACTGTATCATCAAAAAGATCTAGGTTATTTGTGAACTATCCCATGAGAAATAGACCCTGGTGGCAAGTGACTCACTCTAAAGCTGGCCATACATATCAGACTAATGACATCCCAACCCACCGTTATTGTCAGGTTCGACTAATGGTCTAAGGTGTATGGGGTACCGGCAGACTAATGTTCGGGAGAAATGTCTATCAGGCATGTCCAATTTCTGACTGCCGATTGCATTGTTTTCTCAGAAATAAGCCGCAGGACGACGTGTCTGTCGGTAGTTTTATCATAGAGAACACAGTAGCGTTCGACTGAAAGAGCGCTCCTGTGTTCAGGGCAGTCGGCTGGAATGGCTGCCAGCTGAACAAGCTTTAAACTAGTATTAGTGCACCATTGTGTTAGAAACTGGGCTCATCACAGTATCCCCTAGTACTTTGGGTTAGTCAAGATATGGACTACTAGTACTTTGGGCTAGTCAAGCTATGTTTATGACTGTAAATATCTTATATACTTTCCCTTTAATGCGGTTGCTCTCAATGGGCCCAGGATACTTAAAAAATAATAAAAAAATGTATATTAACCTGCCAGTCAAATACTGCCGGGACGGAGGCCATACAGTGACTCTGTAGACATCATTGAAGTGAATGGCTACTTCAGAGCTCTGTCGAGGTTTCTGTTGGAATACAGTTTTTCAAGGATTGCAACTGCAACCCCTAAGTTATGCTCCGCAAAGAGCACTATTGACATGTGAACCTAGTCTAATGGATTATCAGTTTCCCAATTAATAAAAATACAAAAAACAAGACATGATACATTTGGCACCAACAATGGTGTATGGCATATAAAGATTGCAGCTACAGTTAAGACCAAACGTCTGGAGAGACAAATGTTCTATGCCGCATAGTAGCAGCTACTGTGTAACATGGTGAGAACAATTAAAAAATATTAAAAGTAAACTAAATGAAAGGGAACCTGTCATTTCCAAAAAATGCTATTAACCTGCGGGTTAATAGCATTCTAAAGCCGTGCGGCCGTCGCACTGAAAGCACGACAACAAGAAGGAAATTAACTTTACTCCTCCCGGCTGCCATCCAGCTTTCAGTCATAGAGGAGGAGCCGGCATGGCTTCAGTGACTGCTCAGTACACGGCTGTATCCATGGCCCAGACCTGACTGACAGCCACCTCTGCAGTGCATCAGTAGAGATCCAGCTGTCAGTCAGTGCTGAGGGATGGTTACAGCCATCACTCACTATATACTGTAGCAAAGCCAAGTAGAACAGCTCTGCAGGGTTTGATTAGAGGCACCTGCCTAGCTTTTTACTAGAACTAGGAAGTGCATTCACTGGGTGTCAGTCTACTGGATGAAGCAGAGTCGAGTGTGCTGGGGAACAAAGTAGTGTATTTTCTGTTGGGAGCTGCAGAGTACTGTCCTGGATTGCTACATGGGTGAAAGATCGTCATCTGTGTCTGGGAGGAGAGGTGAAGAGACCTCTTGGTGCTAGTTTCTCCGACAGGACTTGAGAGACACTTGGACATTTATAAAAAATATTCCTAAAAGCAAGTGAATTCTTACAATACTCAGAAATAATAATGGAGTGCGGTTTCATGAAAGTTAATAACCTGTAGATTGACCCTATATCCACAGGTTAATAGTATTTTGGGGACATGACACATTGTCTTTAATAAATAAGTACCTAACAAAAAACTAAAACTAAAAACTATCCTACCACAAATTTCAATTCCATTGGTAAATAATTGTGGCTCTCCTTGTACGTTTACAAGCCCTGTTGACAAAAAGTGAACAGAACCTCTCTGGGGTACAAGCTGTAAGCAGTTACTTTTCCAGTAGCTGTTCTTCTTGTCCATCCCATAAAGAAGAATGCTTGCTTGACTGTATTCAAAACTCCCATACAAGTGAATGGACAGAGCTGCGCATGCAAAGCATTGTGCTTTCACAGGAGCTGCTGAACCAGTCAGAAATGGTGGCTATGGCATAAAAATCTAATATAATACTAACTCTTCAAAGGGATCAGGTCACCATAAAAATGTAGTCCAATTTCATGAGAGAAGGAAGAGCGGAGCAGATTGATATATTGTTCTATGGGAAAAGACTCAGCATAACCTATGTTTTAGTAATTTAAACCTTTGCTCTTTCTGGGACTTTCAGTCCAGTGGGCAGTTCTATCAGTGACTGACAGCTATCACAGTACTTATACAAAGAAAGCTTTCAGTCACTGATAGGACCGCCCACTGGAAAGCAAGTCCCATAGAAAGCAAAGGTTTAAATGACTAAAACACAGGTTATACTGAGTCTTTTCTCACAGAACTCTTTTCTCACAGAATCAATCTGCTCAATTCTTCCTTCTCTACAACATTGAGCCTGGAAATTGGACTGGATTTTCATTGAGACCAGTTCCTTATAATGCTTCAAGGTGAGAATAAAGCTGGCCATACACATTAGATTGCAGTTGGCTGAATAATGCTTTGGTCAATCGTTCTGCTAACAGTCATCTCAGCTGACTCCCCCATACACAGTACGCTCGCTAGTGTTCTCTATGAGAAAGCCTCTGATTGACAAATTGGCAGAAGACTTAGCTCCTGGAGAACAATGGGATCGGCAGATTGAAATCAGACATTTATCCCAACCATCAGTCGCCTGGTGCCCTCATAGGTATTACACAGTCAACTGAACCCATAGATATCGGCAGGTTCAGCCATAGTCTAATAAGTATGGGAGGTCTTAATTCTGAACAGCACTATTATACATGATAGCATAGAAGAGAACGGTAGACAACTGTAGAGCCCCCATGTTCTGCCGCATAGGCGTGAATTTGGCTCTATAGTGTGCATGAGGCCTCACATCCATTACAATTTGGAAATAAAATTGCTATATATAAGTTTGCAGGGATTGGGTTAACTTCTTCTTGAAGTCATGTAAAGTTGAACATTCACACAGCCCTCTGTGCAGTAGTTGTATGCTTAGATTGGGATTAGATACCGCTATGTGTAATCAGGAAAGTGATTTCCAAAACACACAGAAGCTAATCCAATTTTGCCTCCAAAGCTATGACTCTAGCACTGCTCAACATCAGACCTGTGTAAGGGCAGTCTATATTTTACAGAGGGTGTCCAAACTATTCCCTCTACATTTGCAATATGATAATAGGATAGCATAAAGTGCAAACATCAATGCTTAATACGTCTGTAGCCCATTGTTGCAGAAATCCCCTCTCTGGTTTTAATTAACCGAGCTAAAATAAAATTAGTCTTGGTGCATGTGTACGTAGCTCGGACATGGGTTAGTGAACACTTCATAGCATCTTAATGAGGGCTAAGACCAATGCCATTGTGAGCATCACTTTAAGAATGCCGGTGTTAATTTTCCATCTAGCCAGACCGTTACAGAATAAATTCCCTTCTGTCTCTTGTCTTATCCCAACAATGGTCTGAACAGCTTTGGTTTTTCACCATGATTACTCAGGCTATAGGCAGAGAACATGATCACGAGAGGCTCCTAAGAGGCAGAAGCTTTTATTGTAGATGACTAAGAAATTACCTTCAATTTTGGTGGGAAATATGACTATTTTATTCAGCGATGCCTTAATCGCATCTCTACTAAGCCCACGCTGGAGTCCACTGCAAATCCCCTTCCTCCCCAAAGGAACAGGAGGAAAAATGTAATATAAGACATAATAATTTCACGGTGAAAGGGTCACGCTGAGCAAAACAGACACATTTTCGTATTGTTGTTGTAGGTCTGCCAGTTCTTGGATAACTTTTTGCACCCCGATTTGGCTCCAAGAAAACTTTACTTTGTAGATTATAAATATAATCCATAATACAGTAAAAACCCTAAGGACTAATACATCAATCTTATAACCCTAATGATGTTTTGCATTATTCAGCCCGGAGACCTTATATAAACTCACTACAAAATGGAAGAATGGGGATTATTAAAAGTGGCACTGAAATTCCTTTTGTCGTAACCGTATACCGCACTTTGATACCATATTTATTTTTGGATTACATGCTAAATTAAATTTGACCTTTTTTTGTCCTTTTGAAACTTAGGTAAATTAGAAAAAAAATAAAATTGAGAAATGCTTAAAAGGATTGTCTCATCTGAGACGACCCCTTTCAGTTGCCGCCATACCGGCAATCAGCAGAATCTTTACCCTAAGGGGATGTGAATCTTTTTCAGGTAAATTCCGCGTGAAAAAAACGATTAAAGATGCTAAAAAGAATTAACTGGAAGAATAGCAATAGCGCAATAGAGTCTTAACCGGTTAAAAGATAGGACGGATGGGTGACAGAATTGCTCCCTGGCTCGGAAACACAGAAATCACTTAGAAAGGCTACTGCAAACTTTATCTGATCTGACAATTGATGGGTCAAATGACCCCCAAGGAGAACCTTTTTTTGCACCCAGTTTTTTCCAAAATTTGCCATCTATTTAAAGCTTCACATGATTTTTACTATCCACTGGTGGTTTTGTCCTGAGGAAGAAGGCGTATAGACTTCGAAAGGAGTCAACAGGTAAACTGGATCTTATCTGATCCTTCGTTGGCTCCATCCATGGTCCTTCATCAGAATGGGCAGTGCAGGATTATCCCATCTCCCCCCATCACATTGCATTAAAAGATGTTGTGAGCACATACCCTAAAAGAGGTTCTCATCTATGTTCAGGAGAGCACCATCCTCTGCCTCCAAGCCTTCTGGTTTCCGGTGGTGGTGTGATTTTGAATATTAATAGTTCAGACCAGCCGCATGGTGGAACTGACGGTCTAAACTGTTTGCTTTCTAATGCTGCAAGCAGAGGCGGCTTTGCTTTTGCAGCATTGGAGGATTGTGGTGACACTGATCTTGGCCAGATCCAGTGGTCCATTAGCTTCAGAGAAGAGCATGCAAGCAGTTCTAAAGTAAAGAGCTTACAAGCACATGCTCCTGACCTAGGAAACCAGACAGCTCTGATACACTGCAGCATTGGAGGCTGATCTAAGCAAGAGGTAAATTGAAAGTTGCTAATTTTCGCAAAACTTTGCAATTTTGCCAAATTAACAAGATGAGACAACCCCTTTAATTCTGCAAAGAGTTATAGACTTTCCCAATCACGAACTTTAGAGAAGTCACTGTATGAAAGTGGATATGCTGCTGGAAATATCTAAAGCAGAGTCAGAGGGAAAAAAGCCACTGGTGGCTAGGATGCAACAAACCAGAGAATAAAATGGTAGTGTAATTAGAAGCCGAACCAAGAAGTTGCTGCAATATTGACTGCAAATATCAGGCGACATGAAGAAGCAAGACATTACTTTACACCACCCTTGGCATTGTGCTTGGTGACGTAAGGCTGCATGCAGATGCTCAGACGTGGAAACTCATGTCTCAAAGCTCCAAATGGGGGCACAGTTTTTGTGCTGCTGTAAATACCAGAGGAGGTTTGGAGTCTACAGTTATGGAGTCAGCAGAGCGTTGATGACTTTTATGCAATTTGCTCCTCAAACTCACAACTCAAATCTGTAACTTAACGTGGTCATCACTTCGGAGCTGAGTTGATGTGGTTGCTATAATACTATTTGGTGATGATGGAATATTTATAAGGAAAGAAATGGCATGAACGGACTTATTACCCTCGTGGCTCCTATTTCAGGACAGCGCAAGTACCAATGAGCTCTTTACTTCAAGCCATTCTATCACGTTCGTAAACGCAGACGGACTGACGAGGGGCCGGAGGTTATAAACCGGGGGCAATGGGGGGAATGAAAAACCTGAATTCAATGATTAAGTGTTCTAATACTTTTATCCATGGAGTGTGTGAAAATGCCTAGTACCTTTGTTGTTAAAAGGGTTGGCAAGAATCTGGGAAAAAAAATAAAAAAATAAAACTACAACCTTCTCCAATCCCACATCAATGCGGCGATGATGATGCCAATACGTGACAGTAATCGCGGCTGTCATGTGTCATACTACTGGCATCACCGATCAGCTTTGCACCAATAGGATACAAGACAGACAAAAATAAGAAAAATCTACACATCCATGAGCATACTATTAAAACATTTATAAAAGTAACCAATAAGCTTTAACTAAATTTGGGTACCAAAAGGAGTCATAGGACAACCCCAAATTTACCGCCAGTAAAGATACTTCATTAAATGGTTTTCCACAGAAGATGAACACCAATGAGAAAAGTCTGAAACAAGTAATTGATCACTATCAAGTGCTCGGACTGTCACTATGGAATCCTGCATATGTCTTCATATGTTTACCTACCCATCATTCTGAGACCTTATGGGTATAGATGAAATAGAAAGATTTTAATAAGTCCGGGCGTCTGGGCGATTAAAGTGTAACAGTAACTGCAGCTTGTGGTGTAGACTGGAGCGCCGTGGTTAGGAGCGGTGCGCAACAGCTGCAGGGTGCGTGACTACAGATGGTGACAGCTACATTTAAATATTTTTAATGACACAAGCCATTAATTCATTCTTAGGGGAAAACAGTTTTTTTTAATCCTTTCTGTATTATTGAATTAAGGGGGTCAGAGTTACCCCAGCCTGGTCTTTATTACCCAGATGTATTGAGGGCTGGTAATAAATAATGATATCATTATCAGCAGTTTACATCTCATTATGTATGCTATCCACTGTGGTAATGTAAATGCAGATTTGGTTTTCAAGGAAATGGCAAATGCTATCAGAAAATGCATGAAATATACAGTGGCATGTAAAGGTTTAGGTACCCCTGGTCAAAATTAATGTTATTGTGAACAGTTAAGCAAGTTGACGATGAAATGATCTCTAAAAGGGCTAAAGTTAAAGATGACACATTTATTTGTATTTTAGGATATATATATATATATAGTTATCTTTTACAATTTCAAAATGACAAAAAGGAAAATGGGCCAATGAAAAAGTTTGGGCAACATGCATGGTTAGTACCTAGAAGCACCCTTTTGCAAATATCACAGCTTGTAAACGTTTTTTGTATCCAGACAAGAGTCTTTCAATTCTTGTTTTGATCGATTTTCATCCACTGTTCCTTGGAAAATTCTTCCAGTTCTGTGAAATTCCTGAATCGTTTTGCATGCACCGCTATTTTGAGATCTAGTCACAGATTTTCAATGATGTTCAAATCAGGGCACTGTGAGGGCCATTTTAAAACCTTCAGCTAGTGCCTTTTGAGGTAGTCTATTGTTCATTCTGACGTGTGTTTATGATCATTCTCCATTTCTAGAAACAGTCCTCTTTCTAGCTTCATTTTTTTTACTGATAGTGTTATGGTTGCATCAAGGATTTGTTGAAATTTCATTCAATCAATTCTTCCCTCTACCCGTGAAATGTTACCCATGCCCTCGGCTGCAACACAACCCCAAAGATTGATTCATCCACCCCCTGCTTAATGGTTGGTGAGATGTTCTTTCCTGAAATTCTGTGCCTTTTTATCTCCACACATACCAGCATCAGGCGTGTTTAGATGTTTTATTGCATACTTCTGACTCTGAATTTTATGACAAGGATGCAGGAGAGGTTTTCTTCTAATGACTCTTCCATGAAGGCCATATTTGTGCAGATTTCTCAGAACAGTAGAGCAATGTACCACAACTCCAGAGCCTGCTAAATCTTTCTGAAGGTATTCTGCAATCAAGCAGGGGTTCTGATTTGACTCTCTTGCTATCCTATGAGCAGCTCTTACTGAAATATTACTTGGTCTACCAGACATTATCTTGACCTCCACTCTTCCGGTTAACTGCCATTTCTTAATTTCATTTCGAACTGAGGAAAAGGCAACTTGAAAATGATTTGCTATCTTCTCATAGCCTTCTCCCGTTTTGTGGGCCCTCTCTTTCCATGTACACAGGTCTCTTTCCATGTCAGAAAGCTGCAGTGGTGGATAGGGGTTACACAGAGCTCATGAGTATGGAGAACTACCTAGCAGCAGGTTTACTACTCCTCTGGTGATAATCTCCTGCTGATGATAAAACAGTCATTTTTTCAGAACTACAGCAAGTAGCCCAGTAAGTGACATCGCTAGAATTAGGGTTTCTGCCCTTCATTATGCTGCTGGTGACAGATTCCCTTTAACTACCAGACAAAATCTAGAGTTAAATGTGAATCAAATACCAGAGAAAACAAACAATGCTTTTACAATAAAAGTATGATGAGGGTGTAAGTTCTTGGGCTCAGTGCAAAAACTTTACATGGTCCAGACACCCAACTTTACATATATGTGATTACATTACATTATATAGGATCTAAATATAATATAAAAATCTAGACTTCAATTATACTTTGCATGAAGACATTACATTCTTTGAAATACATTGTCCAAACATCTTAGTAAGCTGAAGCATTAAGATTTTTCTTTACTGAAAAATAACCCCTATAGTATGATCCCTCCTCCACCAAACTTTACAGTTGGCAAAGTACAGTCAGGCAGATAACATTCTCCTGATGTTCACCAAACTCAGTCTCATCCTGCAAATTTCCAGGTAGTGAAGAACACAGAACTTGTTTCTTCAACTCCAGAGTCCAATGGCAGAGTTGGCATTGTGCTTGGTGATATAAGGCGTGCATTCAGCTATTTGCCAGAAGAAGTTTTGAGCTCTGCAGCTTTAGGGGTCATAGCCAACAACCACATTCATCTTCTCCAGACAGGCAGCTATATAGAATCAAGGAAACACAGAGAAGACGTTATCCGACAGGATTCGCAGCAGCCGATCTGGGACACTGTTTGTGGGGTGCTGGAAAGGAAGGAGTGGGAATCAGCACAGTGAGATGGCCAGTGAAAGGAACACATTGAGAGGAGTCCTGGAAAGGTGTATCCCAATCTACCTGGGAGCTTGCTGAGCCCCTCACCTGGAGGACACTGTACCAAGCGGGCATCTGTGCTGCAGACAGAACTGTGAGTAAAGCCTTGGAAACTGCATCTGACTGTTCTCTCAAATTCTTCCTGCGGCACACACTCCACTCTGCTACATCCACCAGCACCATTACTCTCTCTACAACATCTCTCTGCCCTGAGACAACAAGCTCTGCCTGTGGAGAGCTATTCCAATTCTGCTGCATCACCACCAGTCTCAGAGGATCTGCACTGCAGCGCTGGTCACCTCTGACCAAAAACCACAGGTGGCGTCACGAACACGTCAATACAAATTCTTATCATCCCCTGTAAATATTCTCCTTTTACTGGATGCCCAGGGCCACGGACCGGGTCACTGCTGCCGTGACACATCCCTTTAAGACACCGACCCGGTACCGAGTATCCCACTGCCCTGGCGGGCGATCCACACCGGTGGCTCTTATTACAGGACCGCACTGGTATCGGTGAGCTCTTTACCGCCAGCCATTCAAATGTAAATGCAGTTTGCATGGCGAGGGGCCGGATTTTAGGATAGGGCTACACGGTGACTTTTGCTGCAACACTTGTCACAATACCAATGTTCTCTAGGTGGTGCTACTCCATCAAAGCGCAATACAAGTGAAAAGGGTCACATTGCAACAGTGAGGGCACTGCGACTGTCACGGAAAATTGCAAAAATTCTGATGCGATTGGATTTCTTATGATTTGCTTTTCATGGTTGAAGACCCTCAGGGATTACAATTTGACCCTATTCACTTGTATGGCACTGAGATGAAGCTGCAACACCTAGCGGTAGCGTTACTTTGGTCGTGCGTCAGGTGTCTTGGTCAAAGTCTCTATGTAACCCCAGCATTTTACATCTGTGATAATAGGACTGAAGAAAAAAAAATGAATTCAATGATTCGGAGCTGCGTCCTAATACTTTTATCCATACAATGTATGACTGAACACTTTGTGGACGATGCTACGGCCATTGTCAGTGCTACATAAGTAACAGATGAGAAATGACTCACGCTTTTTTCTAAATTTCCTCTCTTGTCAAAACTGAGTAGGGGATTTTGTTCGTGGACCAGACATCTTTAAAACCCCACATCTGCTGTAATAATTCATTGCAAGTTGCTGATAGTAAAACATAACAGGTCCCTCCAACTCCCGAGGTTTAGAATTAGTTTTACTCCTGTCCTGCAGATATCTTTGAAATACAGAAAAATAAGCAGCATCCGGAGACATGACAGGACGGCCTTACTGCTGGCGAATGTGAAGGTGGCATTATATGAGTCAACTTTATCAGGAAAATGGTTGAAGCAAAAAATCTAAAGTGTCTCATCCGAGAACAGATGGTGCGGATTTCTCAGCAGCTGTGCACTTTAGTGAGTACAGAACACATGAGATGGAAAAGACAAATCCTTACATACAGTGTCCAGAGTTTGTGGAACAGACATGTAGATAGACTGAACGGCCAATGTAAAAAAGCAAAAATTATTCTTAAAGAAAGTCCACTACAATAGTGGGGTAAATACTGGTAAAAGTCATTTATGCTATTAAGGGTCCACATTGGTGTAAGAGCCAACTCTTATGTTAAAGAACATATAACTGTCTACTGGAAGCAGCTGGAAGGATCAAGAAAATTTCTCATAAGAGAAATTTTGTTTTGTAGCCCATCTTGTACAGTTTTACCCAAGGACCACATTAATGCAATAAAAGGGAATCTACCATGTCCTCTAATGCTACTACCCTGAAGATATAGGGTTAATCTGCAGGTTAACAGCTGTACAAAATGAGTTACTAAAGACCTGAGAAGTCTCGAAAGCTTGCAATTTGTTACCATCTTTTCAGTTAGCCATTAAAAGGTATCAACCACTGAGGACTCTCAACTCTAAATATTTTTCTTACTAAAAGTGCGGCACCCAGAAGAAGATAAACTTTATTTCTACCGCGAGCCGCCAGCTTTCAGTCATAGAGGTGTGTCAACCACACAGTACATAGTGAGCATCAACTATAAACAAGCTCTGGCACTTTGATTGACAGTTCACTTAAAGGGAGCTGTCAGTCAAAGTTCCTTGGCGTGCTTACAGCCACCACTCACAATGCTGCTCCGTGCACAAAGCTGGCGGGTCAAGGGAGGAATAAAGTTCATTTTAGCTTCACTTTTAGTAAGGCAGTTGGACAGCATTGTAACACTATTAACTTGCAGATTGACCCTATATCTGCAGGTTAATAGTATATTGGGGACATGACAGGTTCCCTTTAAATTGTCACTGTATGTTAAGACAACTTTCACTTGATAATGTGATACACAGATAATCTGCAAATTATTTTATTTAAAAATTAAGTTTTCATATGACCAAAAAAAATCCTCCAAAGTGCCAGTCACTAGATGTCTAACTTGCTGTTCACTGCCGGTTGTCAAGTGTAATCTGCCTCCAGCAGCAGCAACACCAAGACAGATTACAGTATGTGGGGACAGGTCTGCTCTTGCTCTCTGGTCTGCATAGAGGCAGATATTCAATACAGGTCAGGCAAGCATCTATAGTTCTGGCTGAATATTCTTAAATAAGAACTCACCCACTCAAAAGGATTGGATGGCAAAGTCAAGAGCATGAGTATCAGAATAGTTCAGGGACACAGACTTTAGAGACGGTCAAACCCGAACAGTAAAGTTCGGCATCTGTACCGAACAACTATTATTCGGGCACAGACACCGAACACGAACGTCACCAAAAAGTCTGTGTTACTCTTCAGGTTCGGCTGCCAGAACACCAGGTGTTTGTCGTGCTGTCATGTGCATGACAGCGCGGCAAACACCGCTTTTTCTAATTAAACCATACTTACGACCCAATTCCACCGAAACTCTTGATCTCCTGTAATAAAACTAAAATAAAAAAAAAACCAATATACCATACCTGTCTGTCGTTCTGTCCCACGCTGTAATCCATGTCTGAGTGATACACAGTTTTCAACCTGGATGGTGCCAAGATGCGACAGTCCAGGGTGAGAACCACTGGGGAATGAACTACTGCGAGCGGAGTCTCAGTGACTGGTGGTGACGTCATCGAGGTTACGCCCTGTCACTGAGGCTCCGTTCCCAGCCGGGCTGAACTGTGTTGACCTCGGTGAGATCCCCGCTAGCACAATGAGAAAAACTCACCGCTTCTGCTGTCACTGTAATTAGCGGCGGTAGCAGGTGTCGGAAGATGGGATCAGTAGTACAATCAGCTGACACCAGTGACTGGAGGTAAACTTTATACCTCCGATCACAGCTGAACGCTCACACTGTCTTTTGACAGCGTGGAAACCGCGGCTCTCTGACCGGCAGGGATGATTTCACCGCCGATCAGAACAGGTGTTTGCCGTGCTGTCATGCACATAAAACAAACACTGGATGTTCGAACCCCGAATAGGGTCTGGGTTCGGGTACTAGAACTTTTTGTAACTGTTTGGCCGAACCCGCCGGACCAGAATGTCCAAGTGTCCGCCCATCTCTAATAGACTTCTATGTGAACCAAAACTTTTCTACAGAGTTTTTGTGAAATAACAAGTACCCAGTCAATGGTTATTTACATACCGGTAATCCATGGCACATGAATCTCAAATATGGAACTAGAGGATTGAGAAAAATCAGTATAATCTATCCTATGAAGGAAGGGGAGATATATTTCCTCAAACCATTGAGTCTAGATGAGAAGACAGTACCTTACAGTGGTCATACTGCAGACCAAACTTGCAATCTAGAATTTATCTGTTCATACAAAACTGGCTGAAATGCAATTGATATATGTGAACGTATATAAGTGTATATGTATGTACATGGTAATGTGTTCTCTTAAGTTATTTTCATTTTCTGACCTCCAGGAAATAATACCTATTATGACTAACATCAGATCAGAAAGTTTGCTGCAAGCAATTTCTCTGCATTTCATATGAATGTTGCCAGGCCTGACGGAGGTTATTCTTCTACTCCCGAGACCCACAAACTGCACAACCACAATTACTTCTGCCAGGCCAGCCTAACCGCTCAACTGGGAAAAAAGGCAATGCAGAGACATATTACGCCAGCAATCAGTGCTGTTTTTAAGCATCCAGGAAAAAAAGAAGCAAATACAGACCGGGGAAACATTGACATTTTCGTATAATGTTTCTTTTTATTCCTGGCGTATTTGTTTCTACTGTTGGAGCAGAAATCGAAAGCTAACTGTCTTCAGCGAGAAGACAAACAATGCTCCTGTAAACATCTGGGGGTCTTTCTGCTCCTCACCATCTCTGTATTAGATAATTCTTGAATCTCATGCAGCAGATGGAGGATATTTGGTGTAAAAACTAAACAACCACATTAGTGTGAAGTTTGGCCTCACGGTATTGTGGTCTAACTATTCAGAACAGGTTGTTCAGACAACATGTTCTCCAGCAACCACCTGTGTTTCCAAGCTGAATCTCGACGGCACAAAGTAACTGTTGTGCTTCTATGCAGACGAGGATACATAAATTTGGAATAGACAAATATTAGTTGAATCTCTAAAAGCAAATTGTTCTGATTATACAAACCATTTGAAGGAGGTCAGGAAATTTTGCAAATGTGGATCACTACAAGGGGTTAAAGAAAGTGCTCCAGACTTATAAGTCATCCCCTCTCACTCCATTATGCGGGTTCTTTGCCCATCAAATTATCACTCCTTCCCTGCAGTTGGGATTATCCCCTTAACCATTGTCGGACTGGGCGCCAAGGACACACCAGTAACATTGACTTTAGGTGGGCCTACTTTTCACCTGCATACAAATATTACACCACCCTCGTTCACAAATGTACCTATATCTCTATATGATAATAAACTGGGTAGTTGGGTTAATGACTGATGAGATGCTGCTTTTTTCTGTACAGAGTAAATCAAGTGATTTATGCCAAGATCTGCACAGGGGCCCACCAGGGGATTCCCCTGTTACCCTATGGGCCAGTATGAGCCCATTGGTGGCGAAGCCTTAAGTACCAAGTGCCTCTTGGCAATAGACTGGGGACACATTAGGAATGCGCACACTGTCTCTTTAAGAATCAGGAACAGCAGGGGCCACTGACCTAAGCATACAGCTAGGAAGTATGCACACAGCAAGCAGAGGAAACGTGGTTTACAGAATGCAGCAAGCGAGTGTAGAACTCACTGCATGGCCAGGAGTGGTGAGTAAGTCGTTGTATATGCATTGTGGGGGATGGGAAGCCATGCAATGATGCCGGCAGGGATGTTACACTCATGAATTAGAACAATTTGCAATTCGATTTGTGTGAATTGTCAAGCATGCATCCAGACATATTACACAATGCAAAAGATTGCATCAGCCAGAGAAAGCTCACATGACATATGATCTTGGGCATGGCCGTACAGGCTTCTCCATAATGTTTTGCAGGCATCCCATGCCATGATATTGTCTAGGCGATCAGGAGAAACTATGATAGCCTGTATGTAAGCTGAGGAATGAAATGCAGCAGCCATTTTAGATTAATAGAGTGAGAGGATGTCACAGCTCACACGTTAGTTATAGAGATAAGGACATAAAACCTAAAATATTAGACACATACTACAGACAGAACGTGTTGTACAACTGAAGCAATTAAGAAGATGAGTGTAGCAGTCTGGACATTTTACAGAGATTCAATTGTTAAGGTGAGAGGAGGAGAGAGAAAAACAGAGCTGTCAGCATAAGTGCCAGTGATGAATCACAAAGTGATTTAGTGTAGCTATCTGCTCCTGCACTTGATTTACACATTTTTTTCCATTCTTTATGCAATAGCAAGAAGAAAGCCAACGCGATATTCCTTAAAGAAAAAAAAAATTAAACTTGATGTCTGTCAGAGAAAGTGTGTACTAAGTTTTTTGCGTTTCTTGCTCAGTTTGTTTTGGAAAAGAGACAATTGTAAATAAAAAATATAAGAGAAAATGTTAAAACATAGAGACAGTTATCTGAACTGTCTACTTCTCAAAGTGTGCATGTCACAAACTATTGTTGTTTTTTTTACATAGCTCTAAAGTAGTAGTCAAATTTGATATCTGTACATGACACACCAATACTGCAGCTTGTTACTGCTACTGGCTTTTTGGACGTATACCTGGTTGTTCTTATTCAATAAAGGGCGTCACACTCAGCGATTCAGGCTCATCAGCGGGACACCAACGACCAAAAAACGGCTCAGAACGTTCATGAGCGATCAGCGACATCGCAGCGGGGGCCACATCGCCGCTACATGTCACACACAGCTAAGTCGCTAACGAGATCGCTACTGCGTCATGAAATCGGTGACACATTAGCGATCTCGTTAGTGATCTCGTTTAGTGTGACAGTACCTTTAATCTTTTACATTCCTGATCTTCAATTTTATGAATGATATCTCTATCTTTTATGCACCTAAAGGGTATGCCACACTAAACAATATCGCTAACGGGATCGCTAAAAAACGTCACTATTTAGCGATCCTGTTAGCGATGTTGTTCAGTGCGGCAGCTTCCAGCGACGAGCTTCCTGCTGTGATCTCGCTCGTCGCTGGAATCGTTCCGGACCCTATTTTCTCGTCGGCGCTCCCGCTGGGTAAGTATATATCGCTAGTGTGGCACCTTTTCTTAGCGATTTAGCGGTACTTTTGTACCGCTAAAGTCGTTAAGAAGATCGCTAACGGCAATAGCGTCGTTAACTATATCGCTAAATGTGGCCGCATTTAGCGATATAGAAACAATCCCGCTAGCGATCGCATTAGTATGCGTCGTTATCGTGATCGCTAGCGGGATTGTTTAGTGTGGCAGTACCATTAGTCCCCCCTAAGCCACAGCACTCTGGGGGCTAAGGAATGCATGGCTATGTGCGTGGCTGTTTGCCACGGTGATAGGAGCACTGGCAGCTAAGGTAATGAGTCATAGCAAATCTAGAGTTGGGAATCAAGAGGGGGGAGAGGAGCTCAAGACATTTCCCACACTGAGACAACTGATGAGTCAGAGTTGATGATGATTGTGTGATGGATAGGACCTAGAAACCAGATCAGGGTGGCAAGGAGGGGATGTCATCAGAGTAGGAGGATGATGTCATGGGAGACAAAAAGCGAAGTCGACGTCCAACCAAAAGATCTTTAAGAGGGGAGATCAGTTTCTTCTGCGTTCGGCTTGTGAACAGGTGATACCACAACTGCTATTGGTCGAGGAGGCTCAATAGAGCCTGAAATCTATGGTCAAGATGGTGGTGTGAGTGCTATGTGTGGGTATCTGAAATGTTTCAATTCTTTTCCAGGTTGCCAGAGGACAGATCTATTGCAGCGTGTAAGGTCTGAAGTCGAATAATAAGCACTGGACATAACGACACAAATCGACTAGCAACTATGCATTTCTGTCAGCACATGAAGAAGTATTTCCCTGCATGGTGAAAACAAAGTGATCGGCAATATGAGCAGGGCTCATACAGTCCTCCTCCTTCTCTTTGTCACCGTCTTTCAGGTAGCCAGGCCACATCCTCAAGTAGTGCCTGGTAGTTGTCATCATCACCGTCATCTACTGCTTTCTGTCATCTTCTTTCTCTTCCCTTCCTTGTATTACGCACATCTTCTCAGGACAATCAGATGCTTTGTAATATTTGAAATTTGCAACAAACTGATTCACTACAAATCACATTTTTGGGAAACCAACGGTGAAATTGGAGAAGCATTTTGACTCCTGGACAAAACATTTCTATGCGAAACGTGCTTCGATTGCATCTACTCCTAACTGGCACTTGCTTATGCACAGGTATTTGTACTTACAGCAATTACTTTACTGTATTTATTGCACTTTACTGTGTATGAATGTACTTTTTGAAGGACATACTTGGACTTACCCACTCCGTGCCTTACTTTCCAAATATATGCGTACACTTGTGTACACATATATCTGTGTATACTACATATGGTTATTTGTCATTTTTTTTATTTTACACGTTGTAGATACCCTAATTATTTCCAACATATCAGGTTGCCATGTGTCCCCATTTCTTCTTTTTTTCCTACCTGTGATATTTTGATATTAATGTACATGTACTTATTCCTGTTTTTATGTAATAAAGAAAATTATTACTTTATATTTTGATCTGTTGCTTTTTTTGTTGTCTATATTACATGGTGCACGTAAGATGGTGCGTATATGGATTGTGGCTGTAGGTGTTTAATATTTGAGGCCTTACGCAGTTATATCAAGGATATATTCACACAATCTTTATTCTGTCTGCGTCAAAAAATTGACACTGATTCGCAGGAGAATCTGCAGCAGAAAACCAAGGCTGACCATTATTGGGTCTCTACTGTTGATTTGCACTGTGGCATTCCAAGGATTTACGTGGATATTATCCCTACTCAATGGGGCAAAACAACATGTTGCTACCTGATGCAGTTCTTTCTTGGGATACATGCAGATTCCAAGTCTATAAGTAGTATGTCACTCATTTTATGGGAAAGGGATATCAAACCTGTGACAAAAATGAACAGGGTGGATTCTGATTAAACACTCTAAGAGGCAACTAGTGGGCATATTCTACGCAGCTTGCTTCTTAGAATATAGGGAGAAATTTAGGTAAAAATGACGCCTTGCAAACATTCTCCAATGGTAAAGCTATATATATATATATATATATATATATATATATATAAATATTTCCAAGGTCTGTATTGAGTTTTCCACATAATGCAAATTGTCACCAAATACATGACACGGTTACATTGCAACCTAGACCAATAGTCCATTTTTCATCTCTTAAACATTCCCTTGTGAATTACCACACAACTTTAATGTTTTGGTATTTTTCTTCTTTATTCTTTTTCTATTGTTCTGCTTTTACACACAGGAGATAAAAAACACATATTTTGCCGTTAAGCAAGAGCTTTCCTTGTAATTTAGTTTGCAGAACCTCTAATTTTTGATATATTGATAAATGAAAAATATCACTTACATATAGTTGATTGTGACATTGCGACACATCTTTGTGTGACATAAAGCTCCATATTTAAAAATGACTTTTATCTAAAAAAAACAAATTCTATTCAGTGTGCAATATATCTTTTAAATATATACAATGTGTAGTTGACTAAGCTAAATGAAAAGCTCATTATAGTCTCTTCCCGCCTTGATGGACAGACGAGGATCCTACACAGCGTCCCCTATGCCCCTATTTTTTTACAATTTTATAGTGAGAGCCCTTTCAGCATTATTTCAGCTAGTGTATTTTCAAAATCTGCTAAATTAAATGCCTTTAAAAGGAAGCCTGTCAATACAAAATGACTGTTCAAACCAAGCACAGGTGCTCGGTGCACCTTTGGCGTGGCTAAATAGTTAAGTGTAATTTTAGTCCTACTTGTTATCCATCTATCTCCAGCCCCCAGTAGCTCCTGTAAAGCCACAGATGCCAATCAAGGAACAGGGGGTGCATATAGATGAAAAACAAGTAGGCGGGAAAGTGCACTCAACTACTCTGACAAGGGTACACCGAACACCAGTGCTTGGTTTGAACAGTCATTTTGTGCTGGCAAACTCACTTTAAGGTCTAAATCTCATATATTTGCAATCAATTTGGATCATAAACAAAAACACTTTCTTTTGAACATCCATGCTGGTAAAATCCTGTGTATCGAGTTAAGAAAATCAAATACCCAAATAACAGGTTGTGTTTTACTTTTAGCATGTGAAATGTAACCAAAGATATCTAGAGTTGAGCGAAACAGGTCGGTCAGATTAAAAAATCACGTGAGGTCGGCCATGTGGTCGTCGACCCGAGCGCCAAAGTCGGTTTTGCCAGAATGCTTGCAATGAGCAGCAAGGACTCACACTGTGGGCAATGCGATGACATGGGCAGCAGCCACCACCATCTTAGAGAAGGGCATTGCAGTGATTCGCTTGCTTTGTGTGGCGTCACAGTGGCTATAAAAGCCCTCACCGCCGACCTCCATTTTACTTCTGCCGATCTTAGCGTAGGGAGAGGTTGCTGCCGCTGTTTCTCAGTAGGGAGAGAGTTAGGCAGGAAAAAAAAGTTATTCTGTGCTTGTGCTGATAGCGATTGTGCTGTACAGTTAGTGTGCAGTGACAGGGGAGGATTTTGTTGTGTGCAGCAGCGCTGGTTATTAGGATGCCTGCCTGTGACAGGGGAGGATTTTCTTGTGTGCAGCAGCGCTGGTTGTTAGGCTGCCTGATAGCTGTATTGCTGTGTGTACACTGCTGTGCAGACTGCTTTTTACACACCACAAATACTTTTATTCTTTTTTCTGCACAGTTACCGAGCGTTCATTTTTTCACACACCGTATAGAGCTGTACGCTCCTCACACACTACAGTGTACCGCCTGTTGTCACGGACAAATACATGCTGACTATCTGTGTGTGACTCCAGAAATATATAAGGAGATTTCAATTTTCCCCAAAACCGTATACAGCTGGTATCTTCTGATACAGTACCGTTTTTCTGCCTTCTGTATTACGGTCAAATCCATACTGAGAGAGCGTCTGGGTGTTACTCCGGAAATATATACGGAGATTTACAATTACCCCTACACTGTATACGCCTGGTATCTTCGGATACATTAGCCTTTTTTGCTTTTCATATTCTGGTCTACTCTGTTGTGAATGTGCTAGAAATGAATTCTGAGCAGAAGCTCCCTCTGGTGGTTACAGACAGTACTGAACTATCCAATGAAGATTGTGAAGATTGGCGATCAGGTGTTACTGACTGGTCTTATATAAGGGAGGTTCCCTCCCATCAGGGTTGCCGGTGATCAATCTCTGATTCCTGTTCACTTTGGAGCTTGCTGTTTCGTTCCTGCATCTTCTGCTAACAGATAAGACATTTTCTTCTTTTAGTTTTTTGTGCTTGCTTTTTGCATTTTGTCCTGCACTTCTGTGGGGGTCTGCCGGGTCCCCTCCGGGGGCTTGTGCTCCTCTCAGTTTAGTTCAGCCACTGTTGTTTGTTCATTTGCCTTTTCCAGTTTTTTCAGTGGCTGCTGTTTAGTTTTGTTACACCAGAGAACTAATTTAGGTGGTAGAGGTCGTGTGATCTCAGGTGTTTTTGTAATTAGTAGTGTTGGTACTTTTCAGGGTTTTTTGGGATTGCAGTAAGTGTCCTTCCTATCCTTTTCTATTTAGGAAGTTTGGGCCCCAACGTTTGCTCATACTATTTTCTGTCTGTGTCTGTGTATTTCCTCTTGTCTAACCGCCATTACATGTTTGGGGGCTTTCTATGTTCTTTGGGGATCTGCTCTGGGGCAGATAGTTTTCCTCTTTCTGTCTTTAGGTGTAGTTAGCTTCTCAGGCTGTGACGAGGCGTCTAGGACCAACGTAGGTACGCTCCATGGCTGCCTTTAGTTGTGGTGGTTAGTCAGGGTACAGCAATCCCATAGATTCCAACCTCTCTGGTGTATTTTCCTTTTTTGCCTGCTCTCCTCAGCTACCAAATCATAACAGTATCCCCGGCCCAAAAACTGATATTTGTATGGTACTCACAGAAGGGAAAAATAGTGTTAAAGAAAGAAGATTGTCAGAGTTGTCAGAGATTTTTTTTATTTTTTTTTTCCCTCTGTTTCTCTGAATGCTGAGGAGGATTTTTTATTTTTTTTTCCCTCTCAATGGAGTTTGCACAGTTGTCTGGCCGTGTGGATCAGCTTGCCACTGAAGTTCGGAGTATTGCTACCTATCTTGCAGGGTTGCCTGTTGTGGAACCTAGGATCCCCATGCCAGATTTGTTTTTAGGGGATCGAGCTAAATTTCTGAATTTCAAAAATAACTGTAAGTTGTTTTTTGCCTTGAAATCTAAGTCCTCAGGGAACGCAGCACAGCAGGTTCAAATTGTCATCTCTCTCCTGCGCGGCGATCCTCAGGATTGGGCTTTTTCCGTGACACCTGGGGATCCTGTTTTGAGTAATGTTGATGCATTTTTTCAGGCTCTGGGGTTATTGTACGATGAGCCTAATGTCACTGATCAAGCTGAAAAAGCCTTGTTGGCATTAAATCAGGGGCTTGAGAACGCTGAGTTATACTGTCAGAGATTCCGAAGGTGGGCAGTCCTGACCAAATGGAATGACGATGCTTTGGCAGCCCTTTTTTGGAAGGGTCTGTCAGAGAATGTAAAGGATGTTATGGTGGGTTTCCCTGCTCCCTCTGGTCTCAGTGATTCTATGTCATTAGAGATTCAAATTGACAGACGTTTGCGTGAGCGTAGAGGTATGCGTGGAACAGTGTTGCCTTGTGAACCAGCTTCTGAACCCATGCAGTGTGATAGAGTGGCTTCTGGGGCACAGCGTCATGAGTTTCGAAAACGCAATGGGTTATGTTTCTACTGTGGTGATGCCTCTCATGCTATTTCAGTCTGCCCTAAGCGGGAAGACGTTTTGCACGTTCAGTTGTCTTGGGTAGTGTTCAGACTAAATTTTTGTTGACTGTTACCCTGATTTGCTCCCTGTCCACATTTTCTGCTCAGGCTTTTGTTGATTCGGGAGCAGCTATTAACCTGATGGATTTTGATTTTGCTAAACGTTGTGGGTTTCCCTTGATACCCCTACGGAAGTCTATTCCCCTACTGGGGATCGATTCTACCCCTTTGGCTGAGAATAAACCTCAGTTCTCTACTCAGGTGATAATGAGGGTTGAACCTGATCATCAGGAGAGTTGAAAATTTTTGGTGCTGTATAATCTGCATGACATTATCGTACTGGGTTTCCCTTGGTTACAGTCTCATAATCCTGTTTTGGATTGGAAATCTGTGTCTGTAACCAGTTGGGGCTGCCAATGTGTTAATACCAACACTCCTGTTTTTTCTGCCTCCCCCCAGGCTCAGGATGTTCCTGACTTTTTGACTGATTTTTCTGATGTGTTTAGCGAAAGTAAATCTGCATCCTTGCCCCCCCATAGGAGCTATGACTGCGCTATTGAATTAGTGCCTGGTAGTAAATTCCCTAAAGGTCGCCTTTTTAACTTGTCTGTACCTGAACATGACGCTATGCGGTCTTATATCAAGGAGTCATTGGAGAAGGGTCATATCAGACCATCCTCTTCACCCTTGGGTGCCGGTTTTTTCTTTGTGGCCAAAAAGGATGGTTCATTAAGGCCGTGTATTGATTATCGTCTCTTGAACAATATCACTGTGAAATATCAATATCCGTTACCCTTGATTTCTGACCTGTTTTCCAGGGAGAAAAGTGCTACTTGGTTTACCAAGCTTGACCTCAGGGGGGCATATAACCTTATTCGCATTAAGCACGGGGATGAATGGAGGACGGCATTTAATACCCCAGAGGGGCATTTTGAGTACCTAGTGATGCCCTTTGGGCTCACTAATGCTCCTTCTGTCTTCCAGTCCTTCATGAATGACATTTTCAGGGATTTTGTGGATAAATTTCTGATTGTTTATTTGGATGATATCTTGACTTTTTCCAATGACTGGGACTCTCATGTGAAACATGTTCGGACTGTGTTCCAGATTTTGAGAGAGAATGCTCTGTATGTGAAGGGATCAAAGTGTCTTTTTGGCGTACAGAGGATCTCATTTCTGGGATTCATTTTGTCCCCATCTGTTATTGAAATGGACCCGGTCAAGGTTCAAGCCATCTGTGATTGGGTCCAACCTACTTCATTAAAGGCTCTTCAAAGATTCTTGGGCTTTGCCAATTTTTATCGTAAATTTATTGGTAATTTCTCTGTTATTGTTAAACCATTGACTGATTTGACCAAAAAGGGTTCTGATGTGGTGAATTGGCCTCCTGAGGCAGTCTCTGCATTTCAGGAACTTAAGCAGAGATTCACTTCTGCTCCTGTTCTACGGCAGCCTGATGTTTCTCTGCCATTTCAGGTGGAGGTTGATGCCTCTGAAATTGGGGCAGGTGCCGTTTTGTCCCAAAGAGATCCAGAGACCTCTAAAAGTAACCCTTGTGCCTTTTTCTCTCGAAAATTTTCTCCAACTGAACGTAATTATGACGTGGGTAATCGGGAGTTATTGGCCATGAAGTGGGCTTTTGAGGAGTGGAGACATTGGCTGGAGGGAGCCAAACATCAGGTGGTGGTCCTCACGGACCATAAGAATCTGGTTTATCTGGAATCAGCCAAGCGACTTAATCCTAGACAGGCCAGGTGGGCCTTGTTTTTCACACATTTTAATTTTGTGGTTTCCTTTCTTCCTGGCACTAAGAATGTTAAGGCGGATGCCCTCTCGAGAAGTTTCCTTGCGGACTCTCCTGAGTTATCTGATCCTGCTGTTATTTTGAAAGAGGGTGTAGTTCTTTCCGCCATCTCGCCCAATTTGAGACTGGCTCTGGAAGGGTGTCAGGAGGATAAACCCGAGCGCTGCCCCATTGGGAAATTGTCCCAGACCGGTGGAAAAAGAGTGTGATGTCTGAGATAAGTTGTTCCGCGTTGGCCGGTCATCCCGGAATTTTTGGTACCAGAGACTTGGTTAGTCGGTCCTTTTGGTGGCCTACTTTGTCTCGTGACGTCAGGGAATTTGTGCAGTCCTGCGGGACTTGCTCTCGCTCCAAGCCTTGCTCTCGCTCTAGTGGTTTGTTGATGCCATTGCCTGTGCCCAAGAGACCATGGACCCATATCTCTAAGGATTTCATTTCCGACCTCCCTGTTTCTCAGAGAATGACCGTTATCTGGGTGATTTGTGATAGGTTTTCCAAAATGATACATCTTGTGCCATTACCTAAGTTGCCTTCCTCCTCTGAATTGGTGCCTTTGTTCCTTCAGCACGTGGTTCGGTTACACGGCATTCCTGAGAACATTGTGTCTGACAGAGGAGTCCAGTTTGTTTCCAGATTTTGGAGGACTTTTTGTTCTAAACTTGGTGTTCAATTGTCTTTCTCCTCGGCTTTTCATCCTCAGACCAATGGACAAACTGAGAGAACAAACCAGACATTGGAGACTTATCTGAGATGCTTTGTGTCTGCTGATCAGGATGACTGGGTCTCTTTTTTGCCTTTGGCTGAGTTTGCTCTTAATAATAGGGCTAGCTCTGCCACTTTGATGTCTCCATTTTTCTGCAATTTTGGGTTTCACCCTCGATTTTCTTCAGGACAGACGGAGGCTTCTGTCTGTCCAGGTGTTGACTCTGTTGTGGAGCGTATGCAGCAGATTTGGGACCAGGTAGTGGAGAGATTGTCCCTCTCTCAGGAGAGGGCCCAGCGGTTTGCCAACCGGCATAGGACTGATGGTCCTCGGTTTGAAGTAGGGGACTTGGTCTGGTTGTCCTCAAGAAATATCCCTATGAGAGTTGCATCTCCTAAGTTTAAGCCTAGGTTCATTGGACCTTATAAGATCATGGAGATTCTTAATCCTGTTTCTTTTCGTTTACTTCTTCCAGGGACATTTAAGATCCATAACGTGTTCCACAAGTCCTTATTGAAGAGGTTTGTCGAGCCAGTGGTTCCTATGGCTGTGCCTCCTGACCCTGTTTTGGTTGAAGGCAATCTGGAGTATGTGGTTGAGAAAATATTGAATTCTCATTTTGCTAGACGGAAACTCCAGTATTTGGTTAAGTGGAGAGGTTATGGTCAGGAGGACAATTCTTGGGTGTTTGCTTCGGACATCCATGCTAGGAGACTCATCCGTGCGTATCACAGAGCTCATCCTGACCGACCTGGTTGCTCAAATGAGGGTTCGGTGACCCCTCCTCAAGGGGGGGTACTGTTGTGAATGTGCTAGAAATGAATTCTGAGCAGAAGCTTCCTCTGGTGGTTACAAACATTACTGAACTATCCAATGAAGATTGTGAAGATTGGCGATCAGGTGTTACTGACTGGTCTTATATAAGGGAGGTTCCCTCCCATCAGGGTTGCCGGTGATCAATTGTTCTGGTCTCATTTCTGATTCCTGTTCACTTTGGAGCTTGCTGTTTCGTTCCTGTATCTTCTGCTAACAGATAAGACATTTTCTTCTTTTAGTTTTTTGTGCTTGCTTTTTGCATTTTGTCCTGCACTTCTGTGGGGGTCTGCCGGGTCCCCTCCGGGGGCTTGTGCTCCTCTCAGTTTAGTTCAGCCACTGTTGTTTGTTCATTTGCCTTTTCCAGTTTTTTCAGTGGCTGCTGTTTAGTTTTGTTACACCAGAGAACTAATTTAGGTGATAGAGGTCGTGTGATCTTAGGTGTTTTTGTAATTAGTAGTGTTGGTACTTTTCAGGGTTTTTTGGGATTGCAGTAAGTGTCCTTCCTATCCTTTTCTATTTAGGAAGTTTGGGCCCCAACATTTGCTCATACTATTTTCTGTCTGTGTCTGTGTATTTCCTCTTGTCTAACCGCCATTACATGTTTGGGGGCTTTCTATGTTCTTTGGGGATCTGCTCCGGGGCAGATAGTTTTCCTCTTTCTGTCTTTAGGTGTAGTTAGCTTCTCAGGCTGTGACGAGGCGTCTAGGACCAACGTAGGTACGCTCCACGGCTGCCTTTAGTTGTGGTGGTTAGTCAGGGTACTGCAATCCCATAGATTCCAACCTCTCTGGTGTATTTTCCTTTTTTGCCTGCTCTCCTCAGCTACCAAATCATAAAACTACTCCATACTGAGCCTGTGAGCGCCTGTGTGTTACTCCGGAAATATATACGGAGATTTAAAATTACCCCAACACTGTATACAGCTGTACGCTTCTGATACATTACCCATTTTCTACTTTTTATATTCTGGTGTAATCCATACTGAGCCTGTGAGAGTCTGTGTCTGACTCTGGAAATATATACAGAGATTTAAAATTACCCCAACACTGTATACAGCTGTATGCTTCTGATACAGTACACTTTTTCTGCTTTTCATATTCTGGTCTAATCTATACTGAGCCTGTGAGAGTCTGTGTGTTACTCCGGAAATATATACGGAGATTTAAATTTTCCCCAAAACCGTATACAGAGGGTATCTTCTGATACAGTACCATTTTTCTGCCTTCTGTATTACGGTCAAATCCATACTGAGAGAGCGTCTGTGTGTTACTCTGGAAATATATACGGAGATTTACAATTACCCCTATACTGTATACGCCTGGTATCTTCGAATACATTAGCCTTTTTTGCTTTTCATATTCTGGTCTACTCCATACTGAGCCTGTGAGCGTCTGTGTGTTACTCGGGAAATATATACGTAGATTTAAAATTACCCCAACACTGTATACAGCTCTACGCTTCTGATACAGTAAACTTTTTCTGCTTTTCATATTCTGGTCTAATCCATACTGAACCTGTGAGCGTCTGTGTGTTACTCCGGAAATCTATACGGAGATTTACAATTTACCCCTATACACCTGTTATCTTCAGATCCAGTACCCTTTTTCTGCTATTTATATTCTGATCTAATCCATACTGAGCCTGAGAGTGTCTGTGTGTGACTCCTCAAATATATACAGATATTGAAATTTTCCCCTTTACTGTCTACAGCTGTACGCTTGTGATACAGTACCATATATCTGCTTGTATTTTGGGTACATTTTCCCAAACATGAGGAAGTATGGTGGAAGAGGCCACAGACATGGGCGGGGGGGGGGGGGGCAGCAGGTACTGATGGTGGTGGTGGTGCATCTGCTGGCAGTGCCAAAAGCACAGTAGCACCTAAGGCAGGAGGTGTTGAGCCTGCATCATCGTCTGGCTCCAGAAGGCCTGGAAGGCTCCCTTTTCTGGGAGTAGGTAATCCGCTTTTAAAGGTGGAGCATCAGGAACAGGTTTTGGCTTACATTGCCGAAACAGTCTCCAGCTCTATCGCCTCCTCTTCTGAAGTTTCAAAAACTGCAAGCACTGAGTCGTCAGTGCAGGCTCCTTGTCAGGAACAACACCTTTCCTTGTGTCCTTCACCCCCACCAAAAGTGAAGGATGCGGCAGGCCACACTTCTGATTACTAGTCTTACCTGTGGAAGACTTAACACCTTGCTGCCCAGTAACAACCCCTCAGAGGATTCACCCTGCAGCGCTGGTCACCCTGATCAGAAACCACAGGTGGTGTCACGAACATTTCTAAATCCCCTGTAAATATCCCCCTTTAGTGAGCGCCCAGGGCAACGGACCGAGCTGCGCTACCCGTGACATCCCCCAGTGAAGTGAACGGGCTCGGTGCCGAGTACCCCAAAGCCCTGGTACGTGCGACTCATCTTTGGCGTCACGAACAGGATCCGAAGCTCGCAATATGTGAGTCCTGTGTGCCTAAATGGACTGTTTTGTGCAAAAAGACTATGTGCTGTTTTTGTGATTTTTGGCGCCATTTTCCGCCATTTTGCCACCATATTCGCGCCCTGAGGCGCTGGTGAAGAAGGTGGGCGTGTATTCGTGGGCGAGCCCCCCCCCTGTGGCGCGAAAGTAATGGGCGCCCTGTCTGTCTAAGTGCTATTATAATGTCCGAGCCTGCCCCACTGCAAGGGAGATCCGCCTCCTCTTCATCCTCTATGCTAAGAAAAGAAAGCGAAAGTCCGCCTCCACGGAAAAGACCAGATTGTTCCAGATGGGAAGCACAGTCTGGCCTGGAGTGAGATGGTGGAAGGACAGGAGACGCTGTGTGGAGGAATGGCGGTGCGCAGACCCCGTTCCCCTGAAGAGCTGCAGCCTGTGCCTGAACCGTCCCCAGGTCGGGCGGATGACCAGAGAATGCAGAAAGTGGAGGAGGTGGAAGCGGCGCTGAGGGATATGGCCCGCCACTGCGCAGAGATGGAGGCGATAGAGCAAAGCTGGCGTGCCCTGAAACAGCGGCTGCTGTGGGACCCACTGCTCTCCCTCAAGATGCGCATATGCCACACGCGCCACCACTGGACCCAGCGGCTGATGAACCACCGGAGGCCGGCCCCAAAAGAGCTGATCCTGACTCCGCCGAGGACGCAGCGGGAGGGAAGGAGGCCCTGCCCGGACCAAAATGTCAGCCAGGCCTGGAACCAGAGGCCGCAGCGGAATGCAGTCCCCCGGTAGGGACGACGACGGAAGACATCCAGCCGCAAGTGATGGAGATCGACTGGGAGGAGATGGAGCTCCTGGACGACGTGGAATACGCCGCCCAGAAGGAGAACGAGTGGCGACGCCGTGAGCGGGAGCAGCGACAGCAGCAGGAGCAGCGAGAGGCGCAGCAGCTTCGCCAGAGGTACCGGGAGAAAGATCTTGCTGACAAAGAGAACGTCAGGCGAGACAAAGGTACGCTCCGGGAACCACCGCGGTGCCAGGGGGCCATTAGAGACTTCAAACTCCAGGGAGGCTGGGGGTTCATCCATGAACCAGGCCTGTACCAGGAGGTCTTTGTTAATCGCAGGGATGTGGAGTCTCACCTGCCAGATCCGAGACGGGATCTGCTTATTGGGGATGTTGTCATCTACACGCGGCACTGGGGTCTTAAGGGGTGGTATGCCCTGAATGTCTCCCGAGTCAGCGACCCCGTGAAGATCGTTGCGATTTCACATTCTGACTTCTCGTAGCTGAGTTGTTGGTACTTTGTGTCTGTTGGCAATGAGGGAGTTAATTCTACCTTTCTCTGTGCTTAGACTGGGTCCAGCCTCGCCAGGCTGCTGTGTATTAGGCACTAATTAGCTTCCTTCAAATACCTGCCATTCTGCTTAAGGAGTTGTCGGTGAAAGCATTCATTCAGACCAGCAGAGCGGATCGTTTCTGAGAAGACTTAAGCTAAGAGTGCCTGTTGTGGTTTATCCTCTCCTCGCTTATTGTTTATCTCCTTAACCTTTTGTGTTCCCTCAGTAGTTGAAGTTTTTGTATGCAAGGCAGTATTTACTTTACCCCTTGTCTGTCTCGTTTGTCTTATACTGTTTGTAAGCTGTGACCTGCCCATTCCCTGTGGTGGTAATCAGGGTCCTTCTCAGGACTAGATTACAGTGGTCAGGGATCTACAGGAGACAGGGTTACGCTGGCGGCCTGGACCTCTGTACCATTAACAGTACCTCCAGGTAGAGGGACTAGTCAGGACCCCAGTTTAGGGTCTGCATAGACCCCAGTCCACCTCTATCCTGAGACAGCGTGACACGTATACAGTATAGACCCACAATACATAGGATATGATGTCATGTAATACAATGCTGGCAGATATTATGCATACATGTTGATATTTTCTATTATATGAAATATAGAATGTTGTCACACTAGATATATGTTACTGTCATAAAATATATCTGTTATACAGCGTGACATTTTCACCGACCACACTAAAGATTCTCCCCAGCTACCATGGATCCAGTAGCCCAGCTAGCTCAGCAGTTGCAGAGTTTGTCCATGGAGCTGACGGACGTTAAGTCCAAGGTTTTGTACCCCCTGGAGCAAACCAGATCTGAACCTAAGGTAGCTCTCCCGGACAGGTTCACTGGTGGGCGGGACAAATTTTTTACCTTCCGGGAGGCATGTAAATTATATTTTCGGCTACGGCCTCGGTCGTCGGGGAGTGAAGATCAGAGGGTGGGAATTGTCATCTCGCTCTTACAAGGGGACCCTCAATCCTGGGCGTTCTCTCTTCCTCCGGGCTCCCCGGCTCTCCAGTCTGTAGATCGATTTTTTACAGCCCTGGGTCTGGTATATGATGACCCGGATCGGGTCTCCCTTGCTGAAACGAAGTTACGTAAGATACAGCAGGGAGATCGTCCGGCGGAGGAATTTTCTTCTGAGTTCCGTAGATGGGCCACAGATAAACAGTGGAATGACCCAGCTCTTAGGAGCCAGTTTTGTCAAGGGTTATCTGACAAATTAAAAGATGTGTTGGCTCAGTATGATTCTCCCCCGTCACTGGAGGCCGCTATGGCCCTTGCGATTCACATTGATAGACGGCTTCAGGAGAGGTGCGAGGTAACTCCGCCCCCGGTGATGACTCCACCTTCTACTAAAGTCCCTTATATTGAGGTTCCCCTGGGTTGTTCTGAGGAACCTATGCAGTTAGGAGGGACATCATTTCGAGGGAGGGGATCGGCGGTGCGCCGCAAGACAAGAAAGTGTTTCTTCTGCGGGAGAAAGGGACATTTTATTGAGGGGTGTCCATCCCGTACTTTAAAGAGCAAGAAGTCGCCGGAAAACTGTTAATCCCAGGTTGTGTGGTGGACGACAATCTGGGAGTATGTATTTCGTCCCCAGGTCCGTCTCAGTTTCTCGTACCAGCGGAGGTGGTGGTAGGTACTAGAACTGAGAGGATTTCTGTTCTTTTGGATAGTGGGGCCGGGGCTAATCTGGTGGACGCTCGGTTTGCCCAGGTGCAAGGTATGCAACTGAGTGTATTGGCCAAACCTATCCCTATATTCTCTATTGACGCCAGGCCTCTCGGTCAAGGTAGCTTTGTGCAAGCCGTGCATAACATAGACCTTCGAGTGGGGGCAATACATAAAGAACTATTGTCTTGTTATGTGTTGGAGGGTCTTCCCACTCCTATTGTGTTGGGACTTCCTTGGTTAACTAAACATAACCCAGTTATTAATTGGCAATCCAGAGAGATAACCCAGTGGGGTGAATTTTGCAATAGTAACTGCATGAACACGGTCATCGGTGCGGTCGTGCCTAGAACCTTACCTCCTTTTCTGGAGGACTTTGAGGATGTGTTTTCAGAGGAAGGGTGTCAAGAATTACCTCCTCATCGCGCGTATGACTGTTCTATAAAATTGCTTCCTGATGCTAAGTTAGCTAAAGCTAGGTTATATAACCTTTCTGGTCCTGAGAGGCAAGCTATGAAGGATTATATTTCGGAAAGTCTGGCCAAGGGGCACATTAGACCTTCATCTTCCCCAGTGGCCGCGGGTTCTTCTTTGTGAAGAAAAAAGATGGAGGCCTACGCCCTTGCCTGGATTTCCGTGAGCTTAATCGGATTACGGTCCGGGATCCGTATCCGCTCCCACTTATTCCTGATCTCTTCAATCAGATTGTGGGCGCCAAATGGTTCTCTAAGTTGGATCTCAGGGGGGCGTATAATCTGATTAGGATAAAGGAGGGGGATGAGTGGAAGACGGCGTTTAACACTCCGGAGGGACATTATGAGAACCTTGTCATGCCTTTCGGTCTGACTACTGCCCCGGCGGTGTTTCAACATTTTGTTAATGACATCTTTCGCCACCTAGTGGGACAGTTTGTTGTCATTTATCTAGATGACATCTTAA
>JARQOD010000002.1:52189264-52286683 GCA_033576555.1 Oophaga sylvatica
TCGGACGTCATCTGCAGAGATCCCGGCTCTTGCGCTCACCTGGGCGATCATCTGCCATCCGACTGCGCTCCATCCGGAAGTTCGGACATCATCTGCAGAGACCCCCGGCTCTTGCCTGCTCACCTGGGAGCGATCATCTGCCATCCGACTGGCTCCTCCGGAAAGTTCGGACATCTCTGCAGTCCCGGTCTTGCCTGTCACCTGGGAGCGTCATCTGCCATCCGACTGAAGCCTACCTGGGGCTCCCCCATTTTGGTCGTTTTATACTGCCTGTTAGAGTTGTGGTCACTTGCTGGAATCCTCCCTGTTAGGTTGCTGGTCACTTGCTGTGACAACTGCCTGTTCCAGAGATCCCGGTCACTTGCCATTCAACCTGCCTGTCCAGAGACTGCTGGTCACTTCCCGTGAAACCCTGCCTGCCCAGGATTCCTGGTCACTTGCCGTGACAACCTGCCTGTCCCAGAGTGCCTTGGTCACTTGCCGTGACAACCTGCCTGCCCCAGAGCTGCTGGAAATTGCCGTGACAACCTGCTGTCCCAGAGACTGCCTGGCCCACTTGCCGTGACACCTGCCTGTCCAGAAGCCTTGGTATTTTCGGAAACCTGCCTGTCCCAGAGATTTGCCTTGGTCACTTGCCGTGAAAACCTGCCTGTCCCAGAGATGCCTTGGTCCTTGCCGTGACAACCTGCCTGTCCAGAGACTGCCTCGGTTACTTACCGTTAAACCTGCCTGCCAGAGAACTTCCTTGGTCACTTGCTGTGAAAAAAACGCCTGTCCAGAAACTACCTTATCTCCTGCCGTTTTTTCCCTCCCCTTTTCCAGGTGCCACCCGCTCTCTTACAAGTAAACTCTCCTGTATAATTAAAGCTTTGTGGTTCCACCAACCTGACCTGTCTCGTCGTAGTTCACCCACCAGACCCGTTACGTTTGCTCGGGCAATGGAAACCCGGTTGGCACCCAAACCCTTCACTCCCGGACTGTGTAGAGCTTTTTCTCGCCAGAGGTCTCAACGGAGGCTATCCTGGGTCACTGCGGAACGTCAAATCCCGTCTGGACACTTGAAATATAAATAGCAAACCATCGCTGGAGCCAGACTCAAAACCGTCAGTCCCGCTGATCCCAATTCCGTGGTTTCCATTCCCGGACCCCGACTGTCGCTCCTCCTAGGTTTGGAGGCGTTTGTCCTGGCTCGGGGTTTCATTAATCTGTGCCCCTGCTTTTTGAACTCCTGGCACACCGTTTAATTGACCGGGCCAAGTTCCTTCATCATGTCCCTTCACTGGAGGGGCCCTGGCCTGGCTCAACCCTCTCTGGGGAGGGGATCTTGGGGTCTGACCTGCCTGCGTTTCTCTCGGCCTTCCGGAGGATTCGAAAACCTGGAGGAAGACTTCCTCTGCTCATCTTGCTGCGTCTCCGTCAGGAGAGTTTTCACGTTTGGGCAATATGCCCACGGTTCCGGGCTTTGCCTCAGAACTAGCTTGGACTGAAGCTCTAATTTCGGTCTTCTGGGGGGTCTGTCCGGCCGTATTAAAGACGAACTTGCCGGTCGGGACATTCCAACCTCGCTTTATGTTTATAAATCTTGCCAACGAATTGATCTTCGGTTCCAGGAACGAACAAAGGATCCCCCGTAAAAAAAAGTTTTCCATCTGCACCCCCGTGTCAGATTTAAACCTCTTGTTTCTCCAAAGGTTTCACCCTGCTGAGCTAAGAGGCGACCGACCAAGATGGTCAAAGCCCTCAGAATTTTACGCCGTGCCGAGAAAAGTTGCTTCTACTGCGGCAGTAAGGGCCTGGATCCAAACCTGTCGGAAGGCGGGAAAACGCCTGTGTCTAGGTTCGCTCGGGGGTCAATCTAGACAAAAATAAATCCTCTTCATCCCTGTTGCTTGTCGGTTTCAATTTTGTCGGGAAGAACCGCCCTTGAAAATGGCCCACTTGATTCTGGAGCAGTGGAATTCGTGTCACAGTTAGTAGAGAATTTCACTTCCCACCAAACCTCTTGTTGACCTGTATTGTTGTGCTGTGGGGTGGGGGCTCCTCTCGTCCTCCGATTATCACGAAGTCATAACCTGCGGTGGGAATGTTGCATTATGGAGAAAACGTTTTGTTTTACCTGGGCTCTCTCATGCTTCTTACTAGGTCTGTTGGCCAAAAAACATGCAACCTGTGCTCGACTGGCAGAATGGAGAGGTTCTTCGCTGGGGGGCAGGGGTGTCAATAAAAAATGTCTGGTGCTGTTTCCGTCTTTCTTTCCTACACTGCAATTTCCTGGATCCGATCCATATTGGCATTGTGTTTTCTTCAATAAAAAGGAAGCAGGGATTTTCCCCCGCTAGACCTATGATTGCCCGAATTGACCTGTTGCCGGTACTACGCCTCCCCGTGGGCGTATTTACCCGTTGTCTGCTGCTGAGACCAGGTCGATGTCCGAATATATCGAGGAGAACTTAGCAAAGGGATTCATCCGGAAATCTACCTCCCCAGCGGGAGCAGGTTTCTTCTTCGTTAAAAAGAAAGACGGATCTCTCCGTCCCTGTATTGACTACAGAGGCCTAAATTCGATCACGGTGAAGAATAAGTACCCTCTTCTGCTCATTCCAGAACTGTTTGATCGTCTTAGAGGGGCTAGAGTCTTCACCAAACTAGATCTTCGTGGAGATACAACCTGGTTCGTATCCGTCGAGGAGATGAATGGAAGACGGCATTCACACCCGGGACGGCCACTACGAGTACTTGGTGATGCCCTTTGGTCTCTGTAATGCTCCAGCAGTCTTTCAGGAGTTGGTCAACGACATCTTCCGGGACCTCCTCTATTCCTGCGTTGTGGTGTACCTTGACGACATCTTGGTCTTCTCTCCGGATCTTCAGTCTCACCGGAGGGATGTTCGTCAGGTTCTGCTCAGGCTCAGGCAGAATCACCTCTTCGCCAAATATGAGAAGTGCCTCTTTGAGCAGACATCGCTTCCGTTTCTGGGCTACATCATTTCTCAGACAGGCCTACGAATGGATCCGGAGAATTGTCTGCCATCGAGAAGTGGCCCGACCGGAGGGGTTGAAGGCCATTCAGCGGTTCCTGGGATTTGCCAACTATTACCGTCTCTTCATACCGCACTTCTCTTCCAGGACTGCTCCAATCTCAGCGCTCACTCGCAAGGATGCTAACCCCAAACAGTGGACGCCCGAAGCAGAGGAGGCCTTCCTTTCTCTGAAACAGGCCTTCTCTTCCGCTCCAGTGCTGCATCGCCCGGATGGCAACAAGCAGTTCTTCCTGGAGGTGGACGCTTCCTCTGCTGGAGCCGGAGCGGTTCTTACCCAAAAATCGCCATCCGGGAGGATGGTATCCTGCGGTTTCTTCTCCAAACTCTTCTCCTCCTCCGAGCGCAATACTCCATAGGAGATCGAGAGCTATTGGCCATTAAGTTGGCATTGGAGGAGTGGCGTTACCTACTCGAAGGGGCTCTTCATCCGGTAATCATCTACACGGACCACAAAAATCTGGCATACCTCCAGCAGGCACAGAGACTTAATCCTCGTCAAGCCCGGTGGTCCTTGTTTTTTGCCCGCTTCGATTTTCTTTTGCATTTTCGCCCAGCTGACAAAAACGTCAAGGCGGATGCCTTGTCTCGGTCTTTCCTGGTGTATGATCTCGAAGATGAGCCTAAACATATCATCTATCCCGCCAGAGTGATGCAGGTGGCTCCCGTGAGTCTAAATCGTTCTCCTCTGGTAAGACGTTCGTATCAGAAACCGATCGGAAGAGAATCCTACATTGGGGTCACTCGTCTAAACTCGCTGGCCACGCTGGTCAAAGAAAGACCCTCCAACTCATTACCCGGCATTATTGGTGGCCTACCCTGCCACAAGACGTAATAGACTTTGTTTCTGCCTGTGTTTCCTGTGCCCGCAACAAAGTTCCGAGACACTGCCTACCGGCCGGCTTCTTCCGCTTCCTGTACCCGCTGCCCCCTGGCAGCATATAGCCATGGACTTCATAACAGATCTGCCCGTCTCTGCGGTTGTACGGTCATTTGGGTGGTCGCTGACCGCTTTTCCAAGATGGCTCACTTCATTCCTCTGCCAGGTCTCCCGTCTGCACCCGAGTTGGCTAAAGACTTTATCCGCCACATCTTCCGTCTTCATGGTCTGCCTCGTCACATTGTGTCGGATCGTGGGGTTCAGTTCCCTCACGTTTCTGGAGAGCCACTTGTAAGTTGCTAGACGTCACCCTGGATTTTTCCTCCGCTTACCACCCACAGTCCAATGGACAAGTTGAACGAATAAATCAGAATTTGACCAGTTATCTTCGACATTTCGTTAATGCCCACCATTCTGACTGGGTGGAGCTCCTGCCTTGGGCCGAATTCTCCTACAATAATCATGAGAGCGAATCTTCCACCAAGTCTCCGTTTTTTGTAGTCTTCGGTCAGCACCCTCGGATCCCTGTCCCTGTTTCCATCTCTGTGGACAATCCAGCTGCGGAATCTCTAGTTAGAGAATTCTCCTCCATCTGGGAGAGTACCCGGTCCGCACTCATTCAGTCTTCCGAGCGCATGAAAAGACATGCTGACAAAAAACGTCTGGATCCTCCTCAATTCCGTCCTGGGGACAAAGTCTGGCTTTCGTCCAAATATGTTCGACTCAAAATTCCATCCTACAAGTTAGGTCCTCGGTTCATCGGTCCTTTTGAGATCATCAGTCAGATCAATCCGGTGTCCTATAAATTGAAACTCCCGGCCAATTTGAGAATTCCTAATTCTTTTCATGTATCTCTCCTCAAACCTGTGGTTCTTAACTTTTTTTTTAAGTCTACAGGTACACCTCCTGCTCCAGTGTCTGCTGATGATGAATTTGAGGTAGAGAACATTCTGGCCACAAAAAGGGTAGGAAGAAAGACTTATTTTTTGGTGGATTGGAAGGGGTTTGGTCCTGAGGAGAGAACCTGGGAGCCTCGGGAGAACATCCATGCCCCTCTTATCCTAGCTAAATTTCTTTCTGGCCTAAAGAGGGGGGAGCCTAGAGGGGGGGGTACTGTAGCGCCCGCGTCCCTGCCTGCTGCCAGACAGGGACGTCGCTCTCCTCACCTGTCCTCGGCGCCCTCCTTCCGCCCTGCTGGTCCCGCGCGCTCCTTCCCTGCTACTGGCCTTAGGGCGCGCGCCCGCACCCTCCCCCGCTCTTAAAGGAGCCGCGCGCATTTTCCAAATCAGTCTCCAGCCAATGCTGGAGGACTCCACCCTATATTAAGGGCTTCCTCCTTAATGTAGGTGCCCGAGCAATGTTGTTCCTGTGCAGTCTAACTCTGTTTCAGCCATCAGCTCCTGATTCCAGTTTCCTGCCTGTTACCTGTCGGCTTGCCTGTCTGCCATCCGTCTGCAGTTCCATCCAGAGGTTCGGACGTCATCTGCAGAGATCCCCGGCTCTTGCCTGCTCACCTAGGAGCGATCATCTGCCATCCGACTGCAGCTCCATCCGGAAGTTCGGACATCATCTGCAGAGATCCCCGGCTCTTGCCTGCTCACCTGGGAGCGATCATCTGCCATCCGACTGCAGCTCCATCTGGAAGTTCGGACATCATCTGCAGAGATCCCCGGCTCTTGCCTGCTCACCTGGGAGCGATCATCTGCCATCCGACTGCAGCCTACCTGGAGGCTCCACCATATCAGGTCGTATATACCTGCCTGTCTAGAGTCTGCCTGGTCACTTGCTGTGACATCCTGCCTGTCTAGAGTCTGCCTGGTCACTTGATGTGACAACCTGCCTGTTCCAGAGACTGCCTGGTCACTTGCCATGTCAACCTGCCTGTCCAGAGACTGCCTGGTCACTTGCCGTGACAACCTGCCTGTCCCAGAGACTTCCTGGTCACTTGCCGTGACAACCTGCCTGTCCCAGAGACTGCCTTGGTCACTTGCCGTGACAACCTGCCTGTCCCAGAGACTGCCTGGTCACTTGCCGTGACAACCTGCCTGTCCCAGAGACTGCCTGGTCACTTGCCGTGACAACCTGCCTGTCCAGAGACTGCCTTGGTCACTTGTCGTGACAACCTGCCTGTCCCAGAGACTGCCTTGGTCACTTGCCGTGACAACCTGCCTGTCCCAGAGACTGCCTTGGTCACTTGCCGTGACAACCTGCCTGTCCAGAGACTGCCTCGGTTACTTACCGTTACAACCTGCCTGCCCAGAGACTTCCTTGGTCACTTGCTGTGACAAACCTGCCTGTCCAGAAACTACCTATATCTCCTGCCGTGAATCCCTGCCCTTTTCCCAGGTGCCACCCGCTCTCTTACAAGTAAACTCTCTTGTATAATAAAGCTTTGTGGTTCCACCAACCTGACCTGTCTCGTCAGTAGTTCCACCCACCAGACCCGTTACAGTTTATATAATTGTACTACCTTTCAGTCTTTAATCCTTCATTAATTTTCAGAACCCAAGATGTGCAGTTTACAGACTGATCCAAATTTCAGAATTTTTTCCTGTGGAAGTGTCTCTCCTAGTAAGATAGGCTGGGTGTGAGGTCTATGTGTATTCAGGGTTTTGAGACCTTAATTAGCTCATATATTAGAACATCATTCTTTTCCTCTTTTTTATAGGCCACGTTCACACGTTCTGATTTTGGCTAATAAATACTGACGTAAAATATTGGCCAAATACCGGAGTGGAACAATCAGAGGAAAAGTATAATAGAAAAACGTTACCACTTCTGTATCTTTCACCCGCTCCAGGTTTGGCTTACAATTATAAAATACTGAGCAGATACTGAAAGTGGCCATAAACTGTTTTCTCTGCCCTCTGTGTGACTGTGGAAACTTTTCCCCTCTCTCCACTCTGTGGATATCAGTTTGCAAAAAGTCCCTCCCTGCTACCATCCCTAAGTCTGTTTTCAAACGTTCTGATATTTCCGGTACCGGAAAAAAAACAGTACCGGAGATGTCTGTGTATGTAATATGTGCGGCACACGTGTGACGCATCAGTACCACACGCACCGGTGCCTGAGAAGCAGTGGTACAGTTAGCGCTATTCCCTGGCGCTGGGTGCTGAAGACGGCTCTCCTCATTCTCCCCTGCTCTGTCAGTGAGCAGCGTGAGCAGAGGAGAATGATGAGCGATATATTCAACTGATAACAGAGACTATTATTCCCATCAGCCCACACCTGCTGCTGCTAATACCAGTGAGAGCAGGCGGCGGCTTATGGGAGTTTTCATCACCCGCTGCCTGCTCTATAAATTAATTTAATTTATATAATTTTCTATATCCAGCCAGAAAAACTCACAGCTGGGGGCTGCAACCCTCAGCTGTCAGCTTCATCAAGGCTGGTTATCAAGAATAGAGGGGTCACCTGTAATGTGCTGCTATAGTGCATAACAGTGTCACCCCCACCAGGGGGTGCTGGTGAGGGAAGAGAGGTTGCACACACACAGAGTAATAACACAGAGCAGCCGCACAGGTGCCACAGGTAACAAAAGAGTGGTCAGACTAGCGAAGTCAGCAACTGCCAGGAGCAGAAGTACCAAGGGAGACAGCAAGTGCGTAGTCAGGAACGAGAAAGAAGTCAGGACCTACCGGGAACTTGGTATCAGAAACGTAAGACGTAGTCAGGGTACAAGCCAGAGGGTCAAAAACCCAGTCGGGAAGCGTGGTATCATAAACGGAAAACCAGAAGCAGAGTCCAGAGATCAAGCCAAGTCATACACAAGTTCAGGTAATCAGGGGCAGAAGAAACACTAAACGAATACAGGTCAGAGGAACTAGCTTGGAAGCTTGCAGTATAGCTGACGCTGGCCTGCAGTCTGCAGAGGACTGAAATAGCCAAGCCAGCTCCAGAACGAGGCAGAGGGGATTAACCCCCGCATGACCAGTCCAAAGAGAAAACAGCAGAAGAACAAACTCTGGACTGGATCATGACATGACCATGCTGTTTGTTTAATTATTTAAATAAATAATTTAAAAAAAAAGCGTGGGGTCCCCCCCATTTTGACAACCTGCCAAACTAAAGCTGACAGTTGGGAGCTGGTATTCTCAGGCTGGTAAGGGGCCATGGATATTGACCCCCCTCCCACCTAAAAATAGCAGCCTGCTAAATTGACCAGCGGTGACATCATCTAGGTTACTGCCGGTCAGTGAGGCTGTGTTCCCAGCCAGGCTGAACTGCGATGACCTCAGCACAGTGGGAAAAAGGCAGTGATGAGGTCACCGCAGTTCAAGCTCAGTGTCTTCACAACAGATCATGGTGAGAAATTCTCACGGTGATCTGCTGTTAACTCACTAAGCTGAACTGTGGTGACCTCATCACTGACTTTTCCCCATCAGCCGCCGCCTGCTGATGTTGCTGTTATCTGTTGAATATAACTCTCATCATTCTAACCCTGTTCGTGCTGGTCATTGGCAGAGCAGGGGAGAATGATGAGAGCCATGTTCAGCACAGCACTTACTGTTCCGCTGCTTCTCAGGTGCCGGTGTGTGTCACACGGATGACATCCCTGAGTGTGAGACGTTTTGCGGCCTGTGCTTCCGGTAAAAAAAGGACATGTTAGCGTGTTTTGCCCACGGTCACACGGTCTGTGGAAACATACTGACATGTGCACGTGAATGGGTTTGCGTGTGTCAGTGTCTCCGGTATACGTGAAAACTGTCGCCACACGAAGCAGACACACCGATGTCTGAAATAGGCCTAACACTTAGAGATGGGAGTGGAGGACCAGAGAGCTGCTAGACCCAGCCACAGGAGCTTTAACAGATTTGTAACATTTTTGCAAAGCAGGCAGCTAGATAAAGAAATTACAGACATTTGCAGCAGCTGAATGTCAGAAAAAATTTAATGACAACTATTTAGAAAGTTACTTATGAGCAATAGAAAAAAAATCTGTGCCAAGTTGTCCTTTAAAGCTCCTTGGCCCTAATGATAAATCTACCTGGCCACCCTACCTAATGTGTGCCAGCTATGATACTGGTATCTTCCTACGAGGTACAAGGACCTGATGTTAATCAAGATGTAAATACATTTTGTATAAAAAAAAAATTATTTTACATTTATTTTAATATATAATAATAATAATCATTTTATTTCTATAGCGCCAACATATTCCGCAGCACTTTATATTATAGAGGGGACTTGTACAGACAATAGACATTACATCATAACAATAAACACAGATCAAAGTGGATACCAAGAGGAATGAGGGCCCTGCTCGCAAGCTTACAATCTATGAGGAAAAAGGGGAGACAGGAAAGGTGGATGGTAACAATTGCTTTCATTGTTCGGACCAGCCACAGTGTAAGAATCGGGTGTTCATGTAATTCTGCATGAACTAGTTAACAGCCAAAGTATGTAATAGTACAGACACAGAGGGCTATTAATGCATAAAGCGGGTGAGAACATAATACGAGGTACCTGATTATGGTAAAAAAATTTTGAATGGGCCAAGAGGGATAGTTAGGTTAATGCATTGAGGCAGTAGGCCAGTCTGAACAAATGCGTTTTTAGGGCACACTTAAAACCGTGGGATTGGGGATTAATCGTATTAACCTGGGTAGTGCATTCCAAAGAATTGGCACAGCACGTGAAAAGTCTTGGAGGCGGGAGTGGGAGGTTCTGATTATTGAGGATGCTAACCTCAGGTCATTAGCAGAACGGAGGACATGGGTAGGATGGTAGACTGAGATGAGGGAAGAGATGTAGGGTGGTGCTGAGCCATGGAGTGCTTTGTGGGTGAGGGTAATAAGTTTGTACTGGATTCTGTAGTGGATGGGTAACCAGTGCAATGAATGGCACAAGGTAGAGGCATCGGTGTAACGATTGGTGAGGAATACGATCCTGGAGGCAGCATTCAAGACAGATTGGAGAGGGGAGAGTCTGGTAAGAGGGAAACGATTAGTAGAGAGTTACAATAGTCAGAAGAGAATGAATAAGAGAAACAGTAAGGGTTTTTGCAGAGTCGAAAATAAGAAAAGGTTGAATTCTAGAGATGTTTTTGAGGTGCAGATAACAGGAGCGAGCAAGTGATTGGATGTGTGGGGTGAATGAAAGCTTGGAATCAAGTATGACCCCAAGACAGCGGGCATGTTGCTGGGGAGTTTGTTGGAACCACACACGGAGATGGCGATGTCGGGCAAAGGTAGGGTAGTAGAGGGAGGAAACACGAGGAGTTCCATTTTTGACAGGTTCAGTTTGAGATAGAGGGATGACATGATGTTGGAGACAGCGGTAAGACAATCACTGGTTTTCTAAAAAGGCAGGCGTGATATCGGGAGAAGAACTGTATAATTGGGTGATAAGAGGAGGAGGAACCAGCAAAAGATACAGTGAAGGAACGGTCAGAGAGATAGGAGGAGAACCAGGAGTGAACGGTGTCCTTGAGGCCGATGGAGTGGAGCATAGTGAGGAGGAGCTGATGGTCCACAGTGTCAAATGCTGCGAGAGAATCTAAGAGAATAAGCATGGAGTAGTGACCATTAGATTTAGCAGTTAGTAGATCATTACAGACTTTAGTGAGGGCAGTTTCAGTAGAGTGTAAAGAGCGGAAACCAGATTGAAGAGGGTTGAGGAGAGAGTTATCTGAGAGATAGCGTATTAGACTGGAGAGGACCAGGCGTTCCAGGAGTTTAGAGATGAAGGGAAGATTAGAGACCGGTCTATACTTAGCGGCACAGTTTTGGTTGAGGGACGGTTTTTTAAGTAATGGATGTATGATGGCGTGTTTAAATGAGGAGGGAAAGATACCGGAAGAGAGAGAGAGGTTGAATATTTTTGTTAGGTGAGAGGTGACAGCGGGGGAAAGGGACTGGAGTAGATGGGATGGAATGGGGTCACTGGCGCAATTAGTAGGGCGAGAAGATGCAAGGAGCCTGATTACTTCTTCTTCTGTGACTGGATCAAAATCAGAGAGTAAGCTACATGCAATGGGGGAGGGAGGACAGTGCATGGTATGAGGGGATTGGGAGATAATTTCCTGTCGAATGTGGTCAATTTTTTCTTTGAAATAATTGACCAGATCGTCAGCGCGGAGATCTGTGGTTGGGGACTGCACTTTTGGGTTGAGTAGGGAGTGAAAAGTGTCAAAGAGACGTTTCGGGTTATTGGATAGTGAGGTGATGAGGGTGTTGAAGTAGGTTTGTTTTGAGAGGTGAAGGGCAGAGTTGTATGTTTTAAGCATAAACTTGTAATGGATAAAATCTTCGGGTTGATTAGATTTTCTCCACAGACGTTCGGCGCACCTGGAGCACCGCTGCAGGAAACGTGTTTGCAGCGTGTGCCACGGTTGTCGGCGTATTTTACATTTTGACTGACTATCAGACGAATGTTTTTCCCCTGACGAACGAACGGTTTGTAAAGAAGTCAAGTGAAGGACTATGTTAGCACAATCATGTTTTTTTTTCAATAACCCAACAACTTGTATCGTACTGTACAAGGCCTCAAATTATAGCATTTTAATCTTAGCGAAAAAATAGTCTGACAGTATTAACAAAAAATGTTGGTAAAAGCAGACAAGTGAAGAAGGCACGGTGGCACACCTTTCTGTTAATCAGTATGAGAATCTACGTATACAGCACTGGCATGTACCCAAACACTGGATGTTCATAGGACCAGATTACTATGTGTTCTGCCATCGAGTACTTCCTTCAGGCACTCTATTGCCTCCTGGAATCTAGTAGTGAAAAACTCTTTGTATCACCTGTGACAGAGTCACTGGCACAATGTATGAAGAGAGATACGTGTCACTGCGCATACTGCAGTCAGTGATGTAGAAGCAGAATAGTTTTGCCTCCAGCACACTAAAGGTTAATTGAAAGCTCTGTTATGGGCTGGTTTTAGTGGACCTTCATAGAGCGAGTGGGCGGAGGTCCACCGTATCTTCACCTGCAGAGTCCTGACAGGACCTGTGTGAGGTCAAGGTCATGTGACCATCACATGGGCTGTTAAATACCTGGCCATGAGAGTCAGTGTGTGTTGTGTCTTGGGAGAGCAGGAACTCCCAAATAGCTCCAGGAGGAGCTGAGGACTGTGGGGGTTAACTGCTGGGGAATCCTGCAGGGAAAAGACTCATATGGACTGTGTCTTTGTTTTTCCCTTATGCCAGCAAGGCTCTGTTTATTTTGCTGAACCCTGCCAAGGTTTATGCTATCCACAATAAACCAGCAGGTGATCTTCTATCAGAACTGTTCCTGTCTCTACCTTTGTGAAGTAGCTGAGTATCACAACCCCTCACACACCATATAGAAAAACAGATTTACAAAGAAACAATATAGGGAACATATTAGGGTTCTATTCGATATAGGAAATGGACAACCAAAAGTTCTTGAAAATTATGACCACCTAGCTTTATCCCAACATAAGGTCTATCGACCTATTAAACAATTCATGATTCGTCCATCCGGACAACATACTTTCTGATATTATAGGCTTCCTTTCAGCATACTCACCCCAGTATTACACCCTTTCAGAAATATCCTGCAGCCACACACAGTAAAAGTGTAGTTTGTGGATTTGGTGTATTTATGTTGTAAATTTAGATCTTTCGTGATAAATGTGGACAGCGGTGAAATCCAGTATAGTGAAGTGTTTAAGTTGGAGGAGAAAAGGCTGAAAAAGCCACAGACATCCCATGAGTTATAGTTATCTGAACATGGGCCAAGCAGAGTCCTGCAGGATTCACACATTGTCTGCTTTGTCTCTGCTATCACCGATGTGTGAGAATGAACTACAAGGATATATTTTCCAGATAACCTGAGCTAGCATTTATTCCAGGCTACCACATGCATGTACATGATATCTATTATTTATATAAAAAAGTGTTATGTATTTCTGAACAAGAACTGTTCGGGGTACATGTCTTACCAGAGGTGTAACTTCAAGCTCCCTAGTCCCCAATACAATATTAATATCCAGACCCCCAAACTATTATACATAATTTATAATACCATTGTCCTCACATGAAGCAGATTGATAGTCTAGTCAACCTCAGCCTCCAGGGCATTGGGGAACCAGCCCCTCATTTCTCTTTTTGCCTCCATTTTTATGCCACTGTGTTTACTGCAGTAATTAAACTCTGTGCCTAAGCAGACAGGCCACACTGAGCTTTTCGCAAGAGATGGCTACTTGTCCTTCAACATCTCTGGACCTACTGAAGAGAATGTTCACGCGTCGTACTCCTTTCAGCTATGTGTCTACTTCGCATACGCCACACACCTAGAGAGGAACCCAGAAACAGAGTTTTCCCACAGACTGAGTGGCCCATGCCCAATAAGTTAGCTACACACATGGGAACAAACTGCTCTTATGTAGGCCCTGGGATTCACAGAGCATGTGAGAGATTCTAGCTGGCCACAGGGAACTAAGACCAGGAGTGGAGGGCTACATCAGGCAATCCCTGCATGTGTTGCGGCTGTCTAACAGCCACGAGACATGCTGCCGTGAGGACTTGAACATATTATTAGAGCACGCCGAAGACACTTGGTTAGCACCGATCATGGCGGATAACACCTTATCTGAGCACATTTGCTCATCACTAACGAAGACCTATACCGCTCTTTCATCCATTTAGTTACTAATATCCTCCTGACAAGTTCCCGTTAAGGATGAAGCTATTTTTTCTTCCCTAAAGATACACAAAATGTTTTAGCATTAGCCATAACTTTTACATTTTTTCTTCCAATGTAGTCATAAGAATTGTTTTATGATGAGTTGTATTTTTTTAAAGGCAAAATTTGGATTTTCATTTAAATAACTGAAATACTATTAGCAAGTGTTTTACATAATTAAACATCATATCATTAATGTTTTTGTCTCCGTTAGGGCATTTTTGTAGTGCAGGTTGTAGAATTTATGTGTATAATTAATTTGGGGGTACAAAGGAGATAGTAATAAACTCATAGTCAAATTTGAAACCCACAATTCCACTATTATTTTATCAAGCAGGGATGATGTAGTTGTAGCATTTCAGGGGGTTACATTCATACCATCCCAGCACCATTCATTTAGAGTGTTTAGTGTAAGAGTACTGAAAATAAAAGAAAAACTCTAACATTACACGGACCTCACTAAAACAAGAAAGAGTCTTATACTATACTTTTTGCTCTGAAAGATGGTTTAGGGCTTATAATCAGGGAATGTCTTATTTTATTTTCCATGAACAACAATCCAGAGTACTTCCCTTGTATTTAACCTTTTGTGATATGTGATACAAGTAATAAATATATACTTGTATAATTTATTCATGGCTATACATCACTTGTGAACAGGTCTTTTTCAATGTAATCGCATTTGATTTACATCCACAATTCTAGTTATGTAAAAAGTTTCCAGGGTGCCATTATTGACTTATTTACCGGATATAAAAAGACTTCTTGTATCCCTAAAGCACCTCTCTGCTGGCTGAATTTTTGTTAGGATCAATGTAAAACGTAAATGGATAGAGCAGGACAGATACAGACACAGTAAAGCCTTTGTAAAAGAAAGCAAACACCCCAAAAGAATCACACTCACCAGACCCCCTTGGACCCAAAACAATTAGTGTTGGCAAGTGCCGATGGTGGATGGGCTTTCACACGCAGATCTGCATCACAGTTAGGTTCCTTGCCTTCCAGCTGCGTTCCACTGCAGCCATGTGTAGCGGTTGACATCTCCTGGGGACCCTAAGCAGCCACAACGCTCAGGCTCGGGAGCGGAGTGATGCCAAGGGTAATGCCCCATCAGTATAGGACAGTCCAACCCTTATTATCGTATTGTGGGGTCTTTTGAGTGCTATTCTTTTATGGGTGTCTTTTTTTGGGGGGTGCCTGCTTTCCTTAATGAAGGATCCTGCTGTATTCTATTCACTTTTTTACATGTATATACCGGTAGCTGCTTGGACACTTTTTTTATTGAATTGTAACTAGGAATTAGTTTTGGAATAGGGCTTATATTTCAAGCATACCCCAAAAATAATGAAAAATCATAAATGGGCTTATTTCGGGGTAGGTCTTATTTTCGGGGAGACACAGTATATACTGTACTTTAGGGTCATTATGCATTACCGATGCCCATGTTTAGGTGGAACTATTGTACCAACTGGTTACCTAAGTTTATGATACAGCTGTGCTACTACGCCTTTCCTGATGGGTGTTCATTACTCCACTTGCATTCCTGATACTTTCGATTTCCTCGTTGGAAGTAGACACCTACACTTTGAACCCTGGGAATACTTGAGCAGGCTAGGCGCACAGATGGGTCGCCCTAAGCTTTGGCAGTAGGTAGTGGTCACTTGTCTCTGACCATAGCAGGGCCATATTATCTCCAATGATGAGGAATGGTTGGAACATGGAACTGTCTCGTTTTGTAGTGGCTTTAGACTACATTACCTCCAAAGATGAGGAATGGTTGGAATACGGAGCGGTCTCCTTTTGGAGTGGGCTTTAAACTACATTACCTCCAAGGATGAGGAATGGTTGGAACATGGAGCTGTCTCCTTTTGAAGTGGGGTTTAGACCATTTTACCTGCAAAGATGAGGAATGGTTGGAACGCAGAGCTGTCTTGTTTTGAAGTGGGGTTTAGACCATTTTACCTCCAAGGATGAGGAATGGTTGGAACACGGAGCTGTCTAGTTTTGTAGGGGGCTTTAGACTATATTACCTACAAAGATGAGGAATTGTTGTAACATGAAGAAGTCTCCTTTTGGAGTGGGCTGTAAACTACATTACCACCAAAGATGAGGAATGGTTGGAACATTGAGCTGTTTCCTTTTGGAGTGGGCTTTAGACCATTTTACCTCCAAGGATGAGGAATAGTTGGAACTCAGAGCTGTCTCATTTTGGAGAGGTCTTTAGACTACATTACCTCCAAGGATGAGGAATGGTTGAAACGCAGGGATCGCGCCTTTTGGAGTGCGCTTTAGACTTCATTTTTGTATTTTTGTGTTAGTCACATCACAGCTTTTGCAACTTTAGTGCGAGAAAGCACAATTTCAATAAAAATAGCTGTACAATTCTCATAATGCAATTCTATAACATAATATTTAAAGTGGCTCCAAACCAGTTCTAAAGCCTTCCCGATAAGGAAAAAATATAAGACAAGTTTTCAAAATGCAGGAAAAGATTATAGCATACAGTGAATGATACTGTGTATGTACATACCATTATCTTAGTTATTTGAAAGCATTTATTATTATAGACCATTAATATCGGGTGATAATAAATTCAATTAAAAAACCTACACAATGCCTCCAGAACATCCCCGTGTCCTCATGCTCCCCATTAGAGGAGAGATATTATTATCCTGAGTCACTAGATATTTCTCCACACTAATTAATTCCCCTGTCGTTGACCACAATTAATATGAAACTAGCCAGGTCCTTCTGCTCTGTTGTGCCTCGTTAGTAAACCTGACAAGAGACGTTGATAAAGATTACCGAGGCTTCAAATCACTCATTCTGTTGGAATTCTGAATTTGGGTCACAGGCAAGAATACAGAATTTCACTGTCCGCAAATCATGATAAGCAGCAACGTTCGCAGAACATTTGTAACCGATTATGCATGGTCTTCTTTAGATTACACGTCAAAATAGAATCGGTTCACGACAAACATCTGTCCAGTTGGAGTTCACTGGACTGTGATTTTTACCAAACTGTTTTTTTTACATGTACGTTTTGATTTTTTGTTTCTCCTGAGAAAAAACAAACTGAACAGTACTTCTTGTACCTGAGCTAACATTCTTAATTCTGCACATTTACTAATAAGGCTGTGTTTCCACGATCAGGAAACACAACGCATTGGACGGAGCAGAAGGTCCGATCTGCCCAAAGCACCGTCCCTTGTGAACACGCAGTGGATCCGGATGTGCTCATTGAACACATCCGGAATCACCGCAGCGCTACATAGCCCTGTGTTATTTCCCTTGCGGCGATGGAGCGTCGCCGCAAGGGAAAAGGACATGCTGCGATCTGAAAAGATGCGCCGCATGTCCGTTAACGCAGGTCTGCCGCCTGCGTGTTTTTACGCATAGTGGAGACAGGATTTCTTGAAATCCCCTCCACTATGCTGTAACATCTGGACGCTGCGTGTTTGACGCTGCGCCAACGCACAGCGTCAAACACACAGCAATTACTGACGGAATCCTGATGGTGGAAACACACCCTAATGGTGCGCCTTCAGATATTGTACCACTGTATAATTACCATGTGGCATCAGCCGTGTTCCCAAATATGACGTATATCAACTGAAGGATCCAGCAAGGCAAATGAACTATATCAGGTTTTTCCATCCAGAAAACATTTGTAACTCAGAGGCATGTAATTAACTTCAAAGCCATGCCCCCTTTCCAATTACAACATTGTTGTAGGGGTTGGAAAATGGATCAAGTGACAAAATCATACAATTCATCTATTAAATGGAACCTGTCACATGAAAAAGTGCTATTAACCTCTAGATATGGGATTAATCTGCAGGTTAATAGCTTTCTGAACCTGCCTGGCACCTGCACTGAGAGCCCGCTGCCTGGGGGAAATTAACTTTATTCCTCCCAGTAACGCCACCTCTGTGACTAAAACCCAAACGTTACTGGGAGGAATAAAGTTAATTTCCTCCTGGCAGCGGGGCTTTCAGTACAGGCGCCGGGCAAGTTCAGAACACTATTAACCTGCAGATTATGCCCATATGTTCAGGTTTATAGTGTTTTTTTACGTGATGGATTCCCTTTAAGGTCAGTTACATAAGAGTTGTGTCTTTGAAGCTGTATGAAGATACGTGGAGCCCCCACATCTCTGAAACACTGAGCTGCAGTCACTACATGTGCAGCCATGTGTTGCTTTATGCAGTACTGTATTATGGTGTTACTCTCCATTAAAAAAAATACCAACTTTGACGCACAAAGACTATTTTGAAGAAAAAAAGTGACATTTCCTATTTACACTGCTCTCAGCACTTCTCAAAAAAGTGGTGGTGATTTGCAGAGATGTGGGCCATCCACTATTAGACAGATTTTATATAATTTACGTCAGAGACTAGAGTAATTATAGAGCAAAGTTAATACCTGCTGAATGCAGCCATAGGCCAGGATCACACATGCGAGAAACATGGATTAGTCTCGCATGTTAATACCTGGCACTTCCGCCGGCACTCAGGAGCGAAGCGAGCGGCTGCATAGAAATACATGCAGCCAAACACTCTGCTCCCGAGTGCAAGCGGCAGTGCCGGGTATTAAGATGCGAGACTTGTCCATGTTTCTCGCATGTGTGATCCCGGCCATAGACTTGCTTCTTTGGTGCATGAACAGGCCAAAATGACACCTTTAAAAGATTTTTGACAGATTTTACTCCAATGTGTCCTAGAATAAAAGTCGGGGTGCAGAATGCCAGTCTTAGTAAATCTTCGACTTCATTTTATGGGAGAATAATCCCATAATATACAGTACAGCTGACACATGCTGACAGTTTTTTAGTACAGAACATGGAGGTCTAACCAAATTTGACCATGTATGAGTGCTTACTTGTGTTTTCAAAAAAGAGGGGGAAAAAAGAGGTGTACAAATTACTGTGCAAATATATTGAAACATGTCAAATGTACAGCATTTTTTGTTCCCAATTTACTTCCCACGAGATTAGTATGCAAAATTACGGGATTCATCAAGTCCCTCTCATGAATACTTACACAGCAGCCGAACCTAGTCACATCATTAATAATCGCTCTGAAATGTTCTTAAGTGTTTTCAACTCCATCACAGGACCTTTCTAAAGCCTTGAAAAAAGTCCCTCTAAGGCCCCTTTCACATGTCCGTGTCTCCTGTACGTGTGGTTACAGTTTTCACACGTACCGGAGACACGTAGACCCATTCAAATGAATGGGTCTATGTAGATGTCAGTGTGTTTTTATTGACCGTGTGTCTGTGTGCAAAATACGCTGACATGTCCGTTTTCACACGGACACACGGACCGGAAAACGTCCCGCACACATGCACACGTAGATCAGTGCACACTGTCCTTCGTGTGCACGGATGGCTGCCGGGGAAGTAGCGGCTACAGTAAGCGCTGTCCCCTGCAGCTGGTGCTGAAGCCGGCTGTAATTCCCCCTGCTCTGCCTGCCAGCAGAGGACAATGAAGAGCGGTGTATTAATATACCGCTCATCGTTCTCCTCTGCTCGCAGGCAGAGCAGGGAGAATGATGACTGCCAGCTTCAGCACCAGCTGCAGGGGACAGCGCTTACTGTAGCGCTACTTCCCCGGTGGCCCTCCATGTGTCCGTGTGGTACTGATGCGGCACACAGGTGGCACACGGTTGCCACATGTGTGCCGCATATAGTACACACACGGACACACAGACACTGATATCTCCGGTACCGGTTTTTCCGGTACCGGAAATATCAGGACGTGTGAAACTGGCCTAAATCACAGCCTGCGGCTGGGTTTTTGCTAAACTGTCTGAAAGCAGCATGATGTAGGAACAAAGACCATGATTCCAGTTATGTGTCACTTACTGGGCTACTTGCAGTCATTTTGATAAAATATTTTATCTGCTGCAGACCTAGCAGTTCTCTGAATGCTGAGCTCTGTATAACCCCGCCCACACCACTGATTGGCAGCTTTCAGTGTACACTGTGCATATGCAGAAAACTGTTAATCAGTGGTGAGGTGATACAGAGCAGGTTTACTAGTCCTCTAATGATCAGCTCTTACTGATAAAATGTCAATTTTATCACAACTCAAACAAGCAGCCCAGTAAGTGATACATCGCTGTAATCTCTGTCTCTACATTATGTTGCTCTCAGATTAGGCGGCAAAAACCTGGTGACAGATTTCCTTTAAGCTAATATTCTTTACGTACCTATTCCTTTCAAAAGGTGTTTAAAGAACTGTCCAGGGCAAGTGTCAGGGCATCAATCATACCAAATGAAGCCCATATAACCTTACCCTCCCACCTACATTGGTCCACCAATTTAATTCCAATGTCTCATTATCAGGAAATTTGCAGGGTGAATTTATACTTTCTATACATTTTTTTAATTACTTGCCCCTTCTTTGTATATTGAGACTACCCCTGGAAAGTGGGCGCTGTTACCATATTTCATCAACCAGGAAAGTTTAAGGGGTTGTCCCATAAACAACAGGATAGATGGTAAATGTAGGAGTGCTGGGGGTCAAGACTTGGCATCAGGGGCGGAACTATCGTGGAAGCAGGGGAAGCAGCTGCCACAGGGCCTGGGCTAGAAGGGGGCCCGTCCCTGCTGCAGCTGATTCACCTACCACCACGGTAGTTCCGCAAGCTGCCGGTGGTGTGAGCAGGGGCGTATCTAGGGGGGGCAGCCGGCAGGGGGGCACAGTCGGGCCGCCTAATGCGGCGGTCCGCAGTGTCTCCCCTGCGGCTGCTTTCTGCCGCCCCCGGCCTGAGAGTCGGTGGCTCCCTGTGCCGACTGTCAAGCTGACAGCCGGCGCAGAGAAGCTGCCGCGTGCCGGCTCCCTGGGATCAATTGCACTGGCGTCTATACAGACGCCAGTACAATTGAAGCTCTGACCGCCGGGTCAGAGCAACGTCTGCAGCGTGATCAGGTCATGTGATCACGCTGCTGACGTCACTCGTCGTCGGCGCCCAGAAGGGTGAAGATTTGTGGTGAGTGTGCTCCACTATGGAGCTGAAGATACCACCGAAGATTAATGGTGGGCATACTGTGTGAGTGTGTGTGTATGGGGGGGAATTTAGAGTGGGGATGGGGGGATACATTATGTGTGGGGGGGATTTAGAGTGGGGATTTGGGTTCTTTTATGTGTGGGGGGATTTGGAGTGGGGATGGGGGTTCTTTTATGTGTGGGGGGTTTGGAGTGGGGATGGGGGTTCTTTTATGTGTGGGGGGTTTGGAGTGGGGATGGGGATACATTGTGTGGGGGGGATTTAGAGTGGGGATGGGGGTTCTTTTATGTGTGGGGGGTTTGGAGTGGGGATGGGGGATACATTATGTGTGGGGGGGATTTAGAGTGGGGATGGGGGTTCTTTTATGTGTGGGGGGTTTGGAGTGGGGATGGGGATACATTATGTGTGGGGGATTTAGAGTGGGGATGGGGGTTCTTTTATGTGTGGGGGGTTTGGAGTGGGGATGGGGGTTATTTTATGTGTGGGGGGATTTGAAGTGGGGATGGGGGGTTATTTTATGTGTGGTAGGATTTGGAGTGGCGATGGGGGGTTATTGTATGTGTGGGGGGATTTAGAGTGGGGATGGGGGGTTATTTTATGTGTGGGGGATTTGGAGTGGCGATGGGGTTATTGTATGTGTGGGGGGATTTGGAGTGGCGATGGGGGTTATTTTATGCGTGGGGGGATTTTATTTGGAGTGGCGATGGGGTTATTGTATGTGTGGTGGGATTTGGAGTGGCGATGGGGGTTATTTTATGTGTGGGGGGATTTGGAATGGCGATGGGGGTTATTTTATGTGTGGGGGGATTTGGAGTGGCGATGGGGGGTTATTTTATGTGTGGGGGGATTTGGAGTGGCGATGGGGGGTTATTTTATGTGTGGGGGATTTGGAGTGGGGATGGGGGGATTTAATGTGTGTGGGGGGATTTGGAGTGGGGATGGGGGGTTATTTTATGTGTAGGGGGATTTGGAGTGGGGATGGGGGTTATTTTATGTGTGGGGGGATTTGGAGTGGCGATGGGGGTTATTGTATGTGTGGGGGGATTTGAAGTGGGGATGGGGGTTTATTTTGTGTGGGAGATTTGGAGTGGCGATGGGGGTTATTTTATGTGTGGGGGGATTTGGAGTGGCGATGGGGGTTATTTTATGTGTGGGGGATTTGGAGTGGGGATGGGGGGATTTAATGTGTGTGGGGGGATTTGGAGTGGGGATAGGGGATACTTAATGCGTGTGGGGATTTGGAGTGGGGATGGGGGGATTTAATGTGTGTGGGGGGGATTTGGAGTGAGGATGGGGGCATTTAATATGTGTGGGGGGATTTGAGGGTACTGAAGAGTATGTATGAGGAAACAGTATGGGGGATGGGTGCAGACAGTATGGGGAGCGAACGGGTGAATGTATGTGGACACAGTATGGGGAGTGAGGGTGATGGGATGTGTGCAGACACAGTATGGGGAGTGAGTGTGATGGGATGTGTGCAGACACAGTATGGGGAGTCAGGGTTATGTGTGAGCAGACAGTATAGAGAGTGAGGGGGTAAATATATGAGGAGACAGTATGCTGAACAGGGGGGATGTGAGAGGAGACAGTGTGAGGAGGGAGGGGAATAGTGTGAGGTGACAGTATATTGCAGATATTTTTATTTAGGGGCATTATAATGACTCTTCTGTCTTTAAGGGCATCGTGTGGAGAGTTGGTGCAGAAGAGCGGAGAAGATGGAGGTCTGCAGAGACGGCTGTGGATGAGAAAACTCATCATGGGATCTGGACAAGATGAAGAAAAGGAGAACGACTCCAGAGACAGCGTCATCTATAAGGTACCTGGATGTAAATATTATTTGTGAAATTGACTAATTCTCATGTCTTTATTTGTTAGGAGCATTAAAGGGGTTCTCCAGGTCTGTGTCACATAGAATGACTGCAGACTCAGCACAAACCTGGACAGCCCTTTAATGCTCCTAACATAAATAAAAACATGAGAATTAGTCAATTTTAGAATTCTCACAGTGCGCACTGCACGCTGTTAGGATTCTCTCGTGCCGGTGATTTACATACAAGCTGTCACATGCTGACTAGACGTGTGGCCTCACTCAATGAAAATGAACGGAGCGAGGCCAGGCACGTCTAGTCGGAATTTGGCCAGAAGTATATAAATCACATGCTTATGCTGACATGACCGTGTACTCTCGCCACGGGTAATGGAGAATCCTAAAAGTGTGCAGAGCATTCGTTGTGAGAATTCAGAAGCTGCAATGTCAGGATTCAGCTCTGCAGGTTCCAGCAGTCATCTCATGGACACTTCACTCATATGCGATTTTTATACTTATGGTCCTGTGACAACCAGCTTCTCTTCCTGCTTCTCTCAGTTTTTCACTAACATTGAGAGCATTAGGGAGAGCAGCTCGTGGGTACATGACTAAGTGTGCAAATCGCATGTGTGCTTGGGGGGGGGGCGCCAAACCGAATTCTTGCCCCGGGTGCCAGAAAGCCTAGATACACCTCTGGGTGTGAGTCTGATATGGGACCCGCCGCCACCTCTGGCGCCGCTATGAGAGGAGGTGGGACGGGCCCCGAGCAGTCCGGCACTTCCGCGTCATGTGACGCAGGGGCGTGCGCGCGCTCTCACGTCACATGCAAGTCTGGCGTGGTGGACGTCGGAGCGTGGAGGACGGAGCGGCGCGCGGAGCAGAAGAGCTGGAGAACACAGTCACCTGAGGATTGGCAGATTGGTAAGTATGCTTGCTGAGGCTGACTCTCTTTTACAGGGACGCGGCAGCCGCAGCTTCCCATCCCGGCACTTGAGGAGAGGGGGGAGAGCGGAGGGGGGAGGTGTGAGTGTATCAGGGGCCTCAGGCCCCAGGACACAGCGGGCCACATTAGAGGCCCCAGGAAGCAGCAGGCCCCTAATGGGGCCCTAGGAAACAGCAGGCCCCATAAGGGGCTTAGGTCCAAAGGAAGCAGCAGGCCCCATTAGGGGCCTAGGTCCAAAGGAAGCAGCAGGCCCCATTAGGGGCCTAGGTCCAAAGGAAGCAGCAGGCCCCATGAGGGGCCTAGGTCCAAAGAAAACTGCAGGCCCCATTAGGGGCCTTGGGCCCCAGGAAACTGCAGGCCCCATTAGGGGCCTAGGGCCCCAGGAAACTGCAGGCCCCATCGGGGGGGCCTAGGTCCCCAGGAAACAGCAGGCCCCATTAGGGGCCTAGGGTCCCAGGAAACAGCAGGCCCCTAATGGGGCCCCGAAAACAGCAGGCCTCTTTACAGTGCTGCAGATGGCGACGAAAATGGTCGCCAAAGCGGCTAAAAATTTGCAAATGGCGACTGGATTATTCAATCCATTCGCCATTTGCGATTAGTGATTTTTAAAAAAATATATATATTTTTTAAAATGGCGGCCGGAGGCGGGGGGGGGACCCATTGTGAAATTTGCTGTGGGGCCCTGCCGTTCCTAGTTACGCCCCTGCTTGGCATACCAAACTTTAGGAATACTACAAGGCTACCAAGAGAGATCCATTATCCCCTCTACACCCAATAAAGGATTATCCTATTTGGCTCATCGTTGAAGCGATGGCAATAGCTCCAACAACCAAAATCTCAATCTTGTGGACAACAAATACCTTCTCCCCTGCTTCGTCCAGCTCTATTCCCCGGCCCATCTCAGGACATTGGCGAGATCCTCTCGTTTATTTTTTACTTGCCCAGTTGTCGTCGTGGGCACTTCTATGTCTATATTGTGGTTGCTGAATCATGCACAATTTTTTATTCATCTGTTTTTTCGAGCATGGCTCTTAACATTCGAGTTGTAAAAGTGAAGTTTTATTGGCACTCTCATTGCCGTCTATGTAGACTCCGTACGCGCCCCAATCATCCAAAAGCTGTGATAGAAATGTTGCACTTTGTACTATAAATCTTCATATGCCCATTGATAAAAAAACGACAGCATATACCGTAATAGTACTGTTTCTTCTGGACATTGTCCCGATTGAGTTCCGAACACTGAAAGCTACAGGTTTGCCCCTACAGTTTTGCAAAGGAAATTTCTTGCAACTATTTTTTCGAACAAAAGATATCCCCTCCCTCATACTGCAGTTGTTTCAATGATTTTGGTGAATTACTGTTTCTGTTAACAATAGCCCTAGTATTACTTTGGTTGATCTCCACTTGAAGGTAAAGGCTGCATCTTCACGGCACATTATCCTCAGCCCAAGACACAATCTATGTCCTTGAGTTCACTACACATCTGTGCAACCCATTAAGGAAAAATGCTCGCTTTAGGGATCCCACGCCGCCGTACCTTCTTCACAGATTCCTCTTTGGTGATGTAAATAATTCTCACATGTCAATCACCCTAAACTGCTTTGTCCCTTCCATTTGTGTCATTTAGGTCTAATAATAGAGATTGAATATGGAATGTTAATGTATAACCTTTGTAGGTCGTACTTTTCCTGAGGGCTCTGCTCAATATTTCATATTGATGACACCGGAGATTCCTTAATATGGTAAAACATATGCAAACTCGCAATGAAAAGGATGTTATGCATGATAAGCTTCTGAAAAAGAAATGATGGAGCTCGAAACAGGTGTCTACATGTATACAAAGCCATAAAATAAGTCAGGAAAATAATTACCATGGATGGTGGTAAGCGTCTTGCAGTTTCCGAGTCTTTTGAGTATGTTCATAATGTTTTATAAGGCGGATTTGGAGCATGCGCAGATCGAAAAAATATCCTAAGCAGACAGCTTAGGAGGTAATAACTAGGATAGTATACTATCCTGACCAGACATTCAAGTAGAGTATGCTTACTGCATCTTTTTTCTGTCCCAGTGGCAGGAAAAATGCTACGTAGGACATGCGCTTTTTAGCTGCCTTTTTATGTGTGTTTTTCCAGGAATTTTGCCTGCATTTTTTACCCATTTACTAAACTAAAAGAATTGACATGCTGCATAAAAAACGCAGAAGGGCTCAAAAAAAAGGAAGAAAAGAAAAAAGCAGCGAGATATCAGTAATCTCACTGATTATTGTGGTACTACAAAACGCTGCGTACTTTACGCATCAAATGCGTGGCGTAAAATATGCAGCAAAACCCTTGCAAAAAAAAAACGCCTCGTGTGAACATACCCATACTTGTCCTGGCAGACGAACCACCATTGATGAGGATGTCCTGGCACTTTCTAGTGACATCACTTTGTGGGAAAACTCTTCTTAATGGCTTCTTTTGAATTTGGTCCTAGTGTCTACGTATGTCTACTAGTAAGGCCGTCTCTGTGCAGGCTACAGAATATGTAGTATCAGTGGGAAAACACAAAACATCATTATTCCTTTCCGGATCAATAAAAAAGGTTGTTGCCCGTGTCATCAATCGCTGTTGAAAAGCCCATGTCATCTGATACAATCTGGCGTCTGTAGTACACGTGTGGCCCTTCCATGTGTTTATGTATTATTTGCACTTCAAGCCAACACATCAACAAATGGTCCATTCTTTTGGAGGCTAAGAACAACACAAACCTGTCTTTGGGGTAGACCAGCACTTTTCTAAATGACCCATGTAACCTTCACAAAGGAATTCCCTGCTGCAGCCAGGCAGGGGTTAATCTTTCTGTCAGTACATACATAGTGACCTCTTTCACCTCTCGGGGGCTATGTGATGATAGATGCCAGGGAGAGGTGAAATCAGATCTGGTAAAACATGCGTTCACAAGGCCCGGTCTTCACTACTCTCCTCCTGAAAAGTAAATATGGCCGCAGTTTTCAATGGGTTTCCGAATATCCTCATTTATTTACTCTCCGAGGAAGAATCACAGGCCACTGAGTGAAGCTGCCTGTTCCCGCTCTTACGTGTCGTCTTCTCCTGTGTCTACGCCGTGTGCAAACTCCCTATGTACCACTAAAATAAGCAAATACATTTTTCCCTATGACAACACTGGCGGTGATCTCTGGCTACACTCTTCCAAGCAGCGGTGGAATTCCAAGTCTGTGTCAGGATGCATGAATCAATGTGTGCTACTGTAAGCTGCAGGATTAGTCCTGACACATTTTGGGCATTTCTGTCGGACTATGGTTTACATCTCCTTTTCCTTCGTACATTACTCACGGGTTCTTACGTCTTAACGCAGATTTCCCCACTGAAAACAGATATTAACCTTAAATTGGTTTAGACGATCAATGTGTTATTATTTCCTCCATTCTGCTTCTGTTTGACAAACATTGTTTTCCCTGGAAAATGACAGATTTGTCAGCTTTCCGAGAAAAGCATGGGATCCAGGGTACACCGATAGATTGTTTTAAGCAAGAACTTGGGTATTCATTTACGTTTTCCCACCAATAACATTTACCACATATCCATTGCTGGGACCCCCACTGATCACACACGAGGGTCCTGCCTCCTGGGTGACGTCCTGTGGATGGAGCAGTAGTGCACTCTGACGTTAATGGGTCTATGGAGTCATAGTTGACATATGTGACCACCACACACATAATGCCCACTAAAGGACTTGTCCACTACTTTGCTAGGTCATCAATATCACATACAGTTTGCGGGGTCATCTCAATAGAAGTTATCAGGGCAGTAATGAAAATGGTGTAAAGTTTGTGTTTAGGCTGTTAGACGAAAGAGACTACCTCAGACAGACTTTGTGTTAGCCACTCCATCTAGCAGGGATCTGGACCTACATTTGGGTACCCTGGGTTGCATCAATGGAGTAGCTGCTGGCCTGAGAGTGAGCCTGAGGCAAGAATAGTCAAAACTAAGTAGGGTCAGTGTTAGGAAAGACAAAACCAGAGACACAGAAGACAAAATCATAGTCTGAGGAATAGCCAGAGTCAAATATACAAAAAAAAAAAAAAAAGAATGAGAGAGGCCATGGTCAAAAAACGTATTAACATCAGTACAAACAGTAGTGGGGGGGAAAAAACACCAGAGCACAGGGATTAATACAAGCAGAATATTTCCACAATACGTATCTTCTGCAGCATTTCTGCATGTATTATGTAAATTGGGTTACTGGAATTTTATTCATTACGTTTTTAAGAGTGATATTTTTTACATGCATTTTTATGACGTTTTCAGCTGCGGTTTTTGTTTCTTTTTGTCATGCTTTACAAAATGTTTTGATATTTTCTTGTATTTGGCCCTAACTAAATGTTATTGATAGAGTTATGTGCAGATTACATGTGTTTCTTACCTGCAGATTTTCCTCATCTAATGCAATTCTAAGGGGAAAATCTGCACATATACGTCAGCGTACCCGCAAGAGAAATTGACACGTTGCGGATTTGAAACCTGCAAAAAATAGAACAGTGGGCATAAGATTTCTATAAATCCCTTCCATTTTGCTGGAACTGTAAGACACTGCGTTTTTTTGACTTAGCGATAATAAGCAATGTCAAAAACTTATGGCAACGCTGCCTGACTGGCAACTCCTAGCAGTAAGCAGGTAGTCTAAATAGGGTGTGGTGCTATGCCGTTGTCCACAGGACAGAGATGATTACTCCTGCTGAGTTGATGGACAGCAAAAGCATCCAATGTGCCTGATTGGTCGGCAAAACAGGACCCAGCCACACCAGTATTCCTAGCTGGACAGCACCTGCACCTTCCAGTGATATTAGCCATGACTTCTTCCCTACCAACGCCTCCAGCAGAATGAATATGGCAGCGCTTGATGAAAGAGGCAGATTTCACTGGAGCAAGTCCAGATTCGAATGTGGCCAAAGTTGATAAAAGTTTATTGGTAGCTATGCTGAATGTTGGCCATCCACCAAACTGATAGTGACAGCCTATCCTAACAATGATGTAGTGAACAAATCCTTTAATTGACAGGACTGACAAGGGGCCCCCATTATGTTGAGCGATAGGGGTCCAATCGATAGGAATTCCACCCATCCATATTATAAATTCGCGTGTGAAAAGGTGGCGCAGTGGTTAGCCAAGCTTTGTCGAATGTATGATAGCGGTGGCATACAATACGCTATTGCTCTGCTGACATCTATGGATTTGGTATTATGGCTCCATACAACAAGGAGGTTGTACAGGACCATAACACCTCTTCACATTTGCCTTTAGAAATGGTTTTTACTTAGATAAAATACATAAAATTTAAATGGTATAAATTTTAGAGAAAGTCACTCGATTAGAGAAACCACAAATGTCTTATAGCAGCATTTCTAACAGCGTTAATATTACAATATAGCAGCATTATTATTACTAATATTAAACATTGATAAATGAAATTGAAAATTAATCCACGAAATAAAACTGAGACTGTCAACCAAGTGTTCACTTCTGTGTAAATTGCTTGGCATTGGGCAGGTGAGAACGAAATAAGGAGACGTAAATGAAATAGCCGATTACCTACTAGAGCCTGTGCTATTTTAGGCAGGTTTCATTTTAATCAACCTGGTGTAAAAGAGGCTAATGAAAGCAACAATCCTATCGGAATTTGGCAGATGCTAAGGGAACTCTTACCACTAAAGGGAACAGGATGGCGGCGCAGAACATGTCAATGATTGGTGAAAATACTATGTAAACAGAGGATTGTACCAAGTCATATCTATCACCGATTCTTATATATGTTAAATTACCAGTAATAATTGAGAAAAACCACAGAAGAATTATACTGAGGTCAGAAACCACAAAGACGTGATTTGTGCACTGAAAACCAAGGCTAAAACCACATTGGGGGCTCCGAAAGTCGAAAAATTTTGCAATGTTTCAAACAGTTGTATGCTGGAATTTGCGACCCACGGGAAGCATTTATCATTTTCTCTACACCAGTTGTCAAGAGTCAAGAAGTTGCAACATTTGACAAAAAGGGACATTTGTAAATTTTTCCCCTTTTACTCCGGACCCCTGCTTTTGAGTGCGGTGGGTTGTGGTACAGTCTGCCAATGAATTACAAAATTTACTGTATTGTACGCCATAAAGACAATGTGAATTTTAGCTTAAATAAATCTATGCTACTAAGAAGCATCATTCTGAATGACCGGTTACTAAAAGGCCCTGGGGCTCACAGATACTGTATACTGTCAACCTGTAAGTGACCACTAATGTGTTCTCTAGAGAACTTTTGCCACCCAGGTTAATGCAACTCCATATATGCTGACCTTATAACAGACGTTCTTTAGTTTACCTGCATCAAAATTTATTCTGTACACTCACTAAGGTTCCCGATGCAATGTGATTTATGCTGATAATTGCAGAACCAGAGATTTCTCTTGTTGAACAATTTATTTGCTGGTCTGGAGGTCAGAAGCCCTCCAACCAACTATAACATTATCTGATTTGGAGACACAGACAGAAATGTGCCCCTGTGCAAGAACCGTATATGCCCTTTGCAGTCCAATAGCTCCTCATAGTGTACATGTGATCCTGAGTCACTTCTCGCAAACAAACCGAGAGTCAGGGCAGTCAAGGAATCCAAGGTGAATAGCCAGAAGGGTACGTCATAAACAAAGGGAAGAGACAAAGACGTAGTCAGGTATTAGGTAACAGTTCCAGGTCAGAATACCAGGAAGAAAGCGTATCAGAACAAAGGGAGCAGACAAAAAGGATGGTCAGAACAAGGTACAAAGTCCCACGGCAAAAAGATCCACAAACAGAACACAAGGCACAGAGAGACAAACCACACAGAGCTGAATGTTCGTCTGCCAGAGGTCTGGGACTGACAGCCCATATAAGTAGCTGGGTAATCACCTGGGACAGGGATCACCTGCAGGCAGCAAAGAACCTCCCAGTCTAAGGTTGGTCGGCCGAGCTGTAAAAGTACTGACAGGTTCAGCACGTCCCTGCACCAGAATGGACAGCTGGGCTGTCAGTAACTGCATCTCAGACACACTCAGGGGCGAAATCATGGCAGCACAAAATAAAACCACTCCATAATTAGTAATAACTGGGAAATTTAAGTGGGCTGTCCAGAAACCCTTCTTGTGATGCCCGAGTTCCCTGATTAAAATAAGAAAAGTTTATACTCACTCACCTTCTGCAAAGGCTGGTACCGATCTAGCGATGTTGGTTCTGGATCTCTCATCACTTTGTGCAACATTATGTCACATGTGCACACTGGCCGGCTTTACTATTTCACCATAGCGGACATCAGCTCTGACGGAATATTGATAGACAGCAGGCAATCAGCGATTGCTGATTGGCTGCAGAGGTCATGGGACTGAACAAGTTCATGTCACCCACCGAGAACAGCAGTACCAACATCACTGGAATGATGCCACTGCAAGAGGTGACTATACTGTACATTTCATTTTCTGTTGTGCACTGACTTGATTAAGAAGGGGTTATACAGCAGTGAGCCAAACCTTTAAGCATTTAAAATAGACATGTCCGGACTGCAGACGAGTCTACATTAAGAATAAATCTCATAGTTACATAGGTTGAAAAAAGACCTCGGTACATCAAGTTCATCCCTTCCCCACCAATTGTTCATTTTGTCACTAAATTATAACCCGCAATGTAATGTGTATCGAGGAAATTATCCAGCCCTTTTTAACAGCTGTTATAGTGTCTGCCAATACTACCTCTTGTGGTCGGGCATTCCACAGTCTGACTGCTCTAACTGTAAAGAATCCTTTCCTATTTAACTGTTGGAATTGCCTTTCTTCCAACCGTAATGAGTGTCCCTGGTCCTTAATATGGTCTTTGGAAGGAATAGGTCATGTTCCAGTCCTTTGTACTGACCACACATATATTTATACAGTACATGTAAATGAGATCTCCTCTGAGGTGTCTTTTTTCTAAGCTAAACAAGCACAACTTTTCCAACCTCTCATCATATGAGAGGCCTTCAATCCTTGTAATAATCTAGTTGCCCGCCTTTGAACTGATTGTAATTTCTGAATGTCCTTTTTTAAAAGTGGAGCCCAAAACTGGATCCCATATTCTAAATGTGGATAAAGGAGTAACAATACTTTGGGAGAGCAGGATTTTATCTCTCTTTTTATACACCCTAAAATCTTGCTTGCTTTTGCGGCTGCTGCTTGACATTGAGTACTGCTGCTCAGCTAACTTGTACCCAGAATAGCCAAGTCCTTCTCTTGTTCTGTAGTCCCGAGTATACTTCTATTTAATGTATATGCAGCAATAGGATTACTCCGTCCTAGGTGCATTACTTTACAAATAACTACATCAAACATCATTTGCCAAGTGTTTGCCCATTCAGACATCTTATCCAGATGGTTTTGCAATATTGTACTGTCAAGGTCAGATTTTAGTATCCTACATAGTTTGGTGTCGTCAGCAAAGGCTGACACTTTAATGTCCATCTCATCCACTAGGCCATTAATAAAGAGGTTAAAATGAATTGGTCCTAGAACAGATCCCTGCGGTCCCCACTGCTGACTATATCCCATTTAGAGAAAGTACCATTTATGACAACTCTTTGTTTCCATTCATTTAGCTAATTCCTTACCCTTCTGCATATAGTTTCCCCCAGTCCTTGTTTCTGTAGCTTCAGTATAAGGCTGTTATGTGATACAGTATGAAATGCCTTTGCAAAGTCCAGATAAATAACATCAGCTGCATTACCAACATCCAGATTTGCACTTACCTCCTCATACAAATCCAACACAATGCTATCCTTGTGTGATGAACCTGCACCTCACCACCCGCCTGATGTCACTATTATGCCAGACGGATCACAGAATCCAGTCTCCCCACTTGCACAAACGTGACTTTCCGCACCCCATGGGGACACGTAAGATCAACTTTGTACAGGTTTGGCGCCATTGGACTTGGCCGAGCCCCTGCTACATGTTAAGACTAAACACAGCTTTCCTATCTGGTTTCTACTATCTGAGGAAGTCTCTTTTAGAGCAGAAACGCGTTGTGATTTTAATAGCTATTTATAGTCTTTATAAATAAAGGAGCACGAGAGAAGAGAAGTCCAAAGGGATGCCGAGGTCAGTAATACCGGATCAGTCCAAGGCAGTAAAATGGGAGCAGACTAACAGAGATAACCAAAGACAAAGCAGAAGTCAATAACTGGGCGAGCAGACAAACAGTACCGAGTCAGAAGGCAAAATCACAACGAGGACTAACTGGGTCAGAACTATACAAACAAACCAGAACACAGGAACAAGGCACAGGCACATTGGGGTCGACACACTCAGCCAAGGGCGAAAGTATAACCGACAAAGCATGGACCCACAAAGAGGCTATAAAAAGCCTCATAGAAGCCAAAAGGAGGCTAACCGGATTAACCCTAGACACTCCAAACAGAACATAGCCAACAAACCATGACATCTGTTCAATATATCTCTATACTAGAACGGGTCGAGACCCAGGTGGGCGTTCGCCATGTTCTGGGGATCTCAGAAATATACACGATGTGCGGCTGGGACTTATAATATCTCCATAACTTGTTATGGAATAATGTTTCTAGAATGTTCTAGAAGGTGTCTGCAGCTTCAGCAGAACTCTGGGAAGCAGGCCTTTGTCCTGTTCTGAGTTGGTCAAGGTGTGAGATATGTCATTCACTTGATTCCCCTGCTGAGCTAGGTGCCAGCTTTCTCCTTGAGGCTTTGAGAATGTGGGTGTCATGACTCGGATGTATGGTGACCCAGGACCAGGGGCTCCTTCCCTGACCCTAACACTAAGGGGCGCACTAGCTCGCCCTGTTCCCCGAGTTACTTCTGAAGGTGAAGATGCCAGGGTCATGTACCTTACTTTATATCCGGAATCCGCCCTCTGAAGATGTATGTCAGTCAGGACCCAGATTATATAGGGGATAAAAGTGGATAACCGTGCTCAGCTGAGAGACCAGACTCCCAGAGCTCATAACACGGCCGATTAACTCCTGTACTGCCATAAGAAATTTATGAATGCGGCCAAGTACAGGGATATCTTGGATGAAAACCTCTTCCATAGTGCTCTGGACCTCAGACTTGGCCGAAGGTTCACCTTTCAACAAGACAATGACCATAAGCACACAGCTAAAATACCAAAGGAGTGGCTTCAGAACAACTCTGTAACTATTCTTAACTGGACCAGCCAAAGCCCTGACCTAAACCCAATTGAGCATCTCTGGAGAGACCTGAAAATGGCTGTCCACCAATGTTCACCATCCAACCTGATGGAACTGGAGAGGATCTGCAAGGAGGAATGGCAGAGGATTCCCAAATCCAGGTGTGAAAAACTTGTTGCATCATTCCCAAGAAAATTCATGGCTGTACTAGCTCAAAATGGTGCTTCTACTCAATACTGAGCAAAGGGTCTGAATATTTATGACCATGTGATATTTCAGTTTTTCTTTTTTAATAAATTTCCAAAAATTTCTACATTTCTGTTTTTTATCAGTCAAGATGGGGTGCAGAGTGTACAGTAATGAGAAAAAAATTAACTCTTTTGCATTTACCAAATGGCTACAACGAAACAAAGAGTAAAAAATGTAAAGGGGTCTGAACACTTTCCGAACCCACTGTATATTGGTGAAAACTTGGTTTTTCTGATACAGTGCTCCAAATGCTACATAGAAATAGAGCTAATTATAAAATTGTTCCCCCGATCCTTCCCTATCGTTTCTCGTCATTTGAATACAATTTATTCACATAACATGATACAACGATTCAATACTAATTGTTGCACTATACGATCCCTTTCCAAATAAGTATACGCTGGTTAATATACGTTACATGTTGATTATGCCTGTTGTGCAACCTGAATTTTATTTTGATGTATGCTGAAACATTGATTGTTAATTATAACTTCAATAGAAATATATTGAAGCATAACTATAAAACTGTGGCTGGCTGCTGCCACAACTAGGGGGTGCTTAGAACATACAATTGTAGAATGTAGATGTGGAGGAAACCTGATTCCTCCCACGTCACCAATGTGACGTAACTACACAGGCACAGCTCTCCGGCGCCCCCTTTGTCTCTCAGGTCAGTAAGGGAACTGCACCTAGAGCAATAGGCTGCCGCGGGGGATGTCCTGTTACCCACTGGGTATTCCAAGATTCGTGATCAGAGTAAAAGCATCAGCCCAAAATTAATTTTACGGTTTAATTGCCTTAAGGGCGCACTAGAAAATTACAGAAATATACAGTAAGCTATAGAACGGAATTACAGTGGATTTGCAGTCAGAGTAAAATATTACAATAAGGTACAAGGCTTAGAGGTATTAGCTAAAGGTCAATGTTACCACGCTGTAGGTTGCATGTGGACGCCGGGAGCTCTGCGAACCACAGGTACGAATCTTAGTTGCCGGACAGTCCCCAAAACGTGTGCCGCTGCTCCCTTGGCAAATCTGTCCCTTGTTCCTTCTTAGCTCTTCATCGTCTTATTCTTCTGAGAATAGATAAGTCTGCCATCCGCTCACAGTTCTTAAACCTGCTAGGTCCCTCCCTCAGTGTCAAAGGGTGGGCTAATAATCTCCACCTTAGCTCCCTGCAGAATTTATTCCCAATATCTAAGAAAGGGGTTAACTTTCTCCAGGACGATCGGATCAGGAGACGAGAGGTACCAGTGGATGCAGTTTGTTTTGCCTGTCGCGTGGAGATCAAATATGGCCGTTTGGCCCTCCATGGTGACCAATCTCTATATCTCAGGTCCTCGAGCCATCACCGACTCGGGAGTCGCACTGTCAGATGCCCGAGGTCCGCAGGATCACGCAGATATTTTTTATGAGCCTGTACCTTGAAAGGCGTGCTCATAATTCATAATCCTGGAATGGAGTTGTAGTGGCTGGGAGAGACAATGGATGTGTTTTCAGTGTCTAGCTGACAGGTATAATCTAATTGAAGCCCCCAGGCACCTCCAGGCCCCATGTTATCGTGACTCCAGACTAAAGCTTTGAAGTCTTGTTTTGGCCTTATCTCATTATCATACTAACAGACCTTGCTATTCAACATTGGAGCAGTAAATCCTGTTTTGGGCCTGATCTACTTAGCATACTAAAGACCTTGCTATTCACAGTGGAGACTAAACCCTGTTGTCTTATATGCCTACAGGCCATGGGGTTTTGGAGCAGTTAGCTGCCTGTGGCTCTGTGAATTCAGACAAAATGGCAGCTGGGACAGGTCAATATCCAAGATGATGGCTGTTCCTTCATCACAGTAGATTTAAAAGTATAAACAATATACAGTATCTTCTTTATTCCACAACTACAAAGTTATTCAGCACTTTTAACTCCTTCCTTTGACCATCACTGCCCCCTACATTCTCTGTCATCTCTGAAGAAGACATTGCTGGACATTTAAAAAAATAAGATCGACCAAACCAGGTAAGGCTACTTTCACACTTGCGTTTTTTTGCGCTGCGTTTCGAGCGCACATGAAGCGCATTAAAAAAACGCATGCAAACGCTTGTAAACACTGCAATATTTAGTCGCATCAGCATGCGCATTTCGACAAAAAAACGCAGCGTTTGTCTGCGATTTCATGCGTTTTTGCATGCGTTTGCGTTTTTTTGGCACATGCGTTTTCTATTTGTCACATTATCATCTCTGCCTCCATCATCTCTGCCTCCAACAGCTGTCTCCATCATCTCTGCCTCCATCAGCTGTCTCCATCATCTCTGGCTCCATCATCTCTGGCTCCATCATCTCTGCCTCCATCATCTCTAGCTCCATCATCTCTGGCTCTATCATCTCTGGCTCCATCATCTCTAGCTCCATCATCTCTGGCTCTATCATCTCTGGCTCCATCATCTCTGGCTCCATCATCTCTGGCTCCATCATCTCTGGCTCTATCATCTCTGGCTCCATCATCTCTGGCTCCATCATCTCTGCCTCCATCATCTCTGCCTCCATCATCTCTGGCTCCATCATCTCTGGCTCTATCATCTCTGGCTCCATCATCTCTGGCTCCATCATCTCTGGCTCCATCATCTCTGGCTCTATCATCTCTAGCTCCATCATCTCTGGCTCTATCATCTCTGCCTCCATCATCTCTGGCTCCATCATCTCTGGCTCCATTATTTACAGAAAAATCGCGTGCGTGCAAAAGCGCTGACTAGCGCAAAGCCATGCGCACGCCAGCGCCCCCATAGACTGCAATGTTATTTTTTGCGCATAGCATGCGCACGCGTGCGCACGCGGTTTTTTAAAGCGGTTGGGCGGAAAAAAAAAATGCAACATGTAGCGTCTGGCGCGTATGGGCGCACACCGGGAAAATGCGCAGCGCACGACAAACGCACATGAACGCGTGCAAGCGCTAGACCCTGCGCCCGCCATGTTAAAGATAGGGGAACATTGCGCATGCGTCCGATAGCGCAAGATGCGCTGCGCAAAAAAACGCAAGTGTGAAAGTAGCCTAAGTCTTCACTGCTCGACCACCACAACTGCAATGTATAACAGACCACTGCTCTTCCCCCCATAGCCTTTCCCCCACCAACTCTAACGAAGAACTTCCTCATCATCAATATCAAACATCTTGAATTTTAAAATTGGAATTAAAAAAAAAAATAGGTGTTCAAGGACGGACCTTCACTTCAACTCAAGAATCTGGCTGGATGCCTTTTGCCAAGCCTTCTTTACTTATTTGGACTTGTTTTATCACTGAGCCCCAACCCCCATGTATCATATTAAGCGTACTAAGACAAATGTGATAAAATAAATCTCTTGCTGGGTTATGATGTAAATAACACCAGTATATAAATCCTGACCTGGCTAATGTACAGGAGACAATGCTGGTTGACTTCTGACACACGTGCTCCTCCTAGGTATGCCAGGATTACAGATGATAGCGTGACTGATTATGAATGTACTGTACATAGGGAAACAATCTTACAAATTCCTTTAGTGTGAGCGGGGATTAAGGCTCCTTTGTAATCACTATCATTGCAGAATTTGATTAGGAACCAGAGAGTGGAGGAATGTGTTCCAGACTACTGGAAGTATAGGAGAAACAACCTACAGGGAAGGGCGCAAAGTAAACCATTATATCAAAACAGTACAAAAAAATTATAACTATCACTGCAGTTACAGCTACAGCTAGAAGAACGATTACAGCTAGATAAGTAACAGGGCTGCAAGCCAACCATCCAGAAATTCCTGGACTGTCCATAGTAGTACGACACCTATTCTTTTTGTAAGCTGGAGCAGATTGTACAGTATATTATGTCTGCAATTATTATTATTTTACAGTTCACAGTGAATGCAGCCAACATCTTCATATCAAAATTACGGGCTGTAGACATGTATCAAGTAAAAGCTTAATGATTTATTAGGATTTTACAATGTGTCCGTAAAAATTGCTGGCTGTCTGTGATTTTTTTATAAGCTGTGCAGAAAAAAAATAAAAATCAAGTTTTCAACTCTAATAACTACTATTAAAGTGACTTACAAGCTCATTTCAATGCCTGCACTCTGTTAGTAATGAAGTTTCCGCACTGGTATATCCTCATCTAAACCAGAAATCATGACAAGCTAATTAATGGACAGTAGACCACTGAGCCAAGATGTGGTCTTCTACTGCACAAGCCAGGATTCAACATGATTCCATATTATGACTCCATGCACATAGGAATCCATATTATATAGCAATAAAAAAACTGCTCCAATCAGTTCTCATATAAAAAGTCAGCTGCCGGCTTCACAAGAGGACGCTGTCCGGCAGGGGAGTGGAGGAAAGGTGAGCATTTTTTTTTTAAATCACTGGGTACACGGTGGCCTTACTACTACATGGATGTCTATAGGCTGTGCATTATACTATATGGATGTCTATGGGCTGTGCATTATACTCCATGGATGTCTATGGGCTGTGCATTATACTACATGGATGTCTATGGGCTGTGCATTATACTACATGGATGTCTATGGGCTGTGCATTATACTACATGGATGTCTATGGGCTGTGCATTATACTACATGGATGTCTATGGGCTGTGCATTATACTACATAGATGTCTATGGGCTGTGCATTATACTCCATGGATGTCTATAGGCTGTGCATTATACTATATGGATGTCTATGGGCTGTGCATTATACTCCACGGATGTCTATGGGCTGTGCATTATACTCCATGGATGTCTATGGGCTGTGCATTATACTCCATGGATGTCTATAGGCTGTGCATTATACTATATGGATGTCTATGGGCTGTGCATTACACTATATGGATGTCTATGGGCTGTGCATTACACTATATGGATGTCTATGGGCTGTGCATTATACTATATGAATGTCTATGGGCTGTGCATTATACTATATGGATGTCTATGGGCTGTGCATTACTATCCACGGATGTCTATGGGCTGTGCATTATACTCCACGGATGTCTATGGGCTGTGCATTATACTCCATGGATGTCTATGGGCTGTGCATTATACTCCATGGATGTCTATAGGCTGTGCATTATACTATATGGATGACTATGGGCTGTGCATTACACTATATGGATGTCTATGGGCTGTGCATTACACTATATGGATGTCTATGGGCTGTGCATTATACTATAGGATGTCTATGGGCTGTGCATTACACTATATGGATGTCTATGGGCTGTGCATTATACTATATGGATGTCTATGGGCTGTGCATTATACTCCACGGATGTCTATGGGCTGTGCATTATACTCCACGGATGTCTATGGGCTGTGCTTATACTCCATGGATGTCTATGGGCTGTGCATTATACTCCATGGATGTCTATGGGCTGTGCATTATACTATATGGATGTCTATGGGCTGTGCATTATACTCTACTAGAAATAGGCCCAATGCTATCGCATCGGGAGGGCGGTGATGTCACGATGGGGGCAGACTTTCCAGCCCCAGTAATTTCACCACACTCCCGATGCGATAGCATCGGGCCTATTTCTAGTACCACATAAGCACCACCTGTCTCCACAATACCCCCACACGCGCCGCCCTCAACACTGGAAGAACTATGTCACTCAGAGCTGCACTCCTAACTCTGTCAGCCCGTTCTGCTACTATTACTAGGCCCCTTCCCACACAGCGTGCTCCCATGACGTCATACCTGCTCTCAGAAGCCCCGTCCCACTGCAGTGTTTGTCTCCTGGGGGAAATAGCGGCTGCAGCTGGCGGAGCACAGACCGGAGTTGAGTGGATGAGCTAGTTCTCACGCCGAGCCGCACACAGGTATTCTGCTCCTGGGGCTCCCCGGGGAGGGCAGCGAGGCGGCTGCGGGCTCCTAGTTACATGTAGTGCGGCACGGAACACATGATGGTGAGGCTGTGCTGGAACTGCCATGGTGATTTACAGGATTCAGGAACAGCGGCCACTGGCGATTATATATAGAGATGGAGGACTATGGGCTGTGCATTATACTTTAAGGATGACTATGGGCTGTGCATTATACTACATAGATGACTATGGCCTGTGCATTATACTGCACGGATGACTATGGGCTGTAAATTATACTACATGGATGTCTATGGGCTGTGTCTTATAGTACATGGATGATTATGGGGTGCATTATACTTTACGGATAACTATGAAGTGCATTTGTGTAGCCCTGGTACACAATACCAGGAGGATGAGTGGAGAGGTAACAGTTAAGGTCTCTTCATGACATCATGTACACTTCTGACACACCCAGCAGGGGTGTGGAAGGGAGTGATTTCTAGTCAGTCAGTTTCCTGTCCTTGGACAGAGTAGACGTGTCCAGTTTGAGCCTGTCTTCAGTTCAGAAAGTGGAGGCTGGTACAGGTGGTCTAATTCACCTTAGTCTAGTCAGAGCTGTGCCCCACTGGAAGAAAGACTGAACTAGCTATTAAGAGTTGAGCAAATCGAAGGGCAAAGTGGAAGGAAGATTATTGGAAAAGTGCGTTTGGCTTGGAAAAGTCCTGCACATTGCTACCGGTCACTGGGGACCGAAGGATCACTATTAGCTACAAGCATAGTGAGGAGAAAACCAGAGATTTACCGGACCCTAGGTCGCGGCAAACACCCCCTTATAGTCAGTACGTATCTGGGGTCAGGGGAAGTGAAGACTTTGAGTCTCTGCAGGACAAAATAAGAATTCAGCTCCCTCATAGAAAGGCTCCTAACACTAAATTGACTGGGAAGCACAGCTTTGGATAAGCTGGAATCATAGAGGGGACTACGCTTCAGGCTGGTCGTACTCATCTTCATTGGACAGTAAAGGAGGCCCCTAAGTTGCTTAGCTGTTGCCTCAAAGCTCATCCTCCACCAACCCCATCAGCCTCCCTGGGACCTGCTTGAACATCTTACAAGTAAAGGTATGGAAAGACGCTGACGGTGTGAGACTGAGTTATTATTGCATGCCTGCACAATCCCTACCTAACTACCGACCTGAGGGAAGAGTCCCACCTGTAGGGGACCCGACATCTAGCTGCATCACCATCCCCTCAGAGATCTATAGCAGCGCTGGTACAAATTACCAGAATACTACAGGTGGCGTCACGAACTGTATATAAACCTATCCCCTGTAAATATATCCCCAACATACGCCAGACCGCCAGGGCCACAGACCGAGCCACAGCTACCTGTGACAAATCCCATAGACTTCCATGGGCTCGGCTCTGAGTACCCCATTGCCCTGGTAATCCACAATTGTGGTGGCGGGTCGACACAAAAACTTGGCGTCACGAACAGGATACGAAAACTCGCAGAATTGCGAGCCCTGTGTGCCTGTGGATTGTTTTTGTGAAAAAGGACTGTTTGCACTTTTGGCGCCAAAATCGCCATTTTTGTCGCCATATTTGCGCCCTCAGGCGCTGGAGAAGAAGGTGGGCGTACCTGAAAGAGCGCGCAGAGTCTTGGACACGCCCCCGGCTCTGACTCATCGGCAGGTCCTGCAACAGGAAGTGAACGCTCTGACATCAGAGCGCCTGCGACGAAGGTCCTGTTCCCACTGCGGTGCCTGTGAAATAGCAGCGTCTGAAACCGGTAGGCTCCATTTAACCAAGGGGGCGCTAAGATGTCACAACAACCGGCTGACAGTGCGGCCCCGGCCGGAGGCCCCAATCCCGCACCGTCTGGTATTGTAGCGCAAGATGGGGGTGCAGGCCCTGCACCCAGTCCGGTAGTCCCGATCATGCCACTAACGCTCCCATATATGCCTGGGGCGAAATGGCTTCCCCAATACAGCGGTGAGCCAGGCACATTAGCAGGCTTCAAGCGGAAGTTATGCAGCATCTTAGAAATGTACTCTATGCCTGAGAGACAAAAAGCTGCTGTGCTAATAGGGCAGCTAACTGGCGCTGCTGAAAGGGAAGTGGAGACTTGGGATACCATTGATCAGGAGTCGGTACCTGCGATCTTCCTTAAGCTGCATGCCATATTTGAAGACCGCACAGAAACGGATCTCCGGATGGCCTTCTATCACTGTTCACAACAGCCAGGTGACAGCATCCGGGACTATGCTTGCCGACTACAGGGAGCCCTGAGAGCCCTCAAGCAAATTAACCATTTAAATGCTATCGACGAGAATAGAATGTTGAAAGAACAATTTATACAGGGATTGAGATCCCCAGAGGAACGCAGAACTGTAAATTGGTGGTCCTTAGATCATCCGGATGCTACCTTTGATGCCCTAAAGGACATGGCAATAAAAGGGCTGCGGCCCCTGGGCAAACCCGAGGTGGCAACCCAACATCATCAGGCTGAAGTCACTCCGGAACCGGCAGTAACCCCCTTTTCCCCGCTAGTGGCTGAAGCCAAAGCGCAGGTGACACCTCCTAGTGAATTGGACTGTCTGCGCTCAGAGGTGCGCCAGCTGACTAAAAATCTGGCTGCTGTAATGAGTGCCCTGCAGCTGCGGAAAGAGGAGGAAGGAAAGATCTTGTTAGCTGACTGCCCAGAGGACGTTCCGTGGATGCACCGGAGAAGAAAGAAGACGTCGCCTCCCCGGAGGAGGACAACGCCACCCCCAGGAGCAACCTCTGATCAACACCCTCCTCGTCGAGAGATCATCTGTTACCGCTGCAACCGGAAAGGTCATCTGTCTACACAGTGTCCTTTAAACGGGCAGAACCTGGGTCCAAGGGCCAACACCCAGGAGAATACCCGTCAGGCCCCTAGACTGGAACCGCAGGTATGTGGGCGGGCGACCCTACCTGTCCATTATTCTAGATGGTATTGCTGTTCCAGCATTGTTAGACACTGGGTCCCAGGTGACCCTAATACCTGATGCTCTATATACCAAGTACTGGTCAATGGACAGTCTTAAACCTCCGAGCCTTGACTTTACTGTGTATGCTTCTAATGGTCTTCCTGTAGAAGTACTCGGAACAAAATGTGTAGATGTAAAGGTGGGCAGAGAGGAGTTGAAAGACCAAGGGCTTCTGGTAGTAAAGACTGTAAATGAGGAGAACGGTTTAAATATCATTTTGGGTACTAACATTATCGGTAATTGTTTGGGAGAAGTTGTGTTCTTACTCCAACAGCTCGCAGAGATTGCCCGACCAAGGCAGAGAGGAGTAATCCAAAGAGAGATCCGGGCCCTGGTGTGTCAGCAGCAAGCGAAGCTTACCGACGGCGAAATTGGTAATGTACGGGTCACTGACTCGGATCCTATTGTGATACCCCCAATGAGTGAAATGATCATTTGGTGCAGGGCGGCCATAGGTCTGAGAGGACAGAATTACCAAGCTGTAGTAGAACCCCACCATTCAGAACATAGACCTACACTTATGACTGCTAGAGGAGTAGTAGAAGTGGTGAATGGAAGAGTACCGGTACGGCTTCTCAATTGGGGAGATGATGAGGTAAACTTACCCCGTTATGCAACCATTGCTAAACTACATGCTGTTGATAATAATTCTATTCTCCCGGCTGAGTCCTTAGACTCCTGTCAAATAGAGGAGGACAATGACCCAGCAACTCAGGTGGCGGAATGGTGTCAGCAACTCCATGTTGGGACGGACACCACTCCCGCTCACCAGAAGCAAGGGGTATTACGGGTGGTGCAAGAGTACGCCCAAGTGTTTAGCAAAAATCCACTTGATTTTGGGATCATTAAGGGAGTACAACATCATATCCCTACAGGCAGTCATCCTCCCATCAAAGAGCGGTATAGGCCCATACCTCCAGCTCATTATCAGAAGGCTAAAGAAATGTTGAATGATATGAAGAAAGCTGGGGTGATAAGGGATAGTTGTAGCCCCTGGGCAGCCCCTCTAGTTCTGGTTAAAAAGAAAGATGGTAGTATGAGAATGTGTGTGGATTACAGGCAGGTGAACCGCATAACACACAAGGATGCATACCCGCTACCACGTATAGAGGAATCATTAGCTGCTCTGAAAACGGCTAACTACTTTTCTACCCTTGATCTGACTAGTGGTTACTGGCAAGTGGCTGTGGCTGAGGAGGATCGTGAGAAAACGGCTTTCACCACCCCAATGGGGCTCTGTGAGTTCGACAGAATGCCGTTTGGGCTCAGTAGTGCCCCAGGAACATTTCAGAGAGTGATGGAAAACTGTCTGGGACATCTCAATTTTGAAACCGTGCTGCTATACCTAGACGACGTCATCGTGTATTCCAAGACATATGAGGACCATCTGAAGCACCTGGCAGAAGTATTCGAGTCCCTGTCCAGGTACGGGATGAAATTAAAACCCTCAAAATGCCATCTACTCAAACAGAAGGTACAATACTTGGGGCACATCGTCAGTTCGGAAGGAGTAGCGCCAGACCCAGAGAAAGTCACTGCCATCCAGAAGTGGCCGGAGCCGAAGAACCTTAAGGAAGTGCGACAGTTCCTGGGACTAACGGGTTACTACAGGAGATTCGTGAAAGATTACACGAAGAAGGCAGCTCCTTTACAGGACCTCCTGGTAGGACAATCTTTAAAGAGCAGAAACCCTCCCTTTAATTGGGGTAAAGAACAGGCTGAAGCATTCCAAAAGATGAAAGAGATCCTGACAGGTGATGAGATCTTAACCTATCCTGATTACAGCCAACCGTTCCTGTTGTACACCGACGCCAGTAATGAAGGGCTGGGAGCAGTTCTCAGTCAGAAGCAGAATGGCCAAGAAAAAGTCATCGCTTATGCTAGCAGAAAACTCAGGCCAACGGAGAGGAATCCGGAAAATTATAGCAGCTTCAAGCTGGAGTTTCTGGCGCTGGTCTGGGCCATTACTGAAAGATTTAAGCACTATCTGGCCTCCAATAAGTTCACGGCGTACACAGACAACAACCCGTTAACGCACCTGGAAACCGCCAAGCTGGGTGCCATGGAGCAGCGATGGATGGCCCGGTTGTCCAATTACCAGTTTACTATCAAGTACCGGGCAGGTCGAAAGAATGCTAATGCTGATGCGTTGTCCCGAATGCCGCATGACTCTGACACGGAAGAAGAATCGGACGACCTGGAAGAAATTGAGCTACCCGCGTTCCATCGAAATGGGGTAGTCCACGAGCATCGAGTTCACAGAAAGCAGTATGGTGCAACATTAAATCCTTTACCCCATCACAGCTGGAAAGAGACTCAGGACAGTGATCCAGTGGTCAGCCGCATCAAGGAGTTGTTAAAACAGGAAGGTTCCTCCTTGGAAAAGGATGCACCTATGTCAGCCAAGCTCCTGTGGAACGAGAAAAGCAGGTTGTTCCTATACCGTGAGAAGTTGTGCAGGAGATACGTCAACCCCAGAACCCATGAAATGGTCTGGAAAATAGTGGTCCCCAAGGCAGACGTCCCTATGGTGTTGGAAGCGTACCACGATCAAGCAGGACACTTTGGCTGGAGAAAGCTGGAGACCCTGTTGAGATGCCGGTTCTACGGGTAGGGATGCGCAGCTCCATCGAGAGGTGGTGTCGGAACTGTGGACCCTGTGGTCTCAGAAGAAAGGACTACGGTAGTCAGAAGGCACCCCTGCAACCTATCCGGATGACTCGTCCTCTGGAGATTGTGGCCCTGGACCACGTCAAATTGTCGCCAAGTAGATCTGGATACTCATACGCCTTGACCATGGTGGACCATTACTCCAGATTTCTGGTAGTTGTTCCAGTTAAGGACCAGACCGCAGTGACGGCCGCAAAAACCTTTCAAGCAAGCTTCTGCAGACCGCATGGGTATCCCGAGCAAGTATTAACCGATCAGGGACCTGCTTTCGAAGCTGATTTATTCAAGGAATTCTGTCATATGTACGGGTGCAAGAAAATAAGAACAACACCATACCACCCTCAAACCAACGGTCTTTGTGAAAAGATGAACCATATTGTCCTTGACTTGTTGAGATCCATACCGTTGGAAGACAGGAATCGATGGCCGGATTTACTACCTGATTTGGTTGATTTGTATAACCATATACCTGTAAGCTCAACTAACTGCACTCCAGCCTATCTGATGAGAGCAAGGCCCGGAAAACTACCAATGGATTTAGAACTTGGAGTGGTAGAACCGGAGGCAGACGACGCTGTTGAAAACTGGGACGTCAATCGGCAAGAGCAATACAGAAGAGTACAAATCTGTGTAGAGGAAAGTCTCAATAAGGCACGGGAGAAACAGGAAGATGTTTACAACCGAAATGCTCCTGCCAAGCCTTTGATGCCTGGAGAGGTAGTCTTAAAGAGAAAGAGGAAGATGCACAAATTGGATAATCAGTGGGAGCAAGAACCCTACGTCATACAAGATTCTAAATATGACAACAGAAAAGTTTGTGTCGTCAGTAAAGACGGAGGAAGAACAACAACCACTGTGTCCAGAGATCATTTGAAGTTGTGTCCAGAACACTTAAAGCGTTGTGAAAAGAACCCTGTCCTCAATCAAGGAGAAAGAAAGGAAGAGGTCATACACACCGATCTGGGAGATTTTCCTGCGGATTGGCCTAGACTGGGAGATGCTGTGATAATTCCAGTGTTGCAGTTTTATCAGCCACAAGAGGAAGTTCTACCTCCAGTTGTGCCTGTGGTGCCAGTTGAGCCCGCTCAGGAGTTACCCATCCCAGCAACACCTCAACCTGTGGAACCTCAAGATGGATCATCTGAAGCAGCGCCCCATACTATGGGATCCCCTGGTGAAGCTGACTCACACCGCCCAGCCATCAGTACGCTTGCCAGATCCATAGAAAGATTAAGGCAGTTCTATAGTTTGCCGTTACGCAGTGCAGCAGATCGCAACTTGATATACCTGAAACTACACCACGTAGATCAGAGAGAATCACAAAAGGGAAATTACCCATTAGATATCAGCAGTAGTTATAACGAATTTATGTGAACATTGTAAAAGTCTATATATATAAATGTGTTTTCCCTATTATGTCTTCGTTTAATAATGGACTCAGAGGCTGAGGACTGAGCCAGCCCAAAAACTGTATCCTGTAAATAGTTGCACTAAAGTGCCTTCTTAATGGTTTCACATGAAACCTTGACTTACCTCTGAACCAAAAACCCGTGTGGTGTGGCACTGAGTGAGGTCTGCATTCGGATGTCCTGCAGCCCACCCAGGACCCACGTTGAAGGTTTGGTGCGGGTCCTTCACAAGTATACTGTATATTTATTGAATGCTATTTAATACTTTTGTATTTCTATACATAATGTTATCGTTCGCAACGTTCAAGATATCCTCACCTCCCGGATGGGACGAATTACTGTTTACTGTTTAATGTTTTCATGCATAAACAAAAATGTCTCTTTATATTTTACAGCCCGGGAGTGCTGTCGTTTACCATGGGGGAATGTGTAGCCCTGGTACACAATACCAGGAGGATGAGTGGAGAGGTAACAGTTAAGGTCTCTTCATGACATCATGTACACTTCTGACACACCCAGCAGGGGTGTGGAAGGGAGTGATTTCTAGTCAGTCAGTTTCCTGTCCTTGGACAGAGTAGACGTGTCCAGTTTGAGCCTGTCTTCAGTTCAGAAAGTGGAGGCTGGTACAGGTGGTCTAATTCACCTTAGTCTAGTCAGAGCTGTGCCCCACTGGAAGAAAGACTGAACTAGCTATTAAGAGTTGAGCAAATCGAAGGGCAAAGTGGAAGGAAGATTATTGGAAAAGTGCGTTTGGCTTGGAAAAGTCCTGCACATTGCTACCGGTCACTGGGGACCGAAGGATCACTATTAGCTACAAGCATAGTGAGGAGAAAACCAGAGATTTACCGGACCCTAGGTCGCGGCAAACACCCCCTTATAGTCAGTACGTATCTGGGGTCAGGGGAAGTGAAGACTTTGAGTCTCTGCAGGACAAAATAAGAATTCAGCTCCCTCATAGAAAGGCTCCTAACACTAAATTGACTGGGAAGCACAGCTTTGGATAAGCTGGAATCATAGAGGGGACTACGCTTCAGGCTGGTCGTACTCATCTTCATTGGACAGTAAAGGAGGCCCCTAAGTTGCTTAGCTGTTGCCTCAAAGCTCATCCTCCACCAACCCCATCAGCCTCCCTGGGACCTGCTTGAACATCTTACAAGTAAAGGTATGGAAAGACGCTGACGGTGTGAGACTGAGTTATTATTGCATGCCTGCACAATCCCTACCTAACTACCGACCTGAGGGAAGAGTCCCACCTGTAGGGGACCCGACATCTAGCTGCTTCACCATCCCCTCAGAGATCTATAGCAGCGCTGGTACAAATTACCAGAATACTACAGGTGGCGTCACAAACTGTATATAAACCTATCCCCTGTAAATATATCCCCAACATACGCCAGACCGCCAGGGCCACAGACCGAGCCACAGCTACCTGTGACAAATCCCATAGACTTCCATGGGCTCGGCTCTGAGTACCCCATTGCCCTGGTAATCCACAATTGTGGTGGCGGGTCGACACACATTATACTTTATGGAGTACTATGGGCTTTGCATAACACTTTATGGATGACTATGGGGTGCATTATACTCTATGGAGGACTATGGGCTGTGCATTATACTTTATGGATGACTATCATGTGCATTATACTGTAGTTTATGGGTTACTATGGGCCATATATTATACCTTATAGATGACTATGAGTTGCAATATACCTTATAGATGACTATGGGCAGTGCATTATATGTTATGGAGGACTTTGGGCTGTGCATTATACTTTATGGATGACTAAGGGCTGTGCATTATACGTTATGGGGGCTATGTGCTGTGCATTATACTATATGAAGGTTATGGGCTGTGTAATATACTAATATGGAGGTACACTAAACTATAAGGAGGTCTATGGGCGCACAGTATACTGTATGTAGGACTATTAGGGGCGCATTATACTATATGGAGGATTATGGGTAGCACATTATACTACAGGGAGGATTATGGGCTGTGCGTTATACTATATGAAGGACTATAGGGAGTGAATTATACTTCTGCTATGGAGCCCCATGACTTCTATGTACACTCCTGGTGAGTATAATGGTTTATTTTTTTCTATACATTAAAAGAACAGCAGAAGAACGGGGGAAATATAGCATGATGGAGGATATATATACCAAGATGGGGAATATATACAGTGGGGAAAGAAGTATTTGATACACTGCTGATTTTGCAAGTTTTCCCACCTACAAAGAATGGAGATGTCTTTACTTTTTATCTTAGTTACACTTCAACTGTGAGAGACAGAATCTAAAAATAAAAAACAGAAATTCACATTGTATGATTTTTACATAACTAAATTAATTGAATCAGTCTCTAGTTACGCAACTGCTTAGAGATATATTTAATAATGGATGCAGCTTGCATGGTAAAATCCACTTTATGTGAATTTATATACAGCTCTGGCAAAAATTAAGAGACCACTTTCAAATGTTCAGTTTGTCTGATTTTTCTCTTTATAGGTATATTTTTGAGTAAAATGTAAATTGTTCTTTTAGTCTATAAACTTATGACAACATGTCTCCGAATTTCCAAGCAATAAATTTTGTATTTTTTTTCTGACAAAGAAAAATGGTCAAAATTTAAAAAAAAAAACCTAGTGCTTTCAGACCTCAAATAATGCTAAGAAAACAAGTTCATAATCATTTAGAAACAACAATACTAATGTTTTAACTCAGGAAGAGTTCTGAAATCAATATTTTGTGGAATAACGTGATTTTTAATCACAGCTTTCATGTGTCTTGGCATGCTTTCCACCAGTCTTTCACACTGCTTCTGGCACAAAAATTTAAGCAGTTCTTCTTTGTTTGATGGCTTGTGACTATCCATCATCCTCTTGATCACAGTCCAGAGTTTTTCAATGGGGTTCAGGTCTGGAGAATGGGCTGCCCATGACAGGGTTTTGATGTGGTGGTCTCTTAATTTTTGCAAGAGCTGTATATTAAATTAACAGCCATTTTTCTTTTGTGTGATCACCCACCCCCAACCTTGCGCATTAACGACACAATCAATGAAAAACAATAGTTTTACCTTTTTCCAATATGGTTGCTAGGTATATTTGTATAATCACAAACACATGATTGCAAGAGTAAAAGCCATAGTGTCACATCCATGTATGTACATGCTGCTGTAACTCTTGTCTGGTCACTAGGCGGTGCCGCACTAACACTGCAGTTACTGCTGGATGCTGACAGTGTCCGTTTAAGTTTCAGATTGCTGAGACAAGTTCCCTCTTTTCTCTTGTCTTGTGTTTTGCTGCAAATAGCTGGTAGGTAGTTAGCTCACTGCTGGGAGCCATGGGTTTGGCCACATTTTGTATAAACCCCAGCAGACAATCTCTAGCAGTTATTAGTTAGTGTTAAGTTAGTGTCCTAGGCTGTCTAACTTGCCTCCTGTGTTGTTTTGTAGGTCCAGTGTTCTGACTCTGACATGTATTTTGACCATCCGCTTGTCTCCTGATTTTGTCCTCGACCTGAATTCTCAGCTTTAACCCTGCTTGGTGATCATTCCTGCCTCTGGTTCGCTCTTTCGGACTGCAGCCCTTCCGTGGAAGCAATTCACTGAACCCCATTGTAAGACCAGATCTTTATACAGGTTATACAGGGGATAAAGGGGGTTAGGGTTCCTTTGGAATCTACCAGACAGAGAAGCTAGTGCCACGTCTGTCCCAGGTAGCCTTTTTGAGCCTGTGGTCTCTGACAGACATAACACATAGACCATGAAGGAGAGGCAAGGTGTGAGAACGACCAAATTCTACATTCAACTCTTTCAGGATGTGGTCTTGCTGCCAAGGTAGAAGAGTGTCAAGTTCCTCTGTTTTGTTTCAGTATATTCTACAACTAAGGGCAGCTGTGCCAGAAACGCGTCAGACTTGCTTTTCATTTTAATTATGGATATCCTCTTTTTTAACTGATGAAATAAAACAAAGTTTTATTTATTCCAGTACTGATCCCAATTTTTTCCTTTTGTCAAGTTCCTCACTTTGGTAATCTGTTTGGAAGCCATAAAGATCAAATAATTTTCACTTATCCAGTGGACAGGTGATACTTTATGCAAACCGGAATACCCCCTTAAAGCTAAGACTAGCGATGAGCAAATTGATTTGCAGGATTGTAGCCCACTGGCAAAATCAGCATATTCCCGGGCTGTGCCTGCGAACCTCCTCCTACCTGATGCCTCCTCTGAACATTAGGCCTGGCGCACAATTAAGTGTGTGTCACACCTAAATGATGACGTCGCATCAGGCTCACAATCAGAAGAGCAGCCGGGGACTCCAGCATGTAGGAAGAGGTTCACAGGGCTCCTGTTTGGCAGCCATTGAATACTGATGTAGTTTCTGGACCAAGGTCCTGCAAATTTATTTGCTCCTCTCGAGCTAAGACCCAAGAATCGACAACAGAGTTTGTAAACCTGCAGGTAACTATTTTTGCAGCACCACATTTTTTATGATATGTGCTCATATAAATATTGCATGAGACATGGTGGATGCAGAGCTATTTTACAACCAGCCTCAGGCCCTAAATATTTATAATCACCATTTTTGTATTGGTTAGAAAGAAATTGTTGCGGTTTGTCCAGAAATCATTTGCAGTAAAGAAAATCTGATTTTGTTTTATTCTTTTTTTAAATCTATTTGCAGATCTGTTCTGGAGTAGTCACAGAGCACAGTGTAATAAAGGGCTATTTGGCATCGATCAGGTGCACCAATAAAACGAAAGCCTCAAATACATCTGAGGAACATCATAGAAATCAGCGAAGAGCTACGTAAAAGTATCAATGTAGCCAAAACGGGCACTTTACAGTCATAGAGAACAGGTCCAAGAATCAATAAAGTGTATATGTAATGTATTCTATGTATATTTACTTAAAAGGGTTCTGGGAATAATTCCACCAGTGACCTAATTTCTTCACCTTCTATATTTCAACTAACATATGACATGAAACGAGTAAAATTGGTTTTGTATTCCTTAATGCCACAGTTAAATATGCAGAAAAATAAATAGGATTCCACTTTAAAAGCAAAATTTAAGAACAAACGAAAGCGCAGATTGGAGCCAAACGTACAGATGTCTTCAGGGCTAACGGCTACTTCCGGCATGTCCTAAAATAACATAAAAAAAAAATAACAGCAAAGAAACGCTAATTTATTGTGTATATTTCAGAGGGGGCAAATGTGGCAGGAAACAACAAAACTTTTTATCCATGGGTTGTACCGCAGCTGAGATACATGCAGGTCTGTTAATTCCCATCCCATGGACGTCCCACCGTTTCTGGAAAAAGGTAAAACCTTTGTCTCCAAGGCTAAATTCATACAAAGGTAATTGCTGTCTATTTTCCCTCCGGATTTGTAAGCAGCAAATTGAAGGAGATTTGGACTAACCTCATCCACGTGCTGTCGGAAATTAACCTGCGCTGTGGATTTTTGAATCCGTAATCAAAAATTTGACATTGATTTATTGTGAATTTTCAAAACAAAAACAGTTAAAAAAAAACAAAAACATTGTGGTGCCGATGGGTTGCCATCACGGTACTCTGGTGAAAACCAGTCTGTAGCTGGCGTTCATTGGAGAAGGTAATTTTTGCTCTGTGTAACTATGTGCTGTGTATAGCACAAGCGATCAGATGATCGCAGCTTTTAGTCCCCTAAGGGACTAACAAATACAGTGACCAATGAAAACAAATGTTTAAAAAAAAATATTAAACGTTCAAATCACCTCACTTTTACACCCATTCAAAGTTAAGAAACAAAAAAACTACACATATTTGGAATCGCTACGTTCAAAAAAAAAGTCCAATCTATCAAAATATAAAATAAATGAATCCGATTGGTAAAACGGCGTAAAAAGAGAAAAAAAAAATCAAATCCCCAGAATTGTGGATTTTCGGCATCCACAACAACATAAAAAATGTAATAACTGGTGATCAAAACATCATATCTACCTCAAAGTGATATCAATAAAAACATTGACTCTGGGCGCAAAAAAACAAGCTTTAAAACAGGTCCACATACCAAAAATTGTGAAATGAAAATGAAAGTGAAAATGAAAATGAAAGTGTTTACAGCTCTTGGAAAATTTAGGCAAAAACAAAAATGTTTTTGTTTACTTTGACAAATTTCTGATTTTTATTTTCACCGCATAAATAAAATAACTAGAAGTTTGGTATCTCCGATAGCATACTAATTTGGAGGATCATACTGCCAGGTCATTTTTACCACAAGATGAATATGTTAAATCATTTTTTTTAAATGCAGAATTGGACTTTTTTTCCTATTTCGCCACATTTGGAATTTATTTTTTTTGCGTAAATCATATGATAACATGGATGGTATCATTCAAAAGTACAACTCGTCTTTCAAAAAGCAAATCCTCACATGGCTATGTGGACGGAAAAACAAAAAGTACCAAGAGCCAGAACAGAGGAATGGGGGAAAAATGCTTCATAAAAAGGGCACCAGTTTCTTTCACTTTATTTTGTTAGTGAATTTTATCCTAAGTCATGTGACAAGACTCGTTAAAGATTGCTACTTTCAAGGCGGTGCTAGAGTTCAAGTCCTCTTCCTCTCTGAAGAGACAACTTTCATATTTAATTTCCCAGAGGAGCATAGCATGGCCTGTAAGGGTATGTTTCCACGGTCCGGAATCAATGTGCTTTGGACGGAGTGGAAACCCCGCTCCGCAGAAAGCCCCGCCCCCTTCTGAACGCGCAGTGAATCGCCGCACCCCTACATAGGACTGTGTTATTTACCTTGCGGCAACCGAGCATCACTGCAATGTAAATAGACATGCTGCGGTCTAAAAAGACGCGCCGCATGTCCGGTTTAGCGGGTGTGTCACCCGCGTAATTGGACGCATAGTGTCCCCTCCACTATGCAGGAACATCTGGCCGCTGCGGATTAAACGCTGTGGTAGGAGCAACGTTCAATCCGCAGCTAATACTGAGTGTTTCCTGACCGTGGAAACATACCCTTAGTCTCCTTACACTGGCATGTCACTCTCCACAGTGAGAACTATTACCCCTTACATCTTACTTCAGGTTGAAATGATAAGGATTAGTTACATGGAATGACCAAAGCTAATTGCTGTGCAAATCTACTAATATTCTGCCACACATAAATGCCAGAAACCCAAAGATATAGCCTCAGTTCAGGGTTGCAAAATTAAATTTTTTTAAAGACACATTGGAAAACCACGATTGATCATTAAAGAAGCACTCTTCCTCGTCCTATCAAAGTTGTTGTCCTCTTAATATATTGCAGTCATCATATTATACAACACTGTGTACTTACAATTGCTCATTTTGCCTTTCTACCCAGCTACTTATTCTCTTTTATGTGCTCTATGTGGAAACAGGAATCATTCCTCTCTTCAACTCCTGAGTCCTGACCCTGCTGCTCCACTCCTGTACCCTGCCAATGACTTTGGCAGTGACTGATGAGTATTCAGAAAAAATTGCTTCAAAAATATCACAGACGCCCTACATTTTTGTTTACGGGCAGGGCAAAAGTGCCTTATTTTTATGCTATGGAATATCTCAATGGTTAGCAACCCTGGCATGGTCGCAGAAATACATGTCAGCTATTAATCCAATGTGAACATACCTGTAGCAGGAACCACATCAGGGATGAATAAATTGAAGAAATAAATTGGAAGAACTAATCAGAATGTGTTTAATTTTAACTGAAAAACTCCCCCTAAAAATATCAGAATTCTGATGAACAAGCGCTTCATACAAATTAGCAGAGAGCTACAGCCTGTAACTGAAAACTCAGACTACCTGTCACCGTGAGACTTGTAGCTTGGGGTCCACAGAATTCATTTCTCTGCTGTCAGTGCGATTTCTCTTCTGAAGGGCATATTTTTTAATTAAGTTCCTATTTGTATGTGATTTCACATTTACAGAGGTGAGAATTTATTTTATAGTTTGTCATTTTACTTTCCTTCATAATGTTAAATTCTGTCAAAATGACATTGTCTTTCCTGCAGTCACATAATAAAAGGCACTCTAACCTCAAATATTTCTATCTTAATTGCGTCTGGTAAAGGAGACGCGCTCTTCTCACAGCTCCTGGGATTGTGCTCTTTAGACTATAAGCCGTTTGTGTCTGATAAACTCCTCAATGGACAAAACCCAAGATGGAAACAAAATGAACATATACCCTGCAGTAAGTAAAAAGTAAAAGTGCAAATAAACTTAGCAAACAATGTTTCTGACCAAAAAAAAGCCATCCCAAAAGCGTCAAGGTGTACCCAATGTACGTCACTCAGTGCAAGGGCATAGCCTCTCTTTCTTTGAACTGGGCATTATGCTTATATGGCTCCCCATGCTGGGTGTCCATAGTTTGGGCCCAGTCATGTTCAGACCTTGCTCACACTGAGGCCATCACATACCAGAGGTAACCCCTTCACTTCCTTGGGTTTTTCCATTTTTGAGTTTCTGTTTTTTGCTCCCCTTCTTCCCAGAGCCATAACTTTCTTTATTTTTCCGTCAATATGGCCATGTGAGGGCTTGTTTTTTGTGGGATGAGCTGTTCTTTTGAACGACACCATTGGTTTTACCATAAAGTGTAATGGAAAACGGGAAACAAATTCAAAACATGATAAAATTGCAAAAAGAAATTGCAATTCCATAACTGTTTTTTTTTACCATGTTCACCAGATGCTATAGCTGACCTGCCATTATGATTCTCCAGGTCATTACGAGTTCATAGACACCAAACATGTCTAGGTTCTTTTTTATTTAAGTGGTGAAAAAAATATTCCTAAGTTTGTAAAAAAAAATGTTGCCATTTTTCGAGACCTGTAGTGTCTCCATTTTTCGGGATCTGAGGCTGGGTGGGGGCTTATTTTTTACGTATCAAACTGACGTTTTTATTGATACCATTTTGGTGCAGATATGATCTTTCGATCACCAGTTATTCCATTTCAATGCAATGTTGTGACGACCAAAAAAACCTAATTCTGGCGTTTAGGGGCACATGTCAGCTGATGAGATCAGCTGACATGTGTCGGAAAACTTGCAGGCTCATCACTGGAGCCCGAAGAAAACAGAGGGAGGCGACCTTGGACGTAGCTATACGTCCAAGGTCGTGAAGGGATTAAAGGGGTATTTCCATTTCCAAGATCCTATCCCAATATGTAGTAGGTGTAATAATAATATTAGCAAATACCTCCAATTAGAAATGTAGTATAGTTTTTCTGATTTGCTATGTCTCTTTTCTCATGTTCAGGGCATTGCAGGACCTTAGGTATCTATGTTTAGTTGCTAGTGGTCATAACTATGGGTAATTAAGGTCCTGCAATGCCCTGTACATGAGGAAAGAGACATAGCAAATCAGAAAAACTATACTACATTTCTAATTGGAGGGATTTGCTAATAATAAGCTCCCTTCCTCCAGAGCCCTGCCGTGTAGTAGTAGCTAAATAGTACTTTCTGAGCACACATGGGGCATCCGTGTACTCAGGACAAATAAAATAGCACATTTTGAGATCAATTTTCTCTTTACCCTTATTAAAATAAAAAAATGTGAGGCTAAATCAACATTTTATTAGAGAAAAAAATAATTTTACTTGTTTAATTCCATTTTTTTTATGTATAGAAATGGCTACTGTTAGTTCGCACTTGTTCACACCAATTTCTGATTTGGAAGAGCAAATCAGTCTTTTTTATTTGTATATTGGCTCTTTAACCGCGTACTCCGCCCTCCAGCCGCTGTGATTTTAACCCCTTTCCCACCTTAGACGAATAGTTAAGTCTAAGGTGGGCACCTCCTGTTTGCTGCGGGCTCCGGCGATGAGCCTGCAACTTTTCCAGCACATGACAACTGATCTGAACATCTGACATGCGGAATCTAACATGCTCGGCGCCTTCTATCTAAAATTTCCTGGAAAACCAGGGGTCTGGTGGCTCATCTTAAGAGAGGGGGTACTGTCACGGTTCCACCCCTTAGTGTTTCTTGGATGCAGTTATTGACAGCTCAGTCATCCAGCCTGGTACAGGGGGGTGTTGAGCTGTCAGTGTGTTGATTGACAGCTCGACTATCCAATCTGAGACTGAGAGGCACTGGCTGTGTCCAAGTGTTCATTATCCCAGGTGATTGTCATGCTACTTAACTGAGCTGTGTCTCCCATACCTCTGCCAGATGTACACTCAGCTACTGAGGTTTGTGCTCCCTGTACCTTGATTTCTGAATGCTTGATCTTTCATTGCCTGACCTTGGACCTCGTTGTGACCATCCGTCTGTTTAACCCCTTCTGCTCTGATCCGTTATCCTTCTGGTATTCTGACCTCGGAACATTAACTGATCACGCTTTTGTCTCTTCCTTCTGGTTTCTGCCCTTGGACTCCTTAACTATTCTGACTCACGGCTTGTCATCACAGATAGGTTCCCAGCAACCGGAGATCACCTTGTCATTGCCTGCTGGGCAAGCATGAATTGGCCAAATTATGTGCTAAGTATCTCTATAGATATGTATAGTATAGATATGGCTACTTTTAGTTCTCACCTGTTCACACCAGCGATGAGTCACTGCGCAGTAGCAGAAACTCGTCTGTGCCTGCGCAGAAGTTCAATGCAGACACTGCCCATAGGAGGGTTCGCACATGCATAGCACATACGTGGGATTACAGCGCCGAACAGGTCAGTATCATGCTGATGGGCGGGGGGTATCATTATAATGAAGTCAGGAGGCAGCGATTTCTTTCAGGCATCGGAGCCTGGAAGAAATCATTAGCATATAACATTATAAATGAATTTTTCAAGATCTACACCGCAGCTATGAGGCATACATGTAAGACTAGTTTAACCATTCGATTACCTGTATGCCCATAGTAATAGATCAAAATCATCCAGGGGGTGACAGATTCCCTTTAAAGAGTATCAGTCAGCAGGTTTTTGTTACTTAATGTGAGATCAGCATGATTTAGGGGCAGAGAGACTCATTCCAGCGATGTGTTACTTACTGGACTGCTTGGTGCATATTTAATAGAAGCCGTGTTTTCTCTGTTGTAGATGTAGCAGAGCTATAAATGCTGAGCCCTATATAATCCTGCCCACACCACTGATTGATATCTTTCTGTATACAATGTACTTGTATATTGTTAGTGTGTGGCCCAGCTATGTCAGGCACACAAATAATCCAGGAGAATGCACAGGAAGGTAACCGCAACGCTTGATATCCATTCACGTCACTCACACTTTCAGACACACCCACCAGGGGTATAAGAGTAGTGACACGTAGCAGTCAGAGTCAGTCAAGCTCCGGGTGGCTCAGGAGTGAGTCATTCCCCAGATAGTTTCCTGTCTGAGAAGAGCTCAGATCAGTCTGTTTCCTGTCTGAGGACAGTGCAGTTCAGTCTCAGTCCAGTCTAGACTTGGAGGATACTGAGAGCTGCTCAGCGAGCTCTGGAGAAAGCTGACATTTCCATCAAAAGCTACGAGTGCTTATGTTAGGAGCGAGAGCAGGGCGAAGGGCGCAGTGGAGAAGGACAGAGAAGTGCTTCAGGTACCAGATTACCTGCACTAATTCACCGGACACCGGAGTCCGAAGCATTGCTAGAGCTTCATGCCTAGTGATAAGAAAACCGGAGGCTATCTGGACTACAGGTCGCAGAGAGCAGCCCTAAGCGCTGATACGTAACCAGAGTCAGGTAGAACAAGAACCTTGAGTGAGGCACCACAACAGTAGGGACTCTGTTCTTACCAATAAGAAGGCTCTACCACAATGTCAGCCGGGCTTTGCAGCTATTGAGAAAAGCTGGAGATTACAAAGTTAACTTCGCTTCATGCAAGTTTGGACTCAGATACATATGAAGTAAAGGAGGCCTCTAACCTGCTCAGCGGTTACCCGAATGTGCATTCTCCACCCCAACCAGCTCCCCGGGATCTTCTTGAAACACCAACAAGTAAAGGTATGGAAAGAAGCTGCATTGTGTGTGACTGAATTCTTAACTACACCCTGCATCATCACCATAGACTTCCAGGGACCAGTCTCACCTGTGGGAGACTTACCACCCAGCTGCCCCCCATAACATCCCCTGTGAAGATCCTTATAGCAGCGCTGGTCCAATTGACCAGATACCACAGGTGGCGTCACGAACTACCTATCCTTATAATCCCCTGTAAATATCCCCCATTGCATGACCACCAGGGTCACGGAACGAGTCCCGCTGCCAGTGACATCTCCCATAGAAATCAATGGGCTCGGCTCCGAGTACCCCATAGCCCTGGTATCCACACATGTGGTGCGAGTCATTAGTAAGATGACAATCAGTGGTGAAGGTAGGGTTATACAAATTAGCCTTGTGTCGACCCGCCACCACAATTGTGGATTACCAGGGCAATGGGGTACTCAGAGCCGAGCCCATGGAAGTCTATGGGGTTTGTCACAGGTAGCGGTGGCTCGATCTGTGGCCCTGGCGGTCTGGCGTATGTTGGGGGGAATATTTACAGGGGATTTGATTTATATACAGTTCATGACGCCACCTGTAGTCTCTGGTAATTTGTACCAGCGCTGCTGTAGATCTCTGAGGGGATGGTGAGGCAGCTAGATGTCGGGTCCCCTACAGGTGGGACTCTTCCCTCAGGTCGATGGTTATGGTGGGATTGTGCAGGCATGCAATTAAATAACTCAGTCTCACACCGTCAGCGTCTTTCCATACCTTTTACTTGTAAGATGGTAAGGCAGGTCCCAGGGAGGCTGATGGGGTTGATGGAGGATGAGTTTTGAGGCAACGGCTGAGCAAGGCAGGGGCCTCCTTTACTTTCCAATGATGATGAGTCCAACCAGCATAAAGCGTAGTTCACTCCTGAAACTTCAGCTATTTCAAAGCTGTACTGCCCGGTCAGTTTTGTGGTGGAGCCTTCCAGTGATGAAACTAGGTTCTTCTATGCTTGGCCTAGCTCAAAGTTCCTATTCCACCTGACCCCTGTTACGTACTGACACTTCAAGGGCTGCTTTCTGTTACCTAAGGTCCAGTAAGCCTCTGGTTTTTCTACCACTATGCGTGAAGCTATAGTGATGCTTCGGTCTCCAGTGACCGGTGACAATGTGCAGGATACTTCAATCCTAAAGCACTTCTGATTTCCTTCCACTGTGCCTTTCGACTTGCTCAAACTCTCAATCTCAGCACTGACTAGGCTAAGGTGAACTGGCTCACCTGTACTAGCCTCCACTACTGTACTGTCTCTCTGAATCGACAGGAATCTTGGTGCTCCAGACAGGCACTCCTTCTCCCTCCCTTCACCTCAGGAGACACTACAAGACTCTCTTGTGCTAAAAACCACACCCCTCTACACCCCTGCTGGGTGTGTCCGAAGTATATGTGATGTCATGTAGAGCCCTTAACCGTTACCTCTCCACTCATCCTCCTGGTATTGTGTACCTTAAATACCAGGGCTACACATTCCCCATGGTAAACGACAGCACTCCCGGGCTGTGAAATACAAAGAGACAATTTTGTTTATGCATTAAACATTAACATTAACTCGTCCCATCCGGGAGGTAAGTATTTCTTGAACGTTGCAAACAAAACATTAAATATAGAAAAATACAAAATATTAAATAGACATGTTCGTATAATAAACGGCAAGATTCTTGTGAAGGACCCGCTCCAAACCTTCAACGTGGGTCCTGGGTGGGCTGCAGGACATATGAATGCAGACCTCACTCAGTGCCACACCACACGGGTTTTATGTTCAGAGGTAAGTCAAGGCTTCGTGTGAAACCATTATAAGGCACCTTAGTGCAACTATTTACAAGATAAGTTCTGGGCTGGCACAGTCCTCAGCCTCTCAGTCCATTATAAGACACCATAAGGAAAAGACACATATATATATATACTTTTTACAATATTCACATTAATTTGTTATAATTACTGCTGGTATCGAATGGGTATCTTCCCTTTTGTGATTCGCTCTGATCTACGTGGAGTAGCTTCAGGTACATTAAGTTGTGATCTGTCTGCACTGCGTAACGGCAAACTATAGAACTGCCTCAATCTTTCTATGGATCTGGCAAGCGTACTGATGGCTGGGCGGTGTGAGTCAGCTTCACCAGGGGATCCCATAGTATGGGGCGCTGCTTCTGATGATCCTTCTTGAGATTCCGTAGGTTGAGGTGTTGCTGGAATGGGTAACTCCTGAACGGACTCAACTGGCACCACGGGCACAACTGGAGGTAGAACTTCCTCTTGTGGCTGATAAAACTGCAACACCGGAACTATTACAGCATCTCCCAGTCGGGGCCAATCCGCAGGAAAATCTCCCAGATCCGTGTGTATGACCTCTTCCTTTCCTTCTTCTTGATTGATGACAGGGTTCTTTTCACAAAGCTTTAAGGGTTCTGGACACAATTTCAAATGGTCTCTGGACACAGTGGTTATTGTTCTTCCTCCGTCCTTACTGATGATACAAACTTTTCTGTTGTCATATTTAGAATCTTGTACAACGTAGGGTTCTTGTTCCCACTGGTTATCCAATTTGTGCATTTTCCTTTTCCTTTTTAATACCACTTCTCCAGGCATCAAAGGCTTGGCAGGAGCATTTCTGTTGTAAATATCTTCCTGTTTCTCCCGTGCCTTGTTGAGACTTTCTTCTACACAGATTTGCACTCGTCTGTACTGCTCTTGCCGATTGATGTCCCAGTTTTCAATGGCGTCGTCTGCCTCCGGTTCTACCACTCCAAGTTCTAAATCCATTGGTAGTCTTCCGGGCCTTGCTCTCATAAGATAGGCTGGAGTGCAGTTAGTGGAACTTACAGGTATATGGTTATACAAGTCAACCAAATCAGGTAGTAAGTCCGGCCATCGATTTCTGTCTTCCAACGGTATGGATCTCAACAAGTCAAGGACAATATGGTTCATTTTTTCGCAAAGACCGTTGGTTTGAGGGTGGTATGGCGTTGTTCTAATTTTCTTACACCCGTACATGTGACAGAATTCCTTGAATAAATCAGCTTCGAAAGCAGGTCCTTGATCGGTTAATACTTGCTCCGGATACCCATGCGGTCTGCAGAAGCTTGCTTGAAAGGTTTTCGCGGCCGTCACTGCGGTCTGATCCTTAACTGGAACAACCACCAGAAATCTGGAGTAATGGTCCACCATGGTCAGGGCGTATGAGTATCCAGATCTACTTGGCGACAGTTTGACGTGGTCCAGGGCCACAATCTCCAGGGGGCGAGTCGTCCGGATAGGTTGCAGGGGTGCCTTCTGACTACCGTAGTCCTTCCTTCTGAGACCACAGGGTCCACAGTTCCGACACCACCTCTCAATGGAGCTGCGCATCCCTACCCAGTAGAACCGGCATCTCAACAGGGTCTCCAGCTTTCTCCAGCCAAAGTGTCCTGCTTGATCGTGGTATGCTTCCAACACCATTGGGACGTCTGCCTTGGAGACCACGATTTGCCAGACCATCTCATGGGTTCTGGGGTTGACGTATCTCCTGCACAACTTCTCACGGTATAGGAACAACCTGCTTTTCTCGTTCCACAGGAGCTTGGCTGACATAGGTGCATCCTTTTCCAAAGAGGAGCCTTCCTGTCTTAACTCCTTGATGCGGCTGACCACTGGATCACTGTCCTGAGTCTCTTTCCAGCTGTGATGGGGTAAAGGATTTAATGTTGCACCATACTGCTTTCTGTTGACTCGATGCTCGTGGACTACCCCATTTCGATGGAACGCAGGTAGCTCAATTTCTTCCAGGTCGTCCGATTCTTCTTCCGTATCAGAGTCATGCGGCATTCGGGACAATGCGTCAGCATTAGCATTCTTTCGACCTGCCCGGTACTTGATAGTAAACTGGTAATTGGACAACCGAGCCATCCATCGCTGCTCCATGGCACCCAGCTTGGCGGTTTCCAGGTGCGTTAAGGGGTTGTTATCTGTAAACGCAGTGAACCGATTGGAGGCCAGATAATGCTTAAATCTTTCAGTAATGGCCCAGACCAGCGCCAGAAACTCCAGCTTGAAGCTGCTATAATTTTCCGGATTCCTTTCAGTTGGCCTGAGTTTTCTGCTGGCATATGCGATGACTTTTTCTTGGCCATTCTGCTTCTGACTGAGAACTGCTCCCAACCCTTCATTACTGGCGTCGGTGTACAACAGGAACGGTTGGCTGTAATCAGGATAGGTTAAGATCTCATCACCTGTAAGGATCTCTTTCATCTTTTGGAATGCTTCAGCCTGTTCCTTACCCCAATTAAAGGGAGGGTTTCTGCTCTTTAGGGATTGTCCTACTAGGAGGTCCTGTAAAGGAGCTGCCTTCTTCGTGTAATCTTTCACGAATCTCCTGTAGTAACCTGTTAGTCCCAGGAACTGTCGCACTTCCTTAAGGTTCTTCGGCTCCGGCCACTTCTGGATGGCAGTGACTTTCTCTGGGTCCGGCGCTACTCCTTCCGAACTGACGATGTGCCCCAAGTATTGTACCTTCTGTTTGAGTAGATGGCATTTTGAGGGTTTTAATTTCATCCCGTACCTGGACAGGGACTCGAATACTTCTGCCAGGTGCTTCAGATGATCCTCATAAGTCTTGGAATACACGATGACGTCGTCTAGGTATAGCAGCACGGTTTCAAAATTGAGATGTCCCAGGCAGTTCTCCATCACTCTCTGAAATGTTCCTGGGGCACTACTGAGCCCAAACGGCATTCTGTCGAACTCACAGAGCCCCATTGGGGTGGTGAAAGCCGTTTTCCTCACGATCCTCCTCAGCCACAGCCACTTGCCAGTAACCACTAGTCAGATCAAGGGTAGAAAAGTAGTTAGCCGTTTTCAGAGCAGCTAATGATTCCTCTATGCGTGGTAACGGGTATGCATCCTTGTGTGTTATGCGGTTCACCTGCCTGTAATCCACACACATTCTCATACTACCATCTTTCTTTTTAACCAGAACTAGAGGGGCTGCCCAGGGGCTACAACTATCCCTTATCACCCCGGCCTTCTTCATATCATGCAACATTTCTTTAGCCTTCTGATAATGGGCTGGGGGTATAGGCCTATACCGCTCCTTGATGGGAGGATGACTGCCTGTAGGGATATGATGTTGGACTCCCTTAATTACCCCAAAATCAAGTGGGTGCTTGCTAAACACTTGGGCATACTCTTGCACCACCCGTAATACCCCTTGCTTCTGGTGAGCGGGAGTGGTGTCCGTCCCAACATGGAGTTGCTGACACCATTCCGCCACCTGAGTTGCTGGGTCATTGTCCTCCGCTATTTGACAGGAGTCTAAGGACTCAGCCGGAAGAATAGAATTATTGTCGACAGCATGTAGTTTAGCAATGGTTGCATAACGGGGTAAGTTTACCTCATCATCTCCCCAATTGAGAAGCCGTACCGGTACTCTTCCATTCACCACTTCTACTACTCCCCTAGCAGTCATAAGTGTAGGTCTATGTTCTGAATGGTGGGGTTCTACTACAGCTTGGTAATTCTGTCCTCTCAGACCTATGGCTGCCCTGCACCAGATAATCATTTCACTCATTGGGGGTATCACAATAGGATCCGAGTCAGTGACCCGTACATTACCAATTTCGCCGTCTGTAAGCTTCGCTTGCTGCTGACACACCAGGGCCCGGATCTCTCTTTGGATTACTCCTTTCTGCCTTGGTCGGGCAATCTCAGCGAGCTGTTGGAGCAAGAACACAACTTCTCCCAAACAATTACCGATAATGTTAGTGCCCAAAATTATATTTAAACCGTTCTCCTCATTTGCAGTCTTTACTACCAGAAGCCCCTGGTCTTTCAACTCCTCTCTGCCCACCTTTACATCTACACATTTTGTCCCGAGTACTTCTACAGGAAGACCATTAGAAGCATATACGGTAAAGTCAGGGCTCGGGGGATTAAGACTGTCCATTGACCAGTACTTAGTATATAGGGCATCAGGTATTAGGGTCACTTGGGACCCAGTGTCTAACAATGCCGGAACTGCAATACCATCTAAGATGATGGACAGGTAGGGTCGCCCACCCACATACCTGCGGTTCCAGTCTAAGGGGCCTGACGGGTATTCTCCTGGGTGTTGGCCCTTGGACCCAGGTTCTGCCCGTTTAAAGGACACTGTGGAGACATATGACCTTTCCGGTTGCATCGATAACAGATGATCTCTCGACGAGGAGGGTGTCGATCAGAGGTCGCTCCTGGGGGTGGCGTTGTCCTCCTCCGGGGGGGCGACGTCTTCTTTCTTCTCCGGTGCATCCACGGGACGTCTTCTGGGCAGTCAGCTAACAAGATCTTCCCTTCCTCCTCTTTCCGCAGCTGCAGGGCACTCATTACAGCAGCCAGATTTTTAGTCAGCTGGCGCACCTCTGAGCGCAGACAATCCAATTCACTGGAAGGTGTCACCTGCGCTTTGGCTTCAGCCACTAGCGGGGAAAAGGGGGTTACTGCCGGTTCCAGAGTGACTTCAGCCTGATGATGTTGGGTTGCCACCTCGGGTTTGCCCAGGGGCCGCAGCCCTTTTATTGCCATGTCTTTTAGGGCATCAAAGGTAGCATCCGGATGATCTAAGGACCACCAGTTTACAGTTCTGCGTTCCTCTTGGGATCTCAATCCCTGGATAAATTGTTCTTTCAGCATTTTATTCTCATCGATAGCATTTAAATTATTAATCTGCTTAAGAGCTCTCAGGGCTCCTTGTAGTCGGCAAGCGTAGTCCCGGATGCTGTCACCTGGCTGTTGTGAACAGTGATAGAAGGCCATCCGGAGATCCGTTTCTGTGTGGTCTTCAAATATGGCATGCAGCTTAAGGAAGATCGCAGGTACCGACTCCTGATCAACGGTATCCCAAGTCTCCACTTCCCTCTCAGCAGCGCCAGTTAGCTGCCCTATTAGCACAGCAGCTTTTTGTCTCTCAGGCATGGAGTACATTTCTAGGATGCTGCATAACTTCCGCTTGAAGCCTGCTAATGTGCCTGGCTCACCGCTGTACTGGGGAAGCCATTTCGCCCCAGGCATATATGGGAGCGTTAGTGGCATGATCGGGACTACCGGACTGGGTGCTGGACCTGCACCCCCATCTGGCGCTACAATACCAGGCGGTGCGGGATTGGGGCCTCCGGCCGGGGCCACACTGTCAGCCGGTTGTTGTGACATCTTAGCGCCCCCTTGGTTAAACGGAGCCTACCGGTTTCAGATGCTGCTACTTCACAGGCACAGCAGTGGGAACAGGACCTTCGTCGCAGGCGCTCTGATGTCAGAGCGTTCACTTCCTGTTGCAGGACCTGCCGCTGAGTCAGAGCCGGGGGCGTGTCCAAGACTTTGCGCGCTCTTTCAGGTACGCCCACCTTCTTCTCCAGCGCCTTAGGGCGCGAATCTGGCGGCAAATATGGCGGTATTTGGCGCCAAACAATAGCAACAGTCTTTTTCACCAAAACACTCCACAGGCACACAGGGCTCGCAATGCTGCAAGTTTCGTATCCTGTTCGTGACGCCAAAGTTTTGTGTCGACCCGCCACCACAATTGTGGATTACCAGGGCAATGGGGTACTCAGAGCCGAGCCCATGGAAGTCTATGGGGTTTGTCACAGGTAGCGGTGGCTCGATCTGTGGCCCTGGCGGTCTGGCGTATGTTGGGGGGAATATTTACAGGGGATTTGATTTATATACAGTTCGTGACGCCACCTGTAGTCTCTGGTAATTTGTACCAGCGCTGCTGTAGATCTCTGAGGGGATGGTGAGGCAGCTAGATGTCGGGTCCCCTACAGGTGGGACTCTTCCCTCAGGTCGATGGTTATGGTGGGGTTGTGCAGGCATGCAATTAAATAACTCAGTCTCACACCGTCAGCGTCTTTCCATACCTTTTACTTGTAAGATGGTAAGGCAGGTCCCAGGGAGGCTGATGGGGTTGATGGAGGATGAGTTTTGAGGCAACGGCTGAGCAAGGCAGGGGCCTCCTTTACTTTCCAATGATGATGAGTCCAACCAGCATAAAGCGTAGTTCACTCCTGAAACTTCAGCTATTTCAAAGCTGTACTGCCCGGTCAGTTTTGTGGTGGAGCCTTCCAGTGATGAAACTAGGTTCTTCTATGCTTGGCCTAGCTCAAAGTTCCTATTCCACCTGACCCCTGTTACGTACTGACACTTCAAGGGCTGCTTTCTGTTACCTAAGGTCCAGTAAGCCTCTGGTTTTTCTACCACTATGCGTGAAGCTATAGTGATGCTTCGGTCCCCAGTGACCGGTGACAATGTGCAGGATACTTCAATCCTAAAGCACTTCTGATTTCCTTCCACTGTGCCTTTCGACTTGCTCAAACTCTCAATCTCAGCACTGACTAGGCTAAGGTGAACTGGCTCACCTGTACTAGCCTCCACTACTGTACTGTCTCTCTGAATCGACAGGAATCTTGGTGCTCCAGACAGGCACTCCTTCTCCCTCCCTTCACCTCAGGAGACACTACAAGACTCTCTTGTGCTCAAAACCACACCCCTCTACACCCCTGCTGGGTGTGTCCGAAGTATATGTGATGTCATGTAGAGCCCTTAACCGTTACCTCTCCACTCATCCTCCTGGTATTGTGTACCTTAAATACCAGGGCTACACAGCCTCACTGCCTTGCACAAGTAACCTAGTCCTCCAGTGATAATCTCCTGCTCATAACACATTAATTTTATTAAAACTACAGTAGGAGGCTGAGTGACACATCGTTGGAATCAGGTTCTCTGCACCTACATTATGTTGTCCTTAAATAGCAAAAAAAACTGATGACAGATTCCCTTTAATAAAGAAGAGTGGGACTGCTGGTAGGTTATTGGTTGAATCTAGAGCATGAGTGATTTGGTGGATGGAGAGGAAATGTTTTTTAGTGCAGCAAGATGGAGAACTTTTTGAACTTATAGGGGAGTTTTGAAATTAATTCTGCAAGAAATGGGCACCCAGTATATTAATCGACAGAGAACAGAAGTGTAGAGAGTAGGGATGAGCGAACCCGAGGAAAGGTTAAAGGATCTGGGAATGTTTACCTTGCAAATAAGAAGACTAAGAGCAAACTGAATAGCTGTCTACAAATATCTGAAGGGCTGTCACAGTGTAGAGAGATCATCATTATTCTCATTTGCACACGGAAACACGAGAAGCAATGGAATGAAACTGAAAGGGAGAAGATACAGATTAGATATTAGAAAAAACTTTTTGACAGTGAGGGTGATCAATGAGTGGCACAATCTGCCATGAAAGGTGGTGAGTTCTCCTTCAATGGAAGTCTTCAAACAGAGGCTGGACAGACATCTGTCTGAGATGGTTTAGTGAATCCTGCAATGAGCAGGGGGTTGGACATAATGACCCTGGAGGTCCCTTCCAACTCTAACATTCTATAATTCTATGAAGTTTGGGTTCTGGGACACGATTGAACTTTGTCCAAAGATATCAGAACTATAGCCGAACTTGAACCTGAACCCAAACCCCACTGAAATCAATGGGGACCTGAACTTTGGAGCTGGGAAAATATCTCTTTCTCTCCGGGTTAGCTCATCTTAAGTAGAGAGCACAATGATAGTGTCTTGAAATATATGTAGCTTTACTCAGTGGTGTAACTTGAAGATCATGGGCCATAATGCAAAATCTCTAGCAAGACCCCCATTTATCATGGTTCTTTACAAATAATGGTCTTTGCATATGGCCTAAAAGTTAAGTTTCGGGCCCCTTTAGATTCCAGTGCCTGGATATGACTGCACCTATTGAGGTTACGACCCTGGCTTTACCTTTGAGGCTGCTGCAGAGGAGCATATTAAGGAGGACCAGGTCTGAAGCGAAGCTATAAGCACCTGCATCCCTATGTGCTCTGCATCCTGTTCTCAGACTCATTTTCAAATAATACTTTCAGTGAAGTAACTATTGCCAGACGTGACATGGCATAATTGTATATGTTTATTGCACTTCTTGCATTCTCTGCCAAATGTGACTACATCTGGAACAGTTACCAGAAGAAACGAATCCAGAGATCTAGTGATCAGGCCTCCCACGTGGGATACTTTTAATCCTTGATCAAAACGTGATTTTCAAACACACTTCTCACAAAGATTCATTATTTAGCTAAAATCAATAAGACATTAGTGGGTTTGCTGCTTTTAAGATGTAAGAACAAAGACAACGGTTTAGAACCATGAAACCAAAAAAAGATAGAAAAAGTCAAAGAGCATAGCAGTAAATCGGGACTCCAAATTATCTCGGCCCCTGTTTTACACATCTGTTTTGGATGCGCCTGGATTTTATTTTCGATGAAGAAAAGAAGAAAAAAAAAATAGTGATTTGTCGATTGCGAAATTTATTTCAAAACGGAAAGTGACTCCTTTATTAGATTACATTTCAGACCTGTCCCTGGAGACGGCTACTTTTTTTTTAAGGTGAATTTTCCAAGCAGGTTTCCAATTTGTATGTTTAAGCTACTCATAAAAAAGGGAGAGGAGAACCGGCAATACAAATGGATGCCACCTGCTTCTGTACGATGTGCCTCCACTTCATTGTCATGCTGGGACGTTTGATTACATTAATCCCCGGCAATAGGTGTTTTTGCCATTAATAAAACAGCCATGGTATAAAAGAGGTCATAAAAAGAGAAATAAAGTGTAGGCAGCCCAAGGTAAGACATGTTTTCCATCAAGTGTATGGTGGCATTGAAGTTATAGAAACCAGATTTTGTATCAGATTGATGTCTTTATTAAACTTTCCCCGACACGCAGGTCTGGGATGTAATATAAAAAACATCCTACAAATTTCATCTGGTAGTTCTGCCTGGCCATTAATATCACACACTTAGGAGAAAATGTACAAGTGTCCTCTAAAATGTAAAGTGCTGCGGAATATGTTGGCGCTATAGAAATAAAATTATTATTATTAAAATGTTTCTTCTTTTGTGTAATATTACAATTTGATTATTGTCCTCTTTCTCCAAAAATATACAAAAAAATGAAAAACATATTGCAAAGACCCACCGTGAAATTGTGCAATGGACTGTGGATGCCAACATGATTATCTGTAGGGTTGTCTCTCTTCCCCGGTAGAACCCCAAGCAGACACAGTCCAAGTCTTATGGCTGGAGGTACTAAAGGAGTTGTCCAGTTAAGAAAAAAATAGTTTAAATGTGCAAAAAATAGTATGTTAGTAAAACTATTAACTTACTAATATGCTTCTATTGTTACCGGAATCCCAGTCTTCCGAGATCTCCCCCAATCCCAGGTTCCACAACTAATCTTCTGATTTTGAGATTCACATAGAAGAACATTTCCTGTGTCATTAGTGCTATGTGTGAAGGGGGCTGGTTGACTTCTCATTTTAATAAAATCTGTCAACAGGATTTTGCTACCTCATCTGTGAGCATAGCAACACCAAGGGTGGACTGCGGTGAGCCCAATAACACCAAAGAAGTGCAAAAAGTGACTAAAATATATATCTTTATCAAAATAAAATTAAAAAAATAAAGGTTGGACCTCTAACGATGAAGCCATCCCCTAACAATATTCCATCACTTTATAAAATTGGAAAAAAACCTTTCAGCCTTTATATTACAAGTCTCAATAGAAGCATCGACAAGAACAAAATGTCAACAAAGTAAAAAATCTAATTTGACTGACACTAGGCATTAAGATAAAAAAAAACCTGAAGCAATTCTTAGCATCCTCACAACTACTTAACACCACTTAACCGTCACAGTCAGTGTAAATCTCTGACACAATATTTTAATCCCAAAGTCCAATTCTCCTGTAAAGGTTGAAAGTGAAAGGGGTGACCCTGACTTTTACATTGATGGCTTATCCTTAGGAGAGGTCATCAATATCTGATGGTGGGGAGGGAGGATGTACGACACATACGCCCCTTACTTATTCGATTATATCCCCCATAAAACAAGAACTCTAAGTAATAGATGAACGACACAATGCAAATTAATGTTAACAATTTCCCAAAATATTATTATGTAACACAAGTATTTGCTAAAATAGAGGCTCTGAAAGGTAAAGTTTCTCCATAAGGAGACCACCAAGCTAGCATAAGGAGCATTATAGGCAATGGTGCCTGGAAAATATAATATGCAAAATTGTCTCCTTAGAGAGGAAGAGAACATGGTTTCTACTCTCTAGAGCCACCTACTCCTACCTGAAACAGATGGATGCTAATGGAGATTTTGGTTTGGCTTTATAACCCATGGAGTGTCGAAAGGCTCCAAAAAGGTTGATATTGACTTATTTGATTACTACTTTCAATAGGCGACACTAGAGAAACTGTCCTCTTCCTCTGTGCCACATAACTTAAGGCTCCCAAACACATTAAACTAATGTTAGCTGAACACGTTGATATCAATTTGGCTGACAGTCTAATGTCTATGGGCGACCCCAACTCTCCTCCGAGAGGTGCTGTCGGGTAAGATAAAGATCTGGAATCTCTGAATTTGTATATGCCGGATCCTTTTAATATGTAAAAGATAAGCCGACTCCAGAAACGTCTGGCAGTGGCTCTTTCGTAGAGAATACAGGAGCACTCGTAAGAGAAATCACTTGTGTGAATGGAAGAGTCAGACGAGAGAACTGTCCATCGCAACCATCGTTCGGCCAACAACCGTGTCAAGTGTATGGTGCATTTGAAGTATAAACCCACAACAGAAACTCTATTTGCATTCAGCTATTTAAGTAGCAATAGGTGGCACGAGAGACTGTTCTTTTCCCCTATTTAGAGATTATTTGCTTATTCACTACAACAGACATGCTAGGAGATATCACAGGTCTTCTTTAACTGCTTTGTATCAAAAATATGAATAATGTACTGTAATATAAAAATAATAGGCGGAATGATCAGAAAGGGAGCGTTAGTTCACACTCCCTCCTCCATCATTGGTTTCAACTGTATTGGCATCTAGGGTGCTGATATAGTTGAAAGTGCAATGCCGGGTGAAAGTGGCATAGCAGGTCAAATATATTAGAGTGACCGTCCCAACGTCACGGACCAAATATACTAGGGTGACCCGCCTGGCGTCGCTGGCCAAATATACTAGAGGGACTCGCCCAGCGTCCTGGGCCAAATATACTAAGGCGACCCGCCTAGCATCACAGGCCAAATATACTAGGAGGAACCATCTTGCGTCACGGGTCAAATAAACTAGGGGGACGGGCCCGGCATGGCAAATATACTAGTGGGACCGGCCCAGCATCGCGGACCAAATATACTAAGGCGACCCGCCTGGCGTTGCGGGTCAAATATACTAGGAGGAACCATCTTGCGTCATGGGCCAAATATACTAGAGGGACCTACCCGGTGTCACGGGCCAAATATACTAAGGCGACGCGCCTGGCGTCACGGGCCAAATATACTATGGTGACTCGCCCAGCATCGGCCGCCAAATATACTAGGGCAACCAACCTAGTGTCACGGGCCAAATATACTAGGGTGAACCATCTTGCGTCGCGGGCCAAATATTGTAGGGGACGGGCTCGGTATGGCATGCCAAATATACTAGTGGGACTGGCCCAGCGTCGCGGACCAAATATACTAAGGCGACCCGCCCGACATCGCGGGCCAAATATACTAGGAGGAATCATCTTGCGTTGTGGGTCAAATATACTAGGAGGAACCATCTTGCGTCACGGGCCAAATATACTAGAGGGACCTACCCGGTGTCACGGGCCAAATATACTAAGGCGACCCGCCTGGCGTCGAGGGCCAAATATACTATGGCAGTGATGGCGAACCTTGGCACTCCAGCTGTTGTAAAACTACAACTCCCAGCATGCCCTTGCAACCTGCAGCAGTTGAGGCAGCAGTTGAGGCATGCTGGGAGTTGTAGTTCTCCAACAGCTGGAGTGACAAGGTTCGCCATCACTGTACTATGGTGACTCGCCCAGCGTCGGCAGCCAAATATACTAGGGCAACCAACCTAGCGTCACGGGCCAAATATACTAGGGGGAACCGTCTTGCATCACGGGCCAAATATACTAGGGGGACCCGCCTGGCGTCGCGGGCCAAATATATTCACCCTCGGAGCCAATTTGACCCTCGGGCCAGAGTTTGACATGTGTGCTGTACGGTAAGTCAGAACTGTTGTAGATGAAGATACAAATCCACTGTAAACTTCTTTCACTTGACTGATAGATCATCTTTATTGATTTCAGATATTGCTAGTGTTGTAGAGGTTCATTCCATCTACTTAGTGTAAATAGAAATCCATAAAATAATATATAATGAATTTTTCATTTCCCTCAACGAGAGAAACCATAATATACAGTACGCCTCTAAGGTCTGGAACATGTCCTTCTCCGTGTACCGGAGCTACACAACGCATACCAATAAAGGAGCAAAAAGTCCTTCATTATTCACTATCTTAGTTCATTTGTTCACATTATGCAAAGTTTTGGCTACAGATTGTCTTCCTTTCCTGCTCCATCGGATCATGCCACAGATAGAGTAAGAAACCCAGTCACAGGATGAAGTGTTCATGTTAGGAAGCAATTTGGTGCAATCGGCATGGCACAGAATGGTTTATTGTCGTGGAACAGATAAGATCTGCAGACATGCCATAAAAAGCTGCATGAGAATTTCCATCACAATCTAGTATGTAATGGAATCTGGCAGTGACAGAGGGATCGGATTTAAAGTGCAATGATGCAGCTCACTTCTGGAGACATCTGCCAGACAAAACATTCTCCCACTTTCCTTGTTAAGGACAAGAAAAGAATAACTTTGTTTTACTTGCAGTATCACAAAGGAACATATATGCCACACATTGTTAGGAAGCTGGTATCGGAGATATGCTTGGAAACAAACCTCACAGACCCTTTTTATACCTTATTCTGCCCTGTTTCTTTAATGGTAGATTACATATAACAACATTCTAGTCGGAGGTTTTAGGACAGAGACAAAACATGCTTTTATGAGGGAGACCATAATCAGGCAGGAAATGGAAGCACAGCTCTTAAACAACGTACCCCGCACACTAATCTGCCTAAATTGTTAGCAATTGTTTCGTATACTTCTGAAATCATTCAGGGTCAACAGCTTTCTTTAATTTCTGATGAAAACAAGTCATCACTGGTTTCCTAATAGCGTAGAATTGATGCACAACGGACATTTCATATTACCAGAAACCTCATGTAGGATGACTGCAGAACAGTCCACCAGATGTTCCCAAACCGAGGGGCCTCCACCTAAAGTAAACCAAAGGCAGACTAACCATTTGGGCACTGGGCCTAAAATAATTATGGCGGCCACGTCCATTTTTATCTTGAATCTATGTCATTCATTCTATGCACAAATGTATTTTGACAACTCCACATTACACCTACAAGAGCTTTTAGGACATCCCATTATAAATCAATAGGCATTAATATGGAGCTGGTCCCTCCATAGCTAAAACAGCTTCCACTCTTCTGAGGTTTTGTACAAGATTTTGGAGATGTCTGTGCATTTGTCTAGAAGAGCATTCGTAAGGTCAGACTCTGATGTTGGACAGGACAATCTCTGTCCTAGTCCATTTTAATGGTGCTTGATTGGGTTGGTCTGAGCACTGTGAAGCCAGTCAAGTTCTTCCACATCAAAGTCTCCCAATCATGTCTTTATGGACCTTGCTTTATGTACTGCCATGCTGGAACAGAAAAAAGTCTTCCCCAAAGAGTTCCCACAAACTTGGAAGATACAATTTGTCCAAAATGTCTTAGTATCTTGAAATGTCAAGATTTCCCTTCACTGAAACTCCATAGAATTATCCCTTCTCCACAAACTTTATAGTTGACACAATGCAGTTAGGCAAGGATTGTTCTCCTAGCATTCACAAAATCCAGACTTGTACATCAAATACCAGATAAAGAAGTGTGATTCGTTTCTCCATAGAACATGTTGCTACTGCCCCAAAGTACAGTATAGGCATGCCTTACACCACTCCATCCAGTGCTTGGTATTGTGCTTGGTGATGTAAGGCATGCATGCAATTGCTCTGCCATGGAAAACTGGTGCAAAGTTCTTGTGCTAATTTGAATGACAGAATATGTTTGGAGCTCTGCAATTACTGAAAGAATAGACCGCTGGCAAGTTTTATCCACTATGTGCCCTAGATTCTTCAAAGTGCACCCCTTTCCTTGGCTTCCAAAGAACAGGTATACCTCTTCAATAGCTCATTTGTGGAATCACCAGCTATCAGAAAGTGTTTAAAACTATCATGCGTGCTTTGCAGCCAGTGTTAGTTCACAGTTCCATAGAGTGCTGAGCCCTAATCCACAACGGTTATAAGCCAGAATATGGCAAGAACTAACAGAAACAACACTCCATCAATTCTTTAAGACCTGAAGATCAGTCACTCTGCAAAAAATAGCTAGTACCTTGAAGGTGTCCTCAACTGCAGTTATGAAACCCCTCAATCCCTATGATGAAATTGGCTCCTATGAGGAGCGTCCCAGGAAAAAAAGAAAAAGAATTACCTCTGATGCAGAGGATAAGTTCATTAGCCTTACCAGACTCCGAAAGAGTGAATTGACAGCACCTCAAATAACAGCCCTCATAAATGATGCACAGACATCAAGTAGCAGACACATCTTAACAACAATTATCCAAAGGAGACTGCGAGAAGCAGGCCTTTAAGGTCAAATTCCTGGAAAGTAGCCACTACTAAGAATCGAAAACAAGATGAAGAGACACAGAAAACGGGAGTAGATGGTTTCTACATCTGTGGTCAGACCGTGAAGCTTGTAGGAGAAGGTCTGATGGTGTGGAGATGATGTGCAGGTGACACTGTTGATCATAGAATCATAGAATGTTAGAGTTGGAAGGGACCTCCTGGGTCATCCTGTCCAACCCCCTGCTCAAAGCAGGATTCACTAAACCATCTCAGACAGATGTCTGTCCAGCCACTGCTTGAAGACTTCCATTGAAGGAGAACTCATCACCTCTCGTGGCAGCCTGTTCCACTCATTGATCACCCTCACTGTTGATGGTGATTGATTCCAAATTCAAGTCACACGTACCCAGCATGGCTACCCCAGCATTCTGCAATGGCATGCCATCTCATCTGGTTTGCATTTTGTGGTAAATTAATTTGTGTTGCAACTGGACAATGACTCAAAACACACCTCCAGGCTACGTAAGGGCAATGTGACCAAGAGGGAGAGGGATGAAGTGCTGCTTCATATGACATGGCCTCCACAATCACCTGACCTCAAGCAAATTGAGATGGTTTAGGTTGATTTGGATACACAGTGAATGGAAAATAACCAACAAGTGCTCAGCACCTCTGGGACCGCTTTTAAAACGGTTATAAAGGCATTCCAGGTGACGACTTGATGAAGCTGTTTGTGGGAATGTCAAGGGGATATAAAGCTGCTATCAGAGGGAAAGGTGGTACTTTGAGGAATCTAAGGTTTGCTTCACATGTGTTTCTCTACCTCTTCTTTCCATATGGTTTTCCTCCATGTGCACATTCCAATTAGAACAAGAAACACCACTGAATGAACAGGTGGGTCCAAACAAACTTTTAACTGGTAGCATATGGTATCATATTCATATATATATATATATATATATATATATATATAGATATATCATATCTCAGCGCGTGTGGCGGTAATGACAAACCCTGGCAATTGTATTACCCTATTTTTATGTAGCCCATATCTCTTCAGTTAGTTTTATTAGTAGAACTAGAAGAACACTAGCTTGTACCTGTCAAGATTGTCATAGAGGATTCCCACCGTGAGGACTCCCAGTACATACATTAATGCATCCAGTTAAGCGACAGTACATTTTTATATGTTACATGATATTCTGAAGCAACGTGATACGGCAGAGGAATCCTTTCAGGATGTAACACGCTTCAAAGGCAATACTCTGGATTTACAAATTCTTCTTCCAGATCTGACACATTTCATACAGTTATATACATTTACTACTCGGAGGGCATGTTATATGTAGGAACATTCCTTCTCCGCACTTCATCATTTCAGAACATAACTAATCCCTATAATGGAAGAAAGAAGATTAACCCCACAACCTAAGTGATGAACTGCAGATAAAGAAACCCGGAGAAACATTTCAGCTTCTCCAGAAAGACACATATCAATCCCTTCACCTTCCTTGAAAAGTCATCAGAATTAAGTGTCAATGACTGCAGAGGAAGAACACAATCAGGGTCTTAGTACCATCTTAAACCTTTTCACACACCAGCAGTTCCTCGATGTGTCACTTTATATACTTCAGGAACAGTTACTTTATTTACTGAGCTATTAAAATGTGGTTCTATGCTCCGATCTCAAGGGACTATGGTTGAGGGCAGTATTATGTATATCGTACATAGTCTTCTCTTTGGAGGTGAGATGCAAAGGATATATTATATGTTGTATAGTATAGGCAGGTGCTATTGGAACCTTGGAAAGTGGGGACACATGATTGGCATATCTTGAAGGCCATGGCCCCACCTAACATCTCCAAAAGGCCCACCAACTATCACAGGTCAAACAGACCTTTAGGACTCTCCTAGAGTCCAGGACTTAGATGCAACCACAACCTCTGCAGCCTCTAGTTGCACTCCTGGCACACATGAAAATGAGTCTAGTCCTCATTTAATGGGTCCTCCTTGGACAGAAATGGATACAGACCCCAAGACCTACTGAGTTAGGCCACTTGTATAAAATATTATCTCAGCTACCCTTGGCTACCTACTCTCATAGAGCACTTTTACACACTAATTACCTTGATAACTCCTAGATATTATTAAATAGGATCAAAGGCATAACTTGAAGCTTCTGGACACCAATGCAAAGTCTGTAAAAGAACACTTCACTTACTGCATGGCATGCATAATTTTTTTTTCTTCCTATGTAGGAGAGTGGGTAAAGTATATGTGCTATCTCTGCACCCCCTGGCATGGACTATCACCATAGTTGACAAAGTTTTGAAGTGGCCATGCGACTTCTTATAGATTACATTCTAAAGCCCTGTTTCCCACCCTCTAAATATGCTCCCGTATTTCGGGGCTTCATATTAAGACAAAAACAGGGTCATGCAGAATGAAACCTCACAGAAGGACAGCTTTTCAGGCAATGTGCTGCAACGTTTGGGAGATTTGCCAACTCCTCCAGGAGGCCTGCGGGTATTTCCTTTTCTCCAAGAGCTTCCTAGATGTTCCCGGAGAGTAACTGCACTGGGTATTTAAAATTTTGTAACTACTTGAATTCAGAAAGAATTTCCATAATCACTTAGCCAATGAGGGGGATACTGCCAACTGAAAGAAAACCTGCGAACGGTGAGCAATTCTTATTATGTATACACGATATTCGGAGGTGGGCATGCTCAACCCCCACTTCATTCCTCAATCGCCTATCACGCTGATAACTTAGTATTTTGGGACTAACCCTTTAATGGGAATGTGTTGTCAGAAAGTGACCTCTTGTTTAAAATAGGAAAGATGTGTATCTTCGTACCGTGTTAGCCAGTAGATAGAAAAATATTTAGACTTGAGAGTCCTCAGTGGTTGATACCTTTTAATGGCTAACTGAAAAGATGGTAACAAATTGCAAGCTTTCGAGACTACTCCGGTCTCTTCATCAGGCAAAGACTAAAACAAAAACTGAAGAATCACATATATATATATACACAAGAGGACACAGGAATAGTGCAATAGGTAAGACAAGTGACGTGAAGCAGAACTGTCATTATGGCAGAGGAATGAACATAAATATTGGAACAGATCATAGATAAGGAGAGAGTTTTATTACCCTCTGATTGGGGTCTGGTGTTGTGTTTTGATGCCCCTAGAAGGTCAGAGACGCAGATTCCTTAATTGATATAGAATGACATGAATCCATGTGACACGTTCATTCCAGCACTAAGAGTGTCAAAGGTCATCATAAGTTTGTATTCCCAAACCTTTCTATCTTTCTCAGATTTGAAGTTAGATTTTAATACCAGTAATTCCATATCCATTATGCTATGACCGGGCATACAAAAGTGTTTTGCCACAGGTAAATCCATTCTTTTTTCTCTTATCGTGTGGCGATGAGAATTCATCCTTGTTCTCAGTTTTTGCCCGGTCTCCCCCACATACAGACCCCCAGTTGGACATTTAGTACATATAATTAGGTACACCACATTAGATGTGATGCAGCTGAAAGTACCTGGGATCTTGTAGTCCTGATGGGAGTTGGGTATCTTTATCTTGTCCGTGGTCATTATAGATGCACATGTTTTACACTTCTTCTGTTTGCAAGGAAAGGTTCCTGCAGCTGTTGGGGAGGACAGGGAGCTTCTGACAATGATGCTTCTTAGATTTGGGGGCTGCCTAAAACATAGTAGTGGGGGTCTGGAAATATGGATTGTAATCGGGCATCTTTTTGTAGTAAAGGTTGTAGTTTCCGTGCAGCTCCCCTTAGCATCTCCAGATTTGGATTGTAGGTGACCACTAGAGGCACCCGGTTATTTTCTTCTTTAGTTTTGTAATGTAGCAGGTGATTCCTTGATATTCTGGTGGCTCTTGTAATTTGGTTTTCAATTGTTCTTGGATGGTAGCCCTGGTTCAAAAAATCTTTCTGAGGCGACCAAGGTGTTCATCTCTATCCATGGGGTTGGAACATATACGGTTGTATCTGATGGCTTGGCTGTAGACTATAGAGTTTTTTATGTGTTTTGGATGGAAACTGTCCCATTTAAGGTATGTTGGACGGTCGATTGGCTTCTGATACAGGGATGTCTCTATTTCATTGTTCTTTAGCTTAATGGTGGTGTCTAAAAAGTTAATTTCAGTGCTGGAGTAGTTGAGTGTTAAGTTGATGGTTGGATGAAATTGGTTGAACTGTTCATGGAACGTCTTTAGCTGTTGTTCAGACTCCGTCCAGATGATTAAAATGTCATCAATGTAGCAGTAGTAGGCCCGAGGCCTGATGGGACATGAGGACAAAAAGTCGCTTTCAAGCTTGGCCATGAAAAGATTTGCATACTGTGGAGCCATTTTACTTCCCATAGCTGTGCCAGTCTCCTGAAGGTAGATCTTGTTGTCAAATTCAAAGTAATTGTGGGTGAGGATGGATTTTGTGAGTTTCACCACAGAATCAGCATCATTCCCGGTGTTTCCCATGAAGACTTTGCAGGCATTTAATCCATCCTGGTGTGGGATATTAGAGTACAAAGATTCCACGTCCATGGTGGCCAGGATGGTTCCTTCTGGTAGGGGACCTATTGCTGCTAGTTTATTCAGTAGGTCAGTTGTGTCCTGAATGTAGCTGGGTGTATCCTTTACCGGGGTTTAAGAATGCCCTCTACCCATCCAGATACCTGCTCAGTAAGGGTGTCCACACATGAAATAATCGGCCTCCCTGGATTCCCAGCTTTGTGGATTTTGGGAAGCATGTAAAATGTCCCTGTTCTTGGACTTTCTGGTATCAGGTCATCAGCTCTTATGGATTTGTCAGACAGACAAGATACCAACTTGCTTAGTTCCTTGTAATAGTCCTGTGTAGGGTCCGACTCCAGTTTTCTGTAGTAGCGTGTGTCCGTAAGTTGTCTGTTTGCTTCCTTAATATAGTCTGATGTGTTCATCATGACTATTGCACCTCCCTTGTCAGCAGGTTTAATGATGATTTCTTTGTTGGTTTTCAGAGACTGTATGGCCTTTCTCTCCTGGGCACTGATGTTGGATGCTTGTCTCTTGTTGGTGGCTATGATGGTGGATTTTATCAAATGTCTGAATGAGTCTATATATTTATCCAAATGGGGGTTACGTCCAGGTGGAGGTGTCCAGTCTGACCTCTTCTTGGTTGTTGGGATCCCTTTTCCTTCAGTCCGAGTGTTTTCTGGATCTTCTATATCATTGAAGTATTTCCTCAGGCGCAGTCTCCTGAAAAAATGTTCCATATCACTGCAGAGTTCGGTTTTATCCAGGGCCTTAGTAGGACAAAATGAGAGTCCTCTAGAAAGCACGGCAAGCTCCACTTTGTTGGGTTTGTAATCTGAGAGATTGATGACACAGTTAGATGCTTTTGTGTCTGGAATGGAGTGGTTGTCAGAGTTGTCAGGTTTTGTTTTGTATCTGTTTGTATAGAGTCCGGAATGGAGGCGCAATCTGTGTAGTTTCTTTTCCTTGTTATGAATCAGAAAGGTCCGTAGTTTGTTATAGTATTGTTGTAATTTTTGCTCTGTGCTTTCTGTAAGTGTTTTCCTCAGAGTTTCAAATTGCCCTTGGACTTTACTCCTTATGCTGTAGCAGACATGTAAAAGATGGTTCCTTAGTCTTTCAGAAGTCCTGTGACAAAGGTTTTGTGCATAATGGGTATTGTAGGTGTGAAGAATTGGGTTTGTAATCCAGAGTCCTTTGGGAATTAGATTCTCCTTTTTGCATTTAGATAAGAAAAAAATGTCGCTGTCCATTTGTGCGCGTTTCTTCAGAAGTGGTTTTAGTTCCATAAAGATGCGGTACATTCTGGTATCCTCCATTTTGATATAGGAAAGATGTGTATCTTCGTACCGTGTTAGCCAGTAGATAGAAAAATATTTAGACTTGAGAGTCCTCAGTGGTTGATACCTTTTAATGGCTAACTGAAAAGATGGTAACAAATTGCAAGCTTTCGAGACTACTCCTGTGTCGACCCGCCACCACAATTGTGGGTTACCAGGGCAATGGGGTACTCAGAGCCGAGCCCATGGAAGTCTATGGGGATTGTCACAGGTAGCGGTGGCTCGGTCTGTGGCCCTGGCGGTCTGGCGTATGTTGGGGGAATATTTACAGGGAATAGATATATTTACAGTTCGTGACGCCACCTGTAGTCTTCTGGTAATTTATACCAGCGCTGCTGTAGAGCTCTGAGGGGATGGTGAGGCAGCTAGATGTCGGGTCCCCTACAGGTAGGACTCTTCCCTCAGGTCGATGGTTAAGGCAGGGTTGTGCAGGCATGCAAGTAAATAACTCAGTCTCACACGGTCAGCGTCTTTCCATACCTTTACTTGTAAGATGGTAAGGCAGGTCCCAGGGAGGCTGATCCAAGGAGAATGTATTTCGAGATAGCAGCTGGACAAGTTAGGGGCCTCCTTTACTTTCACAACGATGAGTACAACCAGCATGAAGCGTAGTTCCCTCTATGACTCCAGCTATTCCAAAGCTGTACTGCCCAGTCAGTTTTGTGGTCGGAGCCTTCCTGTGAGAGAGCTGAATTCCTATTCTTGCTGATCAGGCTCAAGGTCCTCACTCCCCCTGACCCCAGTTACGTACCGACTATTTAGGGGCTGCTTTCCACGACCTAAGGTCCGGTAAGCCTCTGGGTTTCCTACCACCATGCATGAAGCTATGGTGATGCTTCGGTCTCCAGTGACCGGTAACAACGTGCAGGACTTCTCCAATCCTATTGCACTCAGAATTTCTACCACTGTGTCTTTCGCCTTGTCCTCGCTGGTAGCATAAGCATTTCTCACTTCACAGGTTAACAAAGTCAGTCCCTTACTTAATTCCTTTCTTGAGCTTGTTGCCAGACTCTCAGTAATCTTCTAGGCAGGAGCACGTCTCTGAACCTTCACTGTCCTTGGGACAGGAGACTGAAGTATATCTGTAACTCACTCCTCTCTCCTCCTGCACAAACTTCACACTGTCTGCTCTGTCTGAAGACAGGAAACTGACTCACTAACTACTGATGCATGTGACTAGACTATATACCTGTGGGCGTGTCTAAGTGTGTGTTGAAATGAATGTTCATTGAGCATTAAACTGCTATCTCTCCACACATCCTCCAGGGTACTGCGTGTGCCTTCACACCAGGGCTACACATTCCCCCATGGTAAATGACAGCACTCCCGGGCTGTAAAATACAAAGAGACAGTTTTGTTTATGCATTAAACATCAACATTAAACATTAATTCGTCCCATCCGGGAGGTAAGGATGTCTTGAACGTTGCGAACAAAACATTATATATAGAAAAGTACAAATATTAAATAACATTTTCATATAAATAGACAATATGCTTGTGAAGGACCCGCACCAAACCTTCAACGTGGGTCCTGGGTGGGCTGCAGGACATCCGAATGCAGACCTCACTCAGTGCCACACCACACGGGTTTTGTATTCAGAGGTAATTGTGCTGGTTTTATGTAAAACCAAGATTAGGCACCGAAGCGCAACTATATACAGATAAGTTCTGGGCTGGCACAGTCCTCAACCTCGAAGTCCATTGTAAAACAAAGACACATTATATCAAATCACATCACAATAAAGTGCAAAAACTTTTTATCTGATTACCCAGCCGGGCATTCTACTTTTGGCAATATATATATACGTTATATACACATTTAACTTGTGCAAAAATTGGCAAACATCCTTAAACTTTTTACAACATTACATATGGTAGACCCCTATCTGGATCTTACCGGATTTTCTTTTACTGTTTAATTATTTCAACTACATTTTCCACCCCGGGGGCTGGAACAATGCGATGGTCCCTAGATCCCATGACTAACAAGTCGTGACCTGCTATCAGAGTCTGGGTCGCAACAGTCCTCGTACGAACCTCTAGGGGCGCAACGGGTACTTTCTCCTTGCGAGACACCGATTGCGTTTCAATTTGCGTTACAGTTAGCGATATCGATCGTGTTATAGATTGCGATGGAAACTGGGTCGCAAGTTGCGATGCAGAAGGATGACTAGATGACGAAGAGTATGTAGACATTGCTTCCATTTGCGATGAGCCTGCAGGGGGCGATGCTGGGGCACGGCCGGATGCTGTTTGAGCTGGAGACGGGGACGCTGCGGTAATGGTGACGTTACCTGCGTCTGGGACGGGGTCACGGACGATGGTGACGTTAAGGGCATACCATCCCTTCATTCCCCAGTGCCGTGTGTATGTAACAATGTCTCCATTAACTAAGTCCCTCCCGGGATGACCTTGCGGTAGGTGGGATTCTACATCACGTCTGCTGACAAAGACCCCTGGGTAGAGGCCCGGTTCTCTTATGAAGCCCCAGCCCTTTCGGAGCTGGAACTCAGTCACACACCCCTGCCGCCGCGGTTCCCTCAGAGTACCTTTTTCTCGACGGACACTTTCCTTGTCCGCGATCAGCTCTGCATGTTGCCGCTGTCGATTCCGCTGAGCTTCCCGCTCTTCCTCCTGCTGGCGTTGTTGTTTCTCCTCACGACGCTGCCACTCACATTCCCACTGGGCGGTATAGGTGACGTCATCCAGGCGCGCCATCTCGTCCCAGTCCACGTCTGGTAATGACGGACAGGACCCCTCCGGTGTCCCTGCCGGGGATCGATCATCTGCTGCGGCCTCCTGGCCGGGCGGGCGTTCCGGAACTGGCGGTACCTCCTCAACCTCCTTCGCCTCCACCGCTTCACCGGTGGGATCAGGATCGGTACTTTCGGGGGCAGCCTCCGGTTGCTCCTTTGCCTTGGGCAGCAGAAGTTTTGGTAACTCCAGACGTAGGGGGTCGTCGAGGGGAGAGATCACCGCGTCCCACAGCCGCCGCTGCTCCAGGGTACGCCGGCGTCTCTCGATCTCTTCAAATCCAGATTGTGGCAAAATCATCTTTCTTAGTCGTGCATTTTCCTCTTTAACTTCCAGCAATGCTTGCTGCAGGTGCAGGACCACGGATGGTTCCGGTGCTGGTGGCAGCTTGGCTGGGGCACGGGGCCTGCCTTCCTCCGCTTCCCTGCTCGGCTGCACACGTCCTGCTTCCATGATGTTCCAGAAGATTCTCTCATCTTCTTCCAGAGACGTCCGGTCTCTTCCGTGGAGGCGGGGTTTGCGTCTCCTCCTCCTCGCAGGGAAGGTGAAGAGGAGGCGGACCTCCTTTGCTGTAGGGCAGGATCGCATGTTGTAATAGCACTTTGAGAGGGCAGGCATTTTCTTCGCGCCACAGGGGGGTACACGCCCACGAAGGTACGCCCACCTTCTTCTCCAGCGCCTGAGGGCGCGAATATGGCGACAAAGATGGCGATTTTTGGCGCCAAAAGTGCAAACAGTCCTTTTCACAAAAACAATTCTATAGGCACACAGGGCTCGCAATTTTGCGAGTTTCGCATCCTGTTCGTGACGCCAAAGTTTTGTGTCGACCCGCCACCACAATTGTGGGTTACCAGGGCAATGGGGTACTCAGAGCCGAGCCCATGGAAGTCTATGGGGATTGTCACAGGTAGCGGTGGCTCGGTCTGTGGCCCTGGCGGTCTGGCGTATGTTGGGGGAATATTTACAGGGAATAGATATATTTACAGTTCGTGACGCCACCTGTAGTCTTCTGGTAATTTATACCAGCGCTGCTGTAGAGCTCTGAGGGGATGGTGAGGCAGCTAGATGTCGGGTCCCCTACAGGTAGGACTCTTCCCTCAGGTCGATGGTTAAGGCAGGGTTGTGCAGGCATGCAAGTAAATAACTCAGCCTCACACGGTCAGCGTCTTTCCATACCTTTACTTGTAAGATGGTAAGGCAGGTCCCAGGGAGGCTGATCCAAGGAGAATGTATTTCGAGATAGCAGCTGGACAAGTTAGGGGCCTCCTTTACTTTCACAACGATGAGTACAACCAGCATGAAGCGTAGTTCCCTCTATGACTCCAGCTATTCCAAAGCTGTACTGCCCAGTCAGTTTTGTGGTCGGAGCCTTCCTGTGAGAGAGCTGAATTCCTATTCTTGCTGATCAGGCTCAAGGTCCTCACTCCCCCTGACCCCAGTTACGTACCGACTATTTAGGGGCTGCTTTCCACGACCTAAGGTCCGGTAAGCCTCTGGGTTTCCTACCACCATGCATGAAGCTATGGTGATGCTTCGGTCTCCAGTGACCGGTAACAACGTGCAGGACTTCTCCAATCCTATTGCACTCAGAATTTCTACCACTGTGCCTTTCGCCTTGTCCTCGCTGGTAGCATAAGCATTTCTCACTTCACAGGTTAACAAAGTCAGTCCCTTACTTAATTCCTTTCTTGAGCTTGTTGCCAGACTCTCAGTAATCTTCTAGGCAGGAGCACGTCTCTGAACCTTCACTGTCCTTGGGACAGGAGACTGAAGTATATCTGTAACTCACTCCTCTCTCCTCCTGCACAAACTTCACACTGTCTGCTCTGTCTGAAGACAGGAAACTGACTCACTAACTACTGATGCATGTGACTAGACTATATACCTGTGGGCGTGTCTAAGTGTGTGTTGAAATGAATGTTCATTGAGCATTAAACTGCTATCTCTCCACACATCCTCCAGGGTACTGCGTGTGCCTTCACACCAGGGCTACACACTCCGGTCTCTTCATCAGGCAAAGACTAAAACAAAAACTGAAGAATCACATATATATATATACACAAGAGGACACAGGAATAGTGCAATAGGTAAGACAAGTGACGTGAAGCAGAACTGTCATTATGGCAGAGGAATGAACATAAATATTGGAACAGATCATAGACAACAAGATCTACCTTCAGGAGACTGGCACAGCTATGGGAAGTAAAATGGCTCCACAGTATGCAAATCTTTTCATGGCCAAGCTTGAAAGCGACTTTTTGTCCTCATGTCCCATCAGGCCTCGGGCCTACTACCGCTACATTGATGACATTTTAATCATCTGGACGGAGTCTGAACAACAGCTAAAGACGTTCCATGAACAGTTCAACCAATTTCATCCAACCATCAACTTAACACTCAACTACTCCAGCACTGAAATTAACTTTTTAGACACCACCATTAAGCTAAAGAACAATGAAATAGAGACATCCCTGTATCAGAAGCCAATCGACCGTCCAACATACCTTAAATGGGACAGTTTCCATCCAAAACACATAAAAAACTCTATAGTCTACAGCCAAGCCATCAGATACAACCGTATATGTTCCAACCCCATGGATAGAGATGAACACCTTGGTCGCCTCAGAAAGATTTTTTTGAACCAGGGCTACCATCCAAGAACAATTGAAAACCAAATTACAAGAGCCACCAGAATATCAAGGAATCACCTGCTACATTACAAAACTAAAGAAGAAAATAACCGGGTGACTCTAGTGGTCACCTACAATCCAAATCTGGAGATGCTAAGTGGAGCTGCACGGAAACTACAACCTTTACTACAAAAAGATGCCCGATTACAATCCATATTTCCAGACCCCCCACTACTATGTTTTAGGCAGCCCCCAAATCTAAGAAGCATCATTGTCAGAAGCTCCCTGTCCTCCCCAACAGCTGCAGGAACCTTTCCTTGCAAACAGAAGAAGTGTAAAACATGTGCATCTATAATGACCACGGACAAGATAAAGATACCCAACTCCCATCAGGACTACAAGATCCCAGGTACTTTCAGCTGCATCACATCTAATGTGGTGTACCTAATTATATGTACTAAATGTCCAACTGGGGGTCTGTATGTGGGGGAGACCGGGCAAAAACTGAGAACAAGGATGAATTCTCATCGCCACACGATAAGAGAAAAAAGAATGGATTTACCTGTGGCAAAACACTTTTGTATGCCCGGTCATAGCATAATGGATATGGAATTACTGGTATTAAAATCTAACTTCAAATCTGAGAAAGATAGAAAGGTTTGGGAATACAAACTTATGATGACCTTTGACACTCTTAGTGCTGGAATGAACGTGTCACATGGATTCATGTCATTCTATATCAATTAAGGAATCTGCGTCTCTGACCTTCTAGGGGCATCAAAACACAACACCAGACCCCAATCAGAGGGTAATAAAACTCTCTCCTTATCTATGATCTGTTCCAATATTTATGTTCATTCCTCTGCCATAATGACAGTTCTGCTTCACGTCACTTGTCTTACCTATTGCACTATTCCTGTGTCCTCTTGTGTATATATATATATGTGATTCTTCAGTTTTTGTTTTAGTCTTTGCCTGATGAAGAGACCGGAGTAGTCTCGAAAGCTTGCAATTTGTTACCATCTTTTCAGTTAGCCATTAAAAGGTATCAACCACTGAGGACTCTCAAGTCTAAATATTTCTCTTGTTTAAAACACATTTTTGTGTACATGTGTTATTTAAGAAAAATTTGGCAGTTTTTTTCATATCACTATATTAAAAAAAGAAAAAATCAGTGATCTTGTAATGTTCAAATTGGCCACTGGGGATGCTGTAAATTCATACTTTCAGGAAGATTTTTCAGCAGGCTCCTTAGCAGAGGCAGGATTACAATGACAGGTAACACAATAGGTGGTGACCGTGATGACCCTCCTCCTGGCTCCCCACCCACCCCCTGTAGCTGACCCGGTCACCCACCCACTCCCTTCATAATGACCTTTGTACATTCTCAGTAAAGTTCATTACTACTAATAAGTAATGTAGGGATTCCAACTCTCTGGTAGCCGCGTGGATACGAACAGGCACAAGGTTTTTTTTTTATCAAAACACAATGAGGTTTATTGTCCTTCATAAACAGGCCTTTCTTTAGCCTTTCTTTAGCCCAAATGAATAACAACATCCTTTCTCTGGATAATACAAATAAATCAAAATGGTCTTCCGTACTTGGCATTACAGGCACTTCTCAGGCTCTAGCATAGACTGTCCATCATTAATGGTTTTTGTCAAGCTCCAACACAACACACTCTGCTGAGCTCATTTAACTGCTTGCTCTTAGGCCTGTAAGCCCTGGGCTGGGTAATAAGAAAGACATTTCCCACCCAGACTCTTTTGGTTGCTCCTAAATCCTGGACCCAAAATCAAGTTGAATAAAACCCCTAGTAACCTAGTGTTACTCGGACAGACTTCCTGCAATTTACATTACCGAGTCCAGTCGCCTCGGTGACACATACCTGACCCTAAATCCTGCTTTCTTACAGTAGATTTCCTGAAACAACATCAAGTTAGAGTCTAAAAAGCCACAGTGGCCACAGTGAACATGGCAAGATTTGCCATTTGTATTTTTAATGCAGACTTTACAACATTTGACACAAAAATCTGATCAAAATAATAGGTAATTTTCTGATGACAAAAACCCTTTAACCTTCCGTATATATTATAAATACATTATATATATAGATATATAATATATAGGTGTCAAGGTGTATAAATATACAATACATACAAAAGGTTAAAGGGATTGTGTCATATATATTGTATGTATATACACCTGTGTAGCCCTGGTATGTAAGGCACACATAAAAATCCTGGAGTCTGCACAGAAAGGTAACAGTTAAAGCTTACATCATCCATTCACACTTTAGACACACCCATAGGGTATATAAGGTAGTGACATGCAGCAGAGAGGTGGTGTGGTTGAGTTGTGCTGAGTCTTCCATGAAGCGAAGTGAAAGACAGTTAGTTCCTGTCAGCAGTTCATAAAGTGGAGGCTAGTAAGGGTGAGCCAGTTCATCCTAGCCTAGTCAGAGCTGTTCCTTAACCTGAAGACAGAGACAGCTTTGGAGAAAGGGAAGTTTGCAGCAGAAACTTCATTCGCCTGTCCCAAGGACAGTGAAGTTCAGACAATGTGTTCCTGAACTAGGAGAATACTGAGAATCTGTCAGCGAGCTCCAAGGAAGAATTAAGAAAGGATTGACTTGTACTACCATAGGAAGTGTGGAGTGCTTATGTTAAAAGCGCAAGCAGGGCGAAGGGCGCAGAGGAAGAAGTTAGAGAAGTGCCTTAGATATTGGATTGTCTGCACAATTTACCCGGTCACTGGGGACCGAAGGGTTGCTATCGCTTCACGCATAGTAACGGAACAACCAGAGTCTTACTGGACCTTAGGTCGCAGAAAGCAGCCCTTGAAGTGTCAATACGTAATCGGAGTCAGGAGGAACAAGGACTTTTAGCTAGGCCAAGCATAGAAGGACTCTGTTCTCACCACATAGAAGGCTCCACAACAATATTGGCCGGGCAGTACAGCTACAGAGTTAGCTGGAGTATTCGGAGTTAACTTAGCTTTATGCAAGTTGGACTCATCATATTGGAAGTTAAGGAGGCCTCTAACCTGCTCCGCTGTTACCTGGACGTGCAGTCTCCACCCCGACCAGCTCCCCGGGACCTGCCTAACATCTTGAAGTAAAAGGTATGGAAAGACGCTGGATGGTGTGAGACTGATTCATTTATCTGCACCCTACATCATTATAACCATAGACTCAGAGGGACAGTCCCACCTGTGGGGGACCCAACACCTAGCTGCCACAACATCCCCTCAGAGTTCTATTCAGCAGCGCTGGTCTTTAGTGACTAGAAAACTACAGGTGGCGTCACGAACTGTTATCTACCAAATCCCCTGTAAATAAACCCTCTAACGCCTGACCGCCAGGGTCACGGACCGAGCCAAGCTACCAGTGACATTCCCTATAGAAATCTACAGGCTCGGCTCCGAGTACCCCATAGCCCTGGTAACCCACAATTGTGGTGCAGTGTCAAACAAAAACTTGGCGTCACAAACAGGATGCGAAAACTTGCAAGATTGTGAGTCCTGTGTGCCTGTAAAGTGTTTTGGTGAAAAAGACTGTTTGTGCTTTTGGCGCCAAATACCGCCATATTTGCTGCCATATTCGCGCCCTGAGGCGCTGGAGAAGAAGGTGGGCGTACCTGAAAGGCGCGCAGAGTCTCGGACACGCCCCCGGCTCTGACTCAGCGGCAGGTTCTGCGACAGGAAGTGAACGCTCTGACATCAGAGCGCCTGCGACGAAGGTCCTGTCCCCATCGCTGTGCTTGTGGAGCGGCAGCTTCTGGAAACGGTAGGCCCCGATTAACCAAGGGGGCACTAATATGTCGCAACAACCGGCCGACAGTGCGGCCCCAGCCGGAAGCCCCGACCCCGCGCCGCGTGGCATTGTAGCGCCGGATGGGGGCGCAGGCCCAGCACCCGGCCCGGTAGTCCCGCTCATGCCACTAACGCTCCCATATATGCCTGGGGCAAAATGGCTTCCCCAGTACAGCGGCGAGCCAGGCACTTTAGCAGGATTCAAACGGAAGATATGCAGTGTCCTGGAAATGTACTCTATGTCTGAGAGGCAAAAAGCTGCAGTATTAATAGGGCAGCTAACTGGCGCTGCTGAGAGAGAAGTGGAGACTTGGGCTACCACGGACCAGGAGTTGGTGCCTGCGATCCTCTTAAAGTTACAGGCCATTTTTGAAGATCGCACCGAAACAGATCTCCGGATGGCATTCTACAACTGTTCACAGCAACCAAGTGACAGTATAAGGGACTATGCCTGCCGACTACAAGGGGCCCTGAGAGCCCTCAAGCAGGTTAATACCATAAGTGTCATTGATGAAAGTAAGATGCTGAAAGAACAATTTGTGCAAGGACTGAGGTCCCAATCGGAACGCAGAACTGTAAATTGGTGGTCTTTAGATCATCCAGATGCCACCTTTGATGCCCTAAAGGACATGGCAATAAAAGGACTGCGACCCCTGGGCAAACCTGAAGTGGCAACCCAACGTCACCAGGGTGAAGTCACTCTGGAACCGGCAGTACCCACCTTTTCCCCGCTAGCGGCAGAAGCCAAAACGCAGGTGACGCCCCCTAGTGAATTGGACTGTCTGCGCTCAGAAGTGCGCCAGTTGACTAAAAATCTGGCTGCTGTGATGAGTGCCCTGCAGCTGCGGAAAGAGGAAGAAGGAAAGATCTTATTAGCCGACTGCCCGGAGGATGTCCCATGGATGAACCGGAGGAGAAGGAGGACGTCGCCCCACCGGAGGAGGACAATGCCACCCCCAGGAGCGACCCCTGACCAGCACCCTCCTCGCCGGGAGATCATCTGTTACCGCTGCAACCAGAAAGGTCATATGTTTACACAGTGTCCTTTAAACGGGCAGAACCTGGGTCCGAGGGCCAACACCCAGGTGGAGACTCGTCAGGCCCCTTAGATTGGAACCGCAGGTTCGTGGGTGGACGACCCTACCTGTCCATCATTCTGGATGGGATTGCAGTTCCGGCGTTCCTAGATACTGGGTCTCAGGTGACCATAATACCTGATGTCCTATATACAAAGTTCTGGTCTATGGATAGTCTTCAACCCCCGAGCCCTGACTTTACCGTGTATGCTTCTAATGGTCTCCCTGTGGAAGTACTCGGGACCAAAAGTGTGGATGTGAAAGTGGGCAGAGAGGAGTTGAAAGACCAGGGGCTTCTAGTAGTAAAGACTGTAAATGAAGAGAACGGTTTAAACATAATTCTGGGTACTAACATTATCAGTAACTGTCTGGGAGAAGTTGTGTTTCTACTCCAACAGCTCGCTGAGATCGCCCGACCAAGGCAGAAGGGAGTGATCCAGAGAGAGATCCGGGCCCTGATGTGTCAGCAGCAAGCGAAGCTTACAGACAGCGAAATTGGTAATGTACGGGTCACCGACTCGAATCCTATTGTGATACCCCCAATGAGTGAAATGATAATATGGTGTAGGGCAGCCATAGGTCTGAGAGGACAAAACTACCAAGCAGTAGTAGAACCCCATTGCTCAGAACATAGACCCACACTCATGACAGCGAGGGGGGTAGTGGAAGTGATAAATGGGAGAGTACCGGTACGGCTTCTCAACTGGGGAGATGACGAAGTAAATTTACCCCGTTATGCAACAGTTGCTAAATTACATGCCGTCGATAATAATTCTATTCTCCCGACTGAGTCCTTAGACTCCCGCCAACTAGCGGAGGATAATGACCCGGCAACTCAGGTGGCGGATTGGTGTCAGCAACTCCATGTCGGGACAGACACCACTCCCGCCCACCAGAAACAAGGGGTATTACGGGTGGTACAAGAGTACGCACAAGTGTTTAGTAAACACCCCCTCGACTTTGGGGCCATTAAGGGAGTACAGCATCATATCCCTACAGGTGGTCATCCTCCCATCAAAGAGCGGTACAGGCCTATACCTCAGCCCATTATCAGAAAGCTAAGGAAATGTTACATGATATGAAGGAAGCCGGGGTGATAAGGGATAGTTGTAGCCCCTGGGCAGCACCTCTAGTTCTGGTTAAAAAGAAAGATGGTAGTATGAGAATGTGTGTGGATTACAGGCAAGTGAATCGCATAACACATAAAGATGCTTACCCATTACCACGAATTGAGGAGTCCTTAGCTGCTCTGAAAACGGCTAACTACTTTTCTACCCTTGATCTGACTAGTGGGTACTGGCAAGTGGCTGTGGCTGAGGAGGATCGTGAGAAAACGGCTTTCACCACCCCAATGGGGCTCTGTGAGTTCGACAGAAATGCCGTTTGAGCTCAGCAGTGCCCCGGGAACATTTCAAGAGAGTGATGGAGAACTGCCTGGGACATCTCAATTTTGAAACCGTGCTGCTATACCTAGATGACGTCATCGTATACTCCAAGACATATGAGGACCATCTGAAGCACCTGGCAGAAGTATTCGAATCCCTGTCCAGGTACGGGATGAAGTTGAAACCCTCAAATGCCATCTACTCAAACAGAAGGTACAATACTTGGGGCACATCGTCAGTTCAGAGGGAGTAGCGCCGGACCCAGAGAAAGTCACCGCCATCCAGAAATGGCCGGAGCCGAAGAACCTCAAGGAAGTGCGACAGTTCCTGGGACTAACGGGTTACTACAGGAGGTTCGTGAAAGATTACACGAAGAAGGCAGCGCCTCTACAGGACCTCCTAGTAGGACAATCCCTAAAGAGCAGAAACCCTCCCTTTAATTGGGGTAAGGAACAGGCTGAAGCATTCCAAAAGATGAAGGAGATCCTTACAGGTGATGAAATCTTGACCTATCCTGATTACAGCCAACCGTTCCTGCTGTACACCGATGCCAGTAATGAAGGTTTGGGAGCAGTTCTCAGTCAGAAGCAGAATGGCCAAGAAAAAGTCATCGCTTACGCCAGCAGAAAACTCAGGCCAACTGAGAGGAATCCGGAAAATTATAGCAGCTTCAAGCTGGAGTTTCTGGCGCTGGTCTGGGCCATTACTGAAAGATTTAAGCACTACCTTGCCTCCAACAAGTTCACGGCGTACACAGACAACAACCCGTTAACGCACCTGGAAACAGCCAAGCTGGGAGCCATGGAGCAGCGTTGGATGGCTCGGTTGTCAAATTACCAGTTTACCATCAAGTACCGGGCAGGCCGTAAGAATGCTAAACGCCGACGCATTGTCCCGAATGCCACATGAATCTGACACGGAAGAAGAATCGGACAACCTGGAAGAAATTGAGCTACCTGCGTTCCATCGAAATGGGATAATCCATGAGCAGTGTGTCTACAGAAAGCAGTATGGCGCAACATTAAATCCCTTACCCCATCACAGCTGGAAAGAGACTCAGGACAGCGATCCAGTGGTCAGCCGTATCAAGGAGTTGTTAAGACAGGAAGGTTCCTCCTTGGAAAAAGATGCACCTATGTCAGCAAAGCTCCTGTGGAATGAGAGAAGCCGGTTGTTCCTATACCGTGAGAAGTTGTGCAGGAGATACGTCAACCCCAGAACCCATGAGATGGTATGGCAGATAGTGGTCCCCAAGGCAGACGTCCAAATGGTGTTGGAAGCGTACCACGATCAAGCAGGACACTTTGGCTGGAGAAAGCTGGAGACCCCTGTTGAGGTGCCGGTTCTACTGGGTAGGAATGCGCAGCTCCATCGAGAGGTGGTGTCGGAACTGTGGACCCTGTGGTCTCAGACGAAAGTACTACGGTAGTCAGAAGGCACCCCTGCAGCCTATCCGGACGACTCGTCCCTTGGAGATCGTGGCCTTGGACCACGTCAAATTGTCGCCAAGCAGGTCTGGATACTCATATGCCCTGACCATGGTGGATCATTATTCGAGATTTTTGGTGGTCATCCCCGTCAAGGATCAGACAGCAGTGACGGCAGCAAGAACCTTCCAAGCAAGCTTCTGCAGACCACATGGGTATCCAGAGCAGGTACTGACTGATCAAGGCCCTGCTTTGAAAGCGGATCTATTTAAGGAATTTTGTCACTTGTATGGGTGTAAGAAAATTAGAACGACGCCATAACCACCCCCAAACCAACGGCCTTTGCGAGAAAAATGAACCACATTGTCGTTGACTTGCTAAAATCCATACCGCTGGAAGAAAGAAATCGGTGGCCAGAATTGTTACCTGACCTGTTGACTGTACAACCACATACCAGTGAGTTCTACCAACTGCACACCAGCTTACCTTATGAAGCAAGGCCTGGAAGACTGCCAATGGACTTGGAACTTGGTGTGTGGAACCAGAGGCAGATGACACCGTTGAAATTGGGACACAAATCGGCAAGAGCAATACAGAAAGTGCAAGCCTGCGTAGAAGAAAGTCTTAATAAAGCTCGGGAAAAGCAGGAATATTTACAACAAGAATGCTCCCGCTAAGCCTTTTGATGCCTGGAGAAATGGTGTTAAAAAGGAAAAGGAAGATGCACAAGTTGGACAACCAGTGGGAACAAGAACCATATGTCGTACAAGATTCCAAATATGATAACAGAAAAGTCTGTATCATCAGTAAGGATGGAGGAAGAACGACCGCCACTGTGTCTAGAGACCATTTAAAGTTGTGTCCAGAGCCATTAAAGCTTCGGGAAGATAACCCTATTGTGAATCAAGAAGAGAGTGTTGAAGCGTCATACACACGGATCTGGGAGATTACCTGCGATTGGCCCAGACTGGGAGATGCGGTAATCATTCCTGTGTTGCAGTTTTATCAGCCACAAGAGAAACTCTACCTCCAGTCGTGCCCATTGTGCCAACAGAACCAGTTCTAGAGGTTCCTATTCCAGCAGAACCCCAGCCTGCAGAATCTCAAGAAGTAGAATCACCGGAAGCAGCGCCCCATGCTATGGGATCCCCTGGTGAAGCTGACTCACACCGCCCAGCCCTTAGTACGCTTGCCAATCCATAGAAAGATTGAGGCAGTATTATAGTTTTGTCGTTACGCAGAACAGATAGATCAGAGACCAATATACCTGATGCTACTCCACGTAGATCGGAACGAACAACGAAAGGGAAGCTACCTATTCGTTATCAACAGTAAGTCCTAACAAACTAGTTTATTATGACTCAGAAAAGGGTTAATATTTATGACCAATTGTATAAAGTTGTATAAAAAAAGTTATTGCACTTGAAGGAATTTAAAGTATTTGGATAGAATGTGAATTACTTGAAAATGTCTTATAATGGACTGCGTGGTCTGAGGACTGAGCCAGCCCAAAGACTGTATCCTGTAAATAGTTGCACTACGGTGCCTTTCTTTGGTTTCACACGAAGCATTGACTTACCCCTGAACATAAAACCCGTATGGTGTGGCACTGAGTGAGGTCTGCAGTTTAGAAGTCCTGCACCCACCCAGGACCCACGTTGAAGGTTTGGTGCGGGTCCTTCACAAGAATACTAATGTGTATTTATATGAAAATGTCTTAATACTTTTGTATTTTACTAATGACCATTGTATACAATGCAACGTTTTAAAAATTCTCACCTCCCTGCTGGGAAGAGTTTGATGTTAATTGTTTAAATGCAAAACAAAATGTCTTTCTTTTTATATTTACAGCCCGGGAGTGCTGTGTTTTACCAAGGGGGATGTGTAGCCCTGGTATGTAAGCACACATAAAAATCCTGGAGTCTGCACAGAAAGGTAACAGTTAAAGCTTTCATCATCCATTCACACTTTAGACACACCCATAGGGTATATAAGGTAGTGACATGCAGCAGAGAGGTGGTGTGGTTGAGTTGTGCTGATCTTCCATGAAGCGAAGTGAAAGACAGTTAGTTCCTGTCAGCAGTTCATAAAGTGGAGGCCAGTAAGGGTGAGCCAGTTCATCCTAGCCTAGTCAGAGCTGTTCCTTAACCTGAAGACAGAGACAGCTTTGGAGAAAGGGAAGTTTGCAGCAGAAACTTCAGTCGCCTGTCCCAAGGACAGTGAAGTTCAGACAATGTGTTCCTGAACTAGGAGAATACTGAGAATCTGTCAGCGAGCTCCAAGGAAGAATTAAGAAAGGATTGACTTGTACTACCATAGGAAGTGTGGAGTGCTTATGTTAAAAGCGCAAGCAGGGCGAAGGGCGCAGAGGAAGAAGTTAGAGAAGTGCCTTAGATATTGGATTGTCTGCACAAATTACCCGGTCACTGGGACCGAAGGGTGCTATCGCTTCACGCATAGTAACGGAACAACCAGAGTCTTACTGGACCTTAGGTCGCAGAAAGCAGCCCTTGAAGTGTCAATACGTAATCGGAGTCAGGAGGAACAAGGACTTTTAGCTAGGCCAAGCATAGAAGGCACTTGTTCCACCACATAGAAGGCTCCACCACAATATTGGCCGGGCAGTACAGCTATAGAGTTAGCTGGAGTATTCGGAGTTAACTTAGCTTTATGCAAGTTGGACTCATCATATTGGAAGTTAAGGAGGCCTCTAACCTGCTCCGCTGTTACCTGGACGTGCAGTCTCCACCCCAACCAGCTCCCCGGGACCTGCCTAACATCTGAAGTAAAAGTATGGAAAGACGCTGGATGGTGTGAGACTGATTCATTTATCTGCACCCTACATCATTATAACCATAGACTCAGAGGGACAGTCCCACCTTTGGGGGACCCAACACCTAGCTGCCACAACAACCCTCAGAGTTCTATTCAGCAGCGCTGGTCTTTAGTGACTAGAAAACTACAGGTGGCGTCACGAACTGTTATCTACCAAATCCCCTGTAAATAAACCCTCTAACGCCTGACCGCCAGGGTCACGACCGAGCCACGCTACCACTGACATTCCCTATAGAAATCTACAGGCTCGGCTCCGAGTACCCCATAGCCCTGTAACCCACAATTGTGGTGCGGTGTCAAACACACCTTGGTGTATATTAAAAATATAATAATATATATATATA
>JARQOD010000002.1:52286783-52574884 GCA_033576555.1 Oophaga sylvatica
GGGGGACCTGAGGAAGCAGTGGACTGAGACTGGTGTAGAAACATCCAGAGCCACCGTGCACAGGCGTGTGCAGGAAATGGGCTACAGGTGCCGCATTCCCAGGTAAAGCCACTTTTGAACCATAAACAGCGGCAGAAGCGCCTGACCTGGGCTACAGAGAAGCAGCACTGGACTGTTGCTAAGTGGTCCCAAGTACTTTTTTCTGATGAAAGCAAATTTTGCATGTCATTCGGAAATCAAGGTGCCAGAGTCTGGAGGAAGACTGGGGAGAAGGAAATGCCAAAATGCCTGAAGTCCAGTGTCAAGTACCCACAGTCAGTGATGGTGTGGGGTGCCATGTCAGCTGCTGGTGTTGGTCCACTGTGTTTCATCAAGGGCAGGGTCAATGCAGCTAGCTATCAGGAGATTTTGGAGCACTTCATGCTTCCATCGGCTGAAATGCTTTATGGAGATGAAGATTTCATTTTTCAGCACGACCTGGCACCTGCTCACAGTGCCAAAACCACTGGTAAATGGTTTACTGACCATGGTATTACTGTGCTCAATTGGCCTGCCAACTCTCCTGACCTGAACCCCATAGAGAATCTGTGGGATATTGTGAAGAGAAAGTTGAGAGACGCAAGACCCAACACTCTGGATGAGCTTAAGGCCACTATCGAAGCATCCTGGGCCTCCATAACACCTCAGCAGTGTCACAGGCTGATTGCCTCCATGCCACGCCGCATTGAAGCAGTCATTTCTGCAAAAGGATTCCCGACCAAGTATTGAGTGCATAACTGAACTTTATTATTTGATGTTTTTTTTTTTTTGTTTTTAAAAAACACTTTTATTTTATTGGATGGTTGAAATATGTTAATTTTTTGAGACAGGTTTTTTGGGTTATCAGGAGTTGTATGCCAAAATCATCAGTATTAAAACAATAAAAGACCTGACAAATTTCAGTTGGTGTGTAATGAATCTAAAATATATGAAAGTTTAATTGTAATCATTACATTATGTAAAATAATGAAATGTAGCACTATATGCTAATTTTTTGAGAAGGACCTGTATATATATATATATGTAACTCAATAAACACTACTCTATTGGAAGTTCCTGTACAGTAGAGCGCCGTAATACAGTGAAGTATCTAGTTTAATAAAATATACCGGGTTGACCTCTCCTCCCTGAGAAGAAGGACAGAAACAATCCTTGTAAGTGATCGGGTAATTAATATGCATATACTTTTGCCTGTGCTGTTAAGCAAAACACATAGGATGTAAATGTGTATTTCTCCAAAAATAGAAAAAATAAACCAGAAGGAGTTTTTAGTCTGGCACAGCCACAATATTAGGGATTCTTTGAGGTGCATTCTTTCTGGACCACCCAAGTATGTACTTCTTGAAATACTTACTGGGACAAAAAAAAAACCTGTCCTATTTCACATGTTGCAAAATTAATTGCTCTAAAAACAGCCAATTCTGAAAATCTGACTCTAATAAGTAACTATTGGGAGTAAATACAAAATACTGAATATTTTTTCTAATAAGATGGTAGAAAAAAGAACCACTCAGAAACACTGATAAAATACCCATCACATACAGTATAAAAAAATAAAGGATATATACCACAACTGATTATACAGGGTAGAGATGTGTAACCAGTTGATTATGTCTTTAAACTTTAAGGCCATGTTCACAAGATGCAGTATGTTTTTTTTTTTTTAATTGCTGTAAAAACACGGCAACCTTTCCACAATTCTGAAAATTGTAGGGAAAAAAATGCAGCACAATTGTATTGTGTGAACATAACCTAAAAGCAAAGTCCATTTGAAAGTATAACTACTAGGAGTGAATATGCTCGAATAACGTGTTATCTGAGCATGCTTGGGTGTTATCCGAGTATCTTGGTGTGCTCGGATAATATATTCTAGTCCCCGCGGAGGCATGTTTTGCAGCAGTAGACAGTTGCAACACATGCGGGGATTGCCTGTATGTTTGGATTCAGATGCTGTGGCATGACCTTAAAAAGGCGGTTCATGCTCAAAACCCTCCAATGTGACTGAATTACAAGAATTCAGCAAAGATGAGTGGGCCAAAATTCCTCCAGACCGTTGTAAAAGACTCATGGCCAGTTATTGCAAACGCTTGATTGAAGTTGTTCTTTTCACGCAAGGTCCTGTAGGCTTGGATTTCTTTTTCCCTTAATAATAAAGACCTTCATTTAAAAACTGCATTTTGTGATTACTTGTATTATCTTTATCTAATATTTACATTTGTTTGTTGATCTGAAACATTTAAGTGTAACAAACATGCAAAAGAATAGGACATCAGGAAGGGGTCAAACACTTTTTCAAACTACTGTATTTTTACTTAACATATTTTTCAGAGTATAAGACGCACCGGACCATAAGATGCGCCCCAAATTTTGGGGTGGAAAATAGCAGAAAAAGATTTTTATAAGATGGGGGTCTGTCTTATTGTCCGAATTTAAGGTATCCTAACTGAGGGCCAGCAGTGGTACAGCGGGGTCACAGGAGGCATGGTCCCTTCCTCAGGAGGCTGGCGGCTTCAGAAGTGGGGCAATGCTGCAGTCCAGGGGTATGATGCTGCGGGTCTTGTGTCGGCGGTGTGGCAGAGCACCAGAGCAGGGTCCCTTCCTCAGGATGCCGGCGGCAGAAATGTGTCCACGCTGCGGCCCGGTATCCACACCGCTGCCAAGTGTATCACCGGTTTCCCTGCGACCATTTTCCTGAAGCCGTGGGCCGCTGGAGGTTTGGAGGTTTCAGGAAAATGGCCGCCGGAGGCCACGCGTGCGCAGATTGCGATCTCGGTGGCCATTTTCCTGAAGCAGAGTGCCGCCGAGATCTCAATCTGCGCACACGCGGCCTCCGGCGGAAATTTTCCTGAAGCCTCTGAAAGCCCACGGCTTGAGCTTGAGGAAGGTGGCCCCAGGGAAACCAGTGATGCACTTTGCTCTGCTCGGTGAGGACACTGGGCATTTCTGCAGCCAGCATCCTGAGGAAGGGACCCAGCTCAGGTGCACTCCGCACTGCCCACCATCGCAGCATCGCCACACCTCTGCCGCTGCTACACCACTGCCACAACTCCCCTATAAGCCTGCGTTCGCACTGTAAGAATTTTTGGGAAAAAAAGTGCATCTTATAGTCCAAAAATACGGTATTTGATTTTATTTATGTTCTGGAAAATGTGTGGGTGGTGATATGAACTTTAATATTTTTTTTATTATTTTCATCAGGGGAATCTGTGATCTATGCTTGTATAATGCACTGACATAATCTATTTAGACTCTGAGCCTCAATGGGGACAGTGATGTCTGTAAAGTGCTGTAGAAATAAGAGAGTAAAATAAATTAACAAATATTTCAGTGTATTGTAATTACTGATCTTGCATGAAATTCAGGCACAAGTTGGGCTTCACAAGTATGCAAACACTGGGGTTTTCAGTAGGCCCTCTGGTTCTCAGGAAAAAGCCATTGGTACCTCCATCCACAGCAGTGAAAGTCAAATGTTGGCTGTGTAACACAGCCAATACTCACATTGTATGAAGGGGACTCAGCTCTTCAGCCCGCTCCAAAAACGCTGTACATGTACGGTAGATACGGCAGGTTGAAACCTGGACAAGGTGGACTCCCTTGGTGCCGAGGACCCTGGCATTTTTCTGGATTCACCGGGTAGTAGACATGAATTCAATATTATCAGAAAATCTCGTCCATCAAGAAACAGCAGTGGGTTATATAAGAAATATCAACCTAAAGTACAGAGACTGTATATATAGTGACATGGTGTATATTTTTGATAGAAAGGGAAAGCTGCAAAAATTTATTCCAGTCATAGCTCAGTGTTTCCAGGCTTTGGCCTTCTCCCAAAATAGTCTGCCCTCTGACTTTCTAATGCGTCCCATAATCTTGGGCGCTGGCGGTGAACTGAATGAGTCCACATTGTCTCCCATAGTGCAGCACTGTATATGTATTGGTAGGAAGCCAGGAAGACACATCTAGAAAATATTTAAGATTAGGCGCTTTTACGCAGATAGTGTGGCTAATAGATACGGAGATGTAGAAGCTCACAAATCTTGTGGGATGAATAGATGTCTACTCTATGGGCCTGTGCATACCAAAGGGCGCAGTCCTGAACTTCCTTTACTGTTCATTTTGTATTGATGTAGAGACTCTCAAATATCGCAATCGTTTCTCTAAAAATCTATCACCTTAAGCCGAGAAAGATTGTGACATGTACAGCGCAATACCTGGCCCAAGAGTGTTTCATTGATACTCAAGTTATAGTGCTGTGAAACAGTACCTGTCCCCATCCCAATGTCTTCTATTTTTGCATTTTTGTCACATTTGAGCATTTCAGATCATCAAGCTCCTTTTAAAGGAGTTTCCAGGACTAAGATTTTGATTAACTATTCTTAAGATTGGTCATTAAAGGGGTTATCCTGGACTTTAACATTGCTGGCTTATCCTTAGGATAGGTCATCAATGTCTGATCGGTGGGGATGCGAACCCGGCACCCCCACCAATCAGCTGTTCTCGGTGTCGGCGGTAGCCAGAATTACACAGCACAGCTCCACTGATGGAACAGTGGCTGCGTTGGGTACTGCACATCCACCCCATATTGATTTGAATTGATGGCAGATGTGTGGTACCCGGCCGCAACCACTATGTAGTCGAACTTTTCTGTGCAGTTCCACAACTGAGTAGTTCCAGCTGCACCGACATCGGGAACAGCTTATCAGCGGGGATGCCAGGTGTTGCACCCACATCGATCAAACATTGATGACTTATCCTAAGGATATAATATTGAAGTCCCAGATGGCCCCTTTAATATCAGATAAGATTTTTTGGGGTCAGACTCATGGCACCTCCACTGATCAGTTGTTACCAGGTCCCGCGGTGGCTGAATGTACACACCAGCAATACCAACCGCTCCATATATTTGTATCAAGGGGTGATGCGCTCCTGAAGATTTAAAGATTTCAGCCAGAGGCACTGTTGTGCCATTGGTCCAAACTGTACACTCTCCAAAACTGCAAGTATAGGCAGCTTTGCCTCTGCGGCATCATTGGAGTGGGTGGTCACAGAAAATACCCGGATCCTGCTAGCTTATGAGCAGCGCTTGCAAGCTGTAAAGCAAAGAACTTGCAAGCATGTTTTCTTTGCCTAGAAAACTGACCACTTCTGATAGACTGCAGAGGTGGCCGGTATTCTATGCAACAAGCTGTACACAATAAAATTAAAAATCCCCCCATTCTTGAGAACAGAGAGGATTTTTGATCAGGAATGGCTCAGTATTTGCTCAGGATTTGACGCACGTGAAATCTGCACCAAATCTGCATCTGAGGTCACTGGCAGGTCACCTGCGTTTTTGATGCGTTTTTTTTTTATTGCATGCGTTTTTTTTGTCACTTGAAATAAAACTCATTAAAAAAAAAGTGATTTCCTGTTTGCAGATATATTGGGGGCACATCTTTGACTCAGCCACTCCAAAACCTTGTCTCAACTTCTTAAATGGATACAATTACAAAATGCTTGTAAAAACAATATAATAAAAAATTAAGACAACATAAGTAACTCAGCTTCTCAATGGTATTCCAGGCACATCTTTGACTCAGCTACTCCAAAACCTTGCGTACATCCGCAGCGTCCAGATGTTACAGCATAGTGGATGGGATTTCAAGAAATCCCATGTCCACTATGCTTGCACGGACACCCGCGGCTCACCTGCGGAGACAGACATGCGTCGCATCTTTAAATACCGCAGCATGTCAATTTATGCAGTCTCCGCTGCTTAAATTACCCATGCATTTTTATTAGATGCGGTAAAACCACATTATCTTCCTAGTCACATGCATATTAAGTGTGGGAACGCATTTTACTACGCATGTGTACTAATTTACATAGTGGTGAATCTTGTGACACAGCTGGAAGTATATGATACAGGAAGTGGAGGAAAACACAGAGAGAGGTCCCCTCCTTTTTTAATAAATAAATTTTTTCAAAAAATAGTGTGGGTTCCCCCCATATTTGTTAACCAGCCAGAGTAAAGCAGACTACTGGGACTGGTATTTGAGGCTGGTAAGGATCCAATATCCAGGAACATTACCAGACTGATAATACCAGGCTGCAGCAGTCAGCTTATCTTGGATGATTAGCAAAAATAGTGGGATCCCCTCTAAAAAAATAGCGTGGTGTCCCCCTATTTTTGTTAGCCAGCCAAGGAAAAAGCAGACAGCTGCGGCCTGATATTCTCAGGCTGGCGAAGGCCCATGGACTTTGGTCCTCACAGCCTAAAAATAGCAGCCCGCAGCCGCCCCACAATTGGCACATTCAAAGATGAGCCAATTGTGGCACTTTACCTGGCTCTTCCCACTTGCCCTGTAGTGGTGGCAAGTGGGGAAATATTTGTGTGGTTGATGTCACCTTTGTATTTGTCAGGTGACATCAAGCCCTGAGGTTAATAATGGAGAGGCGTCTATAAGACACCTATCCATTACTAATCCTATAGTTGTATGGTAAATAAAGACAGTGTAAGGTTCTATGTATATATTCCTGAAACTCAGTTTGTTCGTCAGCCATTTTACTTTCTGTCTTGCTGCAGCTATCTTGCCCTCAGTCAAAATGGAGTTTCCAGCTTGCATGTTCCCGCCCTGATTCTCTCCTTTGCTTCTTAAGCAGCCACAGCTGAGCAATCAGTGCTTCAGAATCTAGCCTGCAGTGAACCTGTGACTTGACTCCTGTAAGCCTTGGACCTTGTACTCCAGCTATTCCTACTGAGGAACTCTGAAGCACTTGTGGACTCTGAACCCTGCTCTTTGAAAGACCCACGTTTGCATGGACTTACGGTAACAGAGAAGAAGATCCTGAATCTGTATTGGAGAGTGATTGCTGAGCTTAGATTACTCTGGCCTGCTGTGTGCTCCTGTTTCTGTGTCTGCAAACTGTGTGACTATTTCTGCCAACTTGTATGAAGTAATACAGGACTTTTCTATATCAAACCTGTGACTCCTGTGTTTTCATCGCACCCAAGCACAAGACGCTATATGAACTGTACTACATACATTACAAGATTCTGAAGCCAAAACGTTAGTGTCTGCTGGGTCTGGAAGGCTGTGTCTGCTGTACTGTGGATATCAGACGTCCGGTTGTACTTTCTGTGATGACAGTGGTTGTGACTTCTCACAACCATTCCAGGTGAGCAATTCCCTTAAGTTTTTTCTTTTTGCAGTGTTACCACAGGTAAACACTATTGTTTTTTTTTTTTTTTCCTTTCTTTTCTCTTTTTGTCTGCTGTAACTCTGGATATCAGATGTCTGGTTGAAACTTTCTGTGATGATAGTGGTTGTGACTTCTCACAACCATTCCAGGTGAGCAGTTCCCTTAATTTTTTTTTCTCTCTGCAGTGTTGCCACAGGTGAACACTATTGTTTTTTTTCTCTCCTCTTCTTCCAGTAATCCTGTCTTAAAAGATCTGGAAAATGGAGGCCCGCATAAAGGAACTTTGCGGAGTGACTGATAATATCCTTGCAGATTTGCAGAATATAAAGACCCGTTTTACAAATCTACAGGACCTCAATAATCACAATTTGCAAGTGGTTGGACAGACTACCCAGGATTTGCGAGCCAGGATTGAGGTTCTAGAGGGGCGAGTCCAGGCTCCTGCCGTAGCCCTGAGTGCTGGGATTCCCAAGTTGCCCCCTTTTCGTTTTGGCAGTGAACGTGAGAAATTCAGGGGATTTATTAATCAATGCAATCTTTTTTTTTCTGCACATGCTTCACAATTTCCCACTGAACGATCTAAGGTGCTTACTATAATTATGTTGCTTACCAACAAGGCTTTAATGTGGGCAAACCCTCTGATTGAGACTGAGGATGATTGTTTGAATCACCTTGATGATTTTATTTCAGCCATGGGGCAGGTGTTTGATGACCCCAATCGAGGTGCAACAGCTGAAGCAGCCATGTTAGCTTTGCGCCAAGGTAAGCACTCGGTAGCTGAATATGCCTTGGATTTCAGGAGATGGGCCCTTGATACCACCTGGGACAGTTCCGCCAAAAAATCTATTTTTCGAAAGGGGTTATCTCCACTGATTAAGGATGAACTTGCTCGTGCCGACCCTCCCACTGCGTTAGGTGACTTTATTAACTACTGCATCCGTATTGATACTCGTCTGACTGAACGCAGGCAAGAGAGATGGTTCGAAAGCAATCGTACTAACCTTTTCCTACCTTCCTCTCCAGCTAAGGAACCTTTGAGTAGGATTACACGGGAACCTGAACCTGAACCCATGCAGGTAGACTCTTTACAACGACGGGTTAGTGATGCACGCAAGGAACATCGTTTTAAGGAGAATCTATGTTTCTATTGTGGTAAGTCAGGGCACTTCATTATAAACTGCCCCAGCCGTTCTCGTAAGACTACTGCAGCACTCATTCATTGTGAGTGTTGCGAGAGGGGATCTGTCAGGTCCGAGCCTCAGGCTCCAGAGAGATCTGCAGCAACAGATCTTGATTTCTCGGACTTAAACTCCGTTACCTCTGAGGACGTTGACTGTGTAAACGCTGCCATTTTTCAAGTTTCCTCAGCGGTGTCCCAGCTGAGTTGTAAGAAAAACAATTCTCATTGCTTTCTTTCCATCAAACTCTGGGTTGACTCAGCTTGGGTGTCTAGCTCTGCTATGATCGACTCAGGGGCAAGTGGAAATTTTATGGATGTCTCCTTTGCTCTGAAACAGGGAATACGTTCAGTGAAGAAGGCTACTCCAGTACAGATGGAAACTGTGGATGGCTCCCTGCTGACCTCTGGACCAGTGGATCAGGAAACAGAGCCTTTGAGGGTTCTTATGGGTAAAGATCATCAAGAGAAACTGTCCTTTATGCTTATCTCTTCTCCCCACTTTCCCATTATTCTAGGGCTACCATGGCTGCAGGCTCAGAATCCTACCATTAACTGGGAGACCAAGGAATTACACTTTCCAGAGAAACAGATGAGTCCAAAAGTTTCAGCTTGCTCTGTTCCTAAAGGAATCATGTCAGTCCCTGAACTACCAGCTGTATACCAGGACTATGTGGATTTATGTGACAAGAAGAACGCTGACCAGCTTCCTCCTCACCGTCCATATGATTGTCCAATTGAATTATTGCCTGGAGCAGAGATACCTTTTGGTAAGATCTACCCCCTGGCGGGGCCCGAGCTAAAGGCTTTAAAGGATTACATAGATGAAAATCTAGCCAAGGGCTTCATACGCCCCTCTTCATCTCCTGCAGGTGCACCCATCTTCTTTGTAAAGAAGAAAGATGGATCTCTGAGACCATGCGTAGACTATAGGGAACTCAATAAGGTTACTATTAGAAACCGTTATCCATTGCCTTTAATCCCTGAGTTATTGGAGAGAGTGCGACATGCCAAAATTTTTTCTAAACTAGATCTTCGTGGGACCTATAACTTAGTCCGTATTAGACCTGGGGATGAATGGAAGACTGCATTCAGGTCACGCTATGGACACTTTGAATATCTAGTTATGCCTTTTGGTCTGAGTACCGCCCCAGCCACTTTCCAACACTTGGTGAATGACATCTTCAGGGATCTCCTAGATACATTCGTGGTAATTTATTTGGATGATATTCTAATTTTTTCTAACTCCACAGAGGAACATCATGGACATGTGAGAATGGTCTTGGAACGTCTAAGACAAAATCATCTTTACATCAAACTTGAAAAGTGTGAATTCCATAGGACCGAAATTCAATTTCTGGGGTATGTACTGTCTACACAAGGAATTAGTATGGATGGAAGCAAAACCCAAGCCATCAAGGATTGGCCAAGTCCTAGAAATGTGAAGGAGGTACAGCGCTTCATCGGGTTTGCCAACTTCTATAGACGTTTCATTAGAAATTTCTCTGAGGTAGTGTCACCTATCACTCAACTTACCCGGAAAGAGTCTAGGTTTTCCTGGACTCCCCAAGCCCAGGAAGCATTTTCCCATCTAAAAGATAAATTTACCACTGCACCTATCCTAGTACATCCCAACCCCGAGCTTGCCTTCATAATAGAGGTGGATGCTTCAGACTGTGCCGTTGGAGCTATACTCTCTCAGAGAACAGGTGAGAAGAATGTCTTGCATCCCTGTGCCTTCTTTTCCCAGCAGTTGTCTTCGGCTGAGAGGAACTACGATGTGGGCAATAGAGAGTTGTTGGCCATTATTGCCGCCTTCAAAGAATGGAGACACCTTCTTCAGGGAGCTGCACAGCAAATAGTCGTCCTGACAGACCATCGTAACCTTGAGTTTATCAGGTCGGCTAAGTGCCTGACTCCTCGCCAGGCTCGCTGGAATATTTTCTTAAACCAATTTCATTTTATCATCTCTTATAGACCAGGATCGCGCAATGGAAAGGCTGATGCACTCTCTAGGATTTACTCAGCAGAGACACGTCCAATTACTCCTCCTAAGACTATTCTTCCTGACTCTAGATTCCTAGGAGTAATTCATAATCAAGACCTACTTAAGGACATCAAGGAAGCATACCATGCGGATTCCTTTTTGGCACAACCCCCAAGGGACGTAAGTCTTGTCTTTAAGAATGGTGTGTGGATTCAGGGACAACGTCTGTATATTCCTGAAACAGTCAGATTAAGAGTATTGCAACTCATTCACGATTCCAAGATAGCTGGGCATAGAGGAATTCTAAAGACACAGGAATTTCTTTCTCGTTTCTTTTGGTGGCCCACTTGCAGGAAGGATGTTTTGAATTATGTCACTTCATGTGAGGTCTGTGCAAGATGCAAAACACCTCGCTCCTCACCAACTGGTCTGTTACAGCCTCTTCCCACCCCGTCCCGCCCGTGGGGATCCATTTCTATGGACTTCATTGTGGAGTTACCAACCTCTCAGGGGAAGAACACCATTCTAGTGGTGGTTGACCGTCTAACAAAGGCAGCTCATTTTATCCCTTGTGTCGGCTTACCCACTGCAAAACAGACATCAGATTTGATGATTAAAGATGTGTTTCGCTTACATGGAGTACCGGATGAGGTTATTTCGGATCGAGGGGTGCAATTCACTTCTAGGTTTTGGCAAAATTTCTGTGCAGCATTGGACATTAAAGTAAACCTTTCTTCTGCTTTTCATCCCCAGACTAATGGACAGACCCAACGAACCAATCAAACCCTGGAGCAGTATCTCCGCTGCTTTATCTGCCACCTACAGGATGATTGGGTGGATCTACTTCCATTAGCTGAGTTCTCGTATAACAACTCTCAGAGTGCCTCCACTAAACAGTCTCCTTTTTACTCTAATCTAGGTTATCATCCTAACATTCTACCACGATTTCCCATAGAAACGCCTTTACCAGCAGTGGCTGAAAGAATCACGTCTTTACAGAAGAATATGGATCTCCTAAAGGAAAATCTGGAATCGGCTCAAGAAAGGTACAAGAAAGCAGCAGATAAATTTCGTAAACCTGCACCAGCTTTCAAGGTAGGAGACTTGGTCTGGCTGTCAACCAGAAATCTTAAGTTAAGGATTCCATCGTCTAAGTTGGGACATAAGTACATTGGACCCTATAAAATCAGTAAAATTATAAGTGCCGTTGCTTGTCGTCTTCAACTGCCCAGAACTATGAGAATCCACCCTGTCTTTCATGTATCCCTACTAAAGGCTGCGACACCCAATACGTTTCCTGGACGTTCCTCTCCTTGCCCTGACCCAGTGCTAGTCGATGGTCAGGAAGAATTTGTGGTGGAAAGGATTTTAGATTCCAGGTTGTATAGAAATCAGTTACAATATCTGATTAAATGGCAGGGCTACCCAGTGGAGGACAACTCATGGGAACCGGTCAATAACGTTAATGCTCCTCGCTTGCTCCGTCAGTTTCATCAGAGGTACCCACACAAGCCTGGTCTGAGGTCATCCGGAGGTTGTCCTTAAGGGGGGAGTAATGTAAGGTTCTATGTATATATTCCTGAAACTCAGTTTGTTCGTCAGCCATTTTACTTTCTGTCTTACTGCAGCTATCTTGCCCTCAGTCAAAATGGAGTTTCCAGCTTGCATGTTCCCGCCCTGATTCTCTCCTTTGCTTCTTAAGCAGCCACAGCTGAGCAATCAGTGCTTCAGAATCTAGCCTGCAGTGAACCTGTGACTTGACTCCTGTAAGCCTTGGACCTTGTACTCCAGCTATTCCTACTGAGGAACTCTGAAGCACTTGTGGACTCTGAACCCTGCTCTTTGAAAGACCCACGTTTGCATGGACTTACGGTAACAGAGAAGAAGATCCTGAATCTGTATTGGAGAGTGATTGCTGAGCTTAGATTACTCTGGCCTGCTGTGTCTCCTGTTTCTGTGTCTGCAAACTGTGTGACTATTTCTGCCAACTTGTATGAAGTAATACAGGACTTTTCTATATCAAACCTGTGACTCCTGTGTTTTCATCGCACCCAAGCACAAGACGCTATATGAACTGTACTACATACATTACAGACAGCCAGAATAAAGTCTTTTAATTAAAATAATGACACAGACTCCTTTAATAGATCTTAATTAAACCATACTACGGGCCCTGTCTCACATAGCGACTCACCAGCGATCCCGACAACGATGTGAACTTATCAGGATCGCTGCTGAGTTGCTACATGATCGCTGCTGAGCTGCCAAACAGGCAGATCTCAACAGCGATCAGGACAGCGAGTACGCCGGTAACAACATACCAGCGCGCTGGTGCAGGGAGCTGGTAACCAAGGTACACAGCGGGTTTCTAGGCACCGCACGGCGCTTAGAAACCCGCTGTGTACCTTGGTTACCAGCTCCCCTGCATCAGCACGCTGGTATCTAAGGTACACGTCGGGTTTCCAGGCACCGCCCGGCGCATGGAAACCCGATGTTTACCTTGGTTACTGGCTCCGGCTGGCTGATCGCTGGTCTCCCGCCTGTCACACGCAGTGATGCGTGCTGGCCAGCGGGAGACCAGCGATCAAAAAAAAGTCCAGGCATTTCTGACACGACCAGCGATTCACAGCAGGGGCCTGATCGCTGGTACGTGTCAGACATAGAGAGATCGCTTCTGAGATCGCTGTTGCGTCACAAAATTTGTGACTCAGTAGCGATCTCGCTAGCGATCTCGCTATGTGAGACGGGGCCTTTACTGCATCGCCTATTCCACCGATGCCCTCGTTCTCCTGGAAGAGAATTAAAATAAAAAAGCAACAATATTCTTAACTGTCCACCGAGAAGATATACATACTGTCCCATGACGAGTCCAGCTCTGCTACATCTGGATGCCTTTGGTTGAATAGTGGCATTATGCCACCATTCAGCCTGACATCCAGAACACAGTGGAGCTTGAAGATGATCACCGGAGATAGCTCGGTCCCGGCAGTAACATGCACTGCAGTTGTCACGGTCAGCTGATTGTGAGAACTTGGCTAGTGACCAGAGATAACCCCGTCCCCGGTGGTCACGTGCACGGCAGTTCTTGCGATCAGCTGCTGATTGCAAGAACTGCAGTGTACGAGTACTTCTGGCTAAAACAAGGTACAACATTATTTAAATTAGTGCGTTCCCGCATTTAATACGCATGTGACTAGGAAGATAATGCAGTTTTACCGCATCTAATGAAAGTGTATGAGTAATTTACGCAGCAGAGACTGAGCATATCCACTACATAAATTGACATGCAGCAGTCTGGAAAGACGCGCCCCATGTCCATCCCTGTAGGGAAGCCGGAGGCGTCCGTGCACGCAGCATAGTGGGCATGGGATTTCTTGAAATCCCATCCACTATGCTGTAATATCTGGCCGCTGCAGGTTGGACGCTGCAGATGTACGCAACCCTCAACCCGCAGCGTTTACTGACCGTGGGAACGTACCCTAATTGAAAAGTTGTTTGTTTTAACAAGCACTTTGTAATTGTATCTATTTAAGAAGTTGAGACAGTTGGGTAAGAATACAAGGACAGAACAATGGAAAGGACACCATTGTAGGCATTTACTACAGGCCGCCTGTGCAAGCTGAAGATATGGATGAACTCTTTATGCATCAAATGGCCAAGTTCTCCAAAAAATATGACATAGTGGTCATGGGAGATTTCAACTATCCAGACATTTGTTGGGAATCTCTCTCAGGCAAAACTAACAGGTCCAGGAAATTCTTATCCTCTCTTGCTGACAACTTTATCTTCCAAAAGGTAATGGAGAAAACAAGGGGATCTGCTACCTTGGATCTAATCCTCATAAACAGGGAGGAAATGGTGGAGGAGGTAAGACTGGCTGGGACTCTAGGAGGTAGTGACCATGCTATTTTAGAATTTTGGATAACAAGAGGAGGAAGACCTGTGAAGACTCAGACGTCAAGGTTAGATTTCAGAAAGGCAGATTTTAAGGAACTCAGAAAGAGAATTGGAGGGATCCAATGGCTGGATATCCTTAAGGACAAAAATGTCCAGGAAGGATGGAAAATCTTGAAAAATGAGATTCTCAAAGCACAATCGTTAACAATTCCGAAAAGAGGGAAGAATGGGAAGCATTTAAGGAAACCAGGATGGATGAACATAGAACTTAAACACATGCTAAAAAGGAAGAAAGAAATGTTTATCAAATGGAAAGAGGGAGGCATATCTAAAGAAGAATATAATGCCGTCTGCAGAACCTGCAGGGCACAAATCAGATTATCTAAAGCTGACAATGAATTAAGGCTTGCAAGTGACGTCAAAAGCAACAAAAAAGGATTTTGGGGATACGTCAAAAGTAAAAGAAAAGTCAAAGATGCTATAGGATTTTTACAGGATGAAAATGATGAAATGGTAAGTCAGGATGTTGAGAAGGCTGAACTTTTAAATTCCTATTTTGCATCTGTTTTCTCTCAGAAAGGAAACGTAACATCAACTGATCTTCACTGTCCTATTAAAGGAATAGAAGAATCCAGGATATCTATAAACAGAAAGACAGTGAGGAAACACTTAGCTAACATAAATGAATTCAAGTCTCCAGGTCCAGATGAATTACACCCCAGGGTACTGAAGGAGATAGCAGAAGAAATTCTTGAACCACTGTCCATAATCTTTGAAAATTCTTGGAGAACAGGAGAAGTCCCAGAAGACTGGAGAAGAGCAAATGTTGTTCCTATCTTCAAAAAGGGGAAGAAGGTGGACCCAGGGAACTACAGGCCGGTGAGTCTGACTTCTATACCAGGAAAGATCTTTGAACAAATTATTAAAGAACATGTATGCAAGTACCTGGATAAGAATGAAGTGATTAAACAGAGTCAGCATGGGTTTGTAACTAATAAGTCATGTCAGACTAACTTAATTTCCTTCTATGACAGAATCACTGACTGGGTGGATCAGGGAAATGCTGTAGATATAGTATATCTTGACTTCAGCAAAGCATTTGACAAAGTATCTCACACAATCCTTATTGAAAAAATGACTAAGTATGGAATGGACAAGGCAACTGTTAGGTGGATTCATAACTGGCTTAGTGATCGGACCCAAAGAGTGGTTGTAAATGGCTGCACATCCAGTTGGAAGAATGTCTCAAGTGGGGTACCACAAGGCTCTGTTTTGGGCCCTGTATTGTTCAACATCTTTATCAATGATTTAGATGAAGGAATTGAGGGTAAACTGATCAAATTTGCTGATGACACAAAGCTAGGAGGGGTAGCTAATACTAGAGAAGAGAGAGAGAGGATTCAAAAAGATATACATAAACTGGAGCAGTGGGCAGCAACTAACAGAATGGATTTTAACAGGGAAAAATGCAAAGTGCTACATCTGGGCAATAAAAATGAAAAAAGCATATACAAAATGGGAGGAATAGGGCTAAGTAACAGCACATGTGAAAAAGACTTGGGTATACTAATTGATCACAGACTTAACATGAGTCAACAGTGTGATGCAGCAGCAAAAAAGGCAAATGCAATTCTAGGATGCATCAACAGAAGCATACAGTCTAGATTACGTGAGGTCATTATTGCCCTCTACTCCTCTTTGGTCAGACCTCATCTGGAATACTGTGTCCAGTTTTGGGCACCACATTTTAAAAAAGACATCAACAAACTGGAGCAAGTTCAGAGAAGAGCCACCAGAATGGTGACCGGTCTGCAAACCATGTCCTATGAGGAACGGTTGCAGGATTTGGGAATGTTTAGCTTGCAAAAAAGAAGACTGAGAGGAGACTTAATAGCTGTCTACAAATATCTCAAGGGCTGTCACATTGTAGAAGGATCATCTTTATTCTCATTTGCACAAGGAAAGACTAGAGGCAATGGGATGAAACTGAATGGGAGGAGACACAGATTAGATATTAGAAAAAACTTTTTGACAGTTAGGGTGATCAATGAGTGGAACAGGCTGCCACAAGAGGTGGTGAGTTCTCCTTCAATGGAAGTCTTCAAACAGAGGCTGGATAGACATCTGTCTGGGATGATTTAGAGAATCCTGCTTTGAGCAGGGGGTTGGACCAGAAGGCCCAGGAGGTCCCTTCCAACTCTACCATTCTATGATTCTATGATTCTAACATGTTTGAAGGTTTTGGAGTAGCTGAGTCAAAGATGTGCCTGGAATACCATTGAGAAGCTGCGTTACTTATGCTGTCTTAATTTTATATTATTAGTGATCTGAAAAAAAAAAAATTGGTTCTGAGTCGAAACATTGTCACATCTATTGACTACTAGAGTCCGGTTATTTTTTTAGCGTGTTGCTTTTTTGGGGGGATTTACATTATTGTAGATGCCATGTGTTTAGCAGTTAGAGGCTTGCACCCAAGCTAAACAAGGACTTATGCTGCTTTGATTCCTAGTTTATATAGTATTTATCTCTCAATCTATCATCTATCTCAGGGGTGGGAAACCTCAGGCCCCCGGGCCATTTACGTTCCTCGATAATCTTTGATCAGGCCCCCGGGCAGATTCTCAGGGACCACATTCTTGGGCAGGGAGCTGTATTTTGATTGCCACAAGCTCATTAATTTCTTCTTGCTCTGTAGGCACACACACGCAGTGTTCACTACTGAACACTGAAGGGCATGCAATGAAAGATTACGTCCTGACACCAGTGCCAGAGTCAGGATGTACTTTGTGGATGGAGTTTGGATGGCCCTCGAAGGTTGTCTTTTCATAATAGACGTATGAGTGCTGCAGAGGTTAAAGGGGTAGGGGAGGCACAGCCTGTCAGTGCTCAGATCATTCACAGCACGCTGCATCAAATTGGTCCTCATTGCTGTCATCCCAGAAGGAAGCCTCTTCTAAAGATGATGCACAAGAAAGCCTGCAAACACTGTGCTGAAGACAAGCAGACTAAGGACATGGATTACGGGAACCATGTCCTGTGGTCTGATGAGACGATGATAACTTATTTGGTTCAGATGGTGTCATGCGTGTGTGGTGGCAACCACACGAGGAGTAAAAGAGAAGTGTGTCTTGCCTATAGTCAAGCATAGTGGTGGAAGTGTCATGGTTTTGGGCTGCATGAGTGCTGCCCACTGTGGGGCACAATATTTAATTGAGGGAACCATGAATGCCAACATGCCTCATGTTACTGTATGGTACCTTTAGGGGTGAGAGCAATGACATAATGCAAAAGTGACCAAAACAACAGGCAAAAAGGATGAAAACAGAGAAATGGTTCCTGGTCACCCCCTGGAAAACCACTCCTTTATAGGGGTTGTCTTGCTAATAGTTTCTCATTTCTACCTGTTGTCTGTTCCATTTGCACAACAGCAGGAGAAATTGATTCACAATTGCTTATAACTGGATGGGTTGATTTCACAGAAGTGTGAATGACTTGCAGTTACATTGTATATAGCTGGGAAGGACAGGCTTAAATCGCAGCTTTGCAGTGCTTGATTAGTGCACAGTTCTCTCCAGTTCTCACAAACAGACTGATTAGTGTAGTCTCCATTAGCACAGACCACGGCATGTCTCTATCAGCTACAGTTTACATTTTGGCTGATCACTCACCAGCAGCACACTCGACTCTGCTTCATCCAGCAGACTAAAGGCTGGGTCTCACATAGAGATACACCAGCGATCCCGACAACGATCAGGATCGCTGGTGTATCGCTACATGATCGCTGCTGAGCTGCCAAACAGGCAGCTCAGGCAGCGATCAGCACAAGGACACTGCAGGTAAACATCGCTTAGTTACCCGCAGTGTACCTTGGATACCAGCGCCCTGATGCAGGGAGCTGGTAACCAAGGTACACAGCGGGTTTCCAGGCGCTGCGCAGTGCCTGGAAACCCGCTGTGTACCTTGGTTACCAGCTCCCTGCATCAGGGCGCTGGTATCCAAGGTACACAGCGGGTTTCCAGGCACAGCCCCGCACCTGGAAACCCACTGTGTACCTTGGTTACCAGCGGATCGCTGGTCTCCCGCCTGTCACACGCAGCGATGCGTGCCTGTCAGCGGGAGACCAGTGATCAAAAAAATGTCCTGACATTTCAGCGACGATCAGCGATACCCGGCAGGGAGGCTGATCGTCGCTGAATGTCACACACAGCGATATCGCTGGTGAGCTCGCTGCTGCGTCACAAAACTAGTGACTCAGCAGCGATCTTGCTAGCGATATCGCTATGTGAGACGGGGGCTTTACACTTTCTCAGAAGACTGCAACTCCATGAATCTACTTCTTGCTTCTTACAGAAACAGTGCAGGTGCATCTAATTAAGCACTACAGAGCTAGAATTTAACCCTGTCCTTCCCAGCTATGCTAAATAATATATACCGGTACCTCTCATGTGAGTTATTGGATCTTTTTGCACCTACGTTTGAATCAATGACGTCAATACTCACTGGTTTGCTGTATTTTTAATGTTTTAATTTTGTATATACTATTTTAATTATCTAACAAAATAATAAGTACCGGTATATATTAAGATATTGTGCCTTGCACGCTATTTTTGTGGCTTTCCTGAAATTAGAATATATTATGAAAAATGCTGAGACGTGCAAAAAAAAAAGTCAAAGTATAATCACATCTACAATCATCTAACCGATTCCCCCTAAAAAAAGACAAAATAAACACAGTAATGTACCAACCAGGAGGTCTATGGTAATTCATTCATGCTAAATGAGAACTACACGGTTTTTGGGTATTCATACGAACTAATTCTAAATAACGTGCACACGTGGAAAGAACAAAGTTGCAGTTGGTTTATTTTTGTACTAGAAATTCAGCAGAAGTACTGAGTTGATCCTATGTCTGGAAGTGTATTTCCTCCTGTTATAAGACATCTGCTGAGCTATATATTATTATTAGATCCCATGAGCCATGCATTATACTCAGCTGCACCTACTTTTCCTCTTATAAAATCAACCTAAAGTAAAAAATATTTTTACAGAAATTAAAAAAAGTATTTTTTAAGCATTTCACTGCCACTCCTATAATTGGATTAACCTGAATTTCTAGGCGACACACAATGGGACTTATGTATATATAATCCTTTCTACATAGAAGCAGCCCCAGCAATCAACTGATTCCTGAGGGTCCGGCTGTCCTTGAACAGCTGTCATCACTGGGGTGAGCTCAGCGCACTCTCTCAATTCTCCTGCAGCGGCCACTGCAGGAGGAATGTGGTATTACATGACGGTCATTTACATAATAAGATTGATGAAATAATTTATCAAAAAGAGTTCACCAGGGTAGATGGCACTATTTTATCTCTGTCCTGGCTCATAAAGGGAGGTCCATTGCAGAGGTTTTCTCTTCTGTCAAAATATTAACATGAGCTATATAAACACATTTAATATTATATTCAGTAAATTCTTACTAAACATTAAAGGGTCTTTACCAAGTTCGGAAGGTTTCCCTTTTCTACAGAATTGGGGATAACGTTCTGATCACTAGAGGTCTGACCTCACACTGATTCCGTGAACGGAGCTTTAAAGGGACCTGTCTGAATTGAGCAGTGGTCAATCATGCCCATGCCTACCTGCTTTCCATTCATTCTTATTGGGAGTGTGAGTGTCGAAGACTAGAGTTGGGCGAACCCGAACAGTAAAGTTCGGCGTCTGTACAGAACACCTACTGTTCAGGCACAGACACTGAACATGAAGTTCACCAGGAAGTCAATGTTAACATTCGGGTTTGGCTGCCCAAACATCAGGTGTTTGTCATGCACATGACAGCGTGGCAAATCGGCTTCTGATTGGCAGTTAAGTCATCACCGCCGGCCAGATAGCCGTGGTTCCCACACTGTCAAATGACATTGTGAGAGCGCAGTTATGACCGGAGGTATAAAGTTTACAGCTCCCATCATCCAACACCTGCTACCACTAATAACAGTGAGAGCAGGAGCGGCTGATGGAAGTATTCATCAGCCGGCTCCTGCGCTGAAAATAAATAATTGAAAAAGCCGGGCAAAACTCACAGCTGGAGGCTGCAACCCTCAGCTGTCAGTTTCAGCAAGGCTGGTTATCAAGAATAGAGGGGTTCCCACACCATATTTTTTAATCATTTCAATAAATAATTTTTAAAATATGGGCGTGGGTCCCCCCATTTTTAACAACCAGCCAAGCTAAAGCTGACAGCTGGGGGATGGTATTCTCAGGCTGGTAAGAGGCCATGGATATTGACACCCTCAATTATGGCACTTTGCCTGGCTCTTCCCACTTGCCCTGTAGCGGTGGCAAGTGGGGTGCATATTTGTGAGGTTGATGTCACCTTTGTATTGTCAGGTGAGATCAAGCTCACAGCTTAGTAATGAAGAGGCATCTATAAGACACCTATCCATTACTAATCCTACAGTTATATGTTAAATAAAGACACAGCAAGTATAAAGTTCTTTATTAGAAATAAAACAAAACACACTTTTCCATGTTTATTTAAAAATAACAAACACAGTTATAGTCACCTAACGCCTAATTCTACTGAATCCCTCATCTCCTGTAAAAAAACAAAAATAAAAAAACAACAATATCCCTCACTTGTCAATATTTCTGTCCCACGCCATAATCCATGTCTGGGAGATAAATAGTTTTCAACCTGGATGATGCCAAGATGCAACTGTCCAGGCTGAGAACCACTGGTGAATGAGCTGCTGTCAGTGACTAGTGGTGACATCATCAAGGTTACTGCTGGTCACTGAAACTGCATGCCCAGCCATCAAATGAACTTCGGTGACCTCAGCACCCTGAGAAAAAGTCTCAGGCTATGTGCACACGTTGCGGAATTGCATTCCGCGGCAATCCCGCACCTCCCTGCCGCAGGAAATACGCATTTTTATTGGTATGCATATTCCCGCCAGAAACTAGCGTTTTGCAAGCGTAATCAGCTTGCACAATGCTAGCGTTTTCCAACCGATCTGTAGCATCGCTTGGAAAACTGATTGACAGGTTGGTCACACCAGTCAAACATAGTGTTTGACAAGTGTGACCAACTTTTTACTATTGATGCTGCCTATGCCGCATCAATAGTAAAAAGATCTAATGTTAAAAATAATAAAAAATAGTGATATTCTCACCTTCCGGCGGCCCCCGCAGCCTTCCCGCCTCTCAGCGAGCGACGCTCCCGGCCAATCCCGTTCCCAGGCGTCCTTTGCGACAATGACCCCAGATGACGTAGCATCACGCAAGACCGCTACGTCATCTGGGGTCATTTGTCGCAAAGGACACCTGGGAACGGGATTGGCCGGGAGCATCGCTGAGAGGCGGGAAGGCTGCGGGGGCCGCCGGAAGGTGAGAATATCACTATTTTTTATTTTAATTATTGTTTTCACAGGGATATGGTACCCAGGGCCTGGAGGAGAGTCTCCTCTCCTCCAGACCCTGGGTACCATCCACACATGAACCGCTTACTTTGCGCATGGTGGGCATAGCCGCGATTCCGGAAAAAGAATGGACATGCTGCGTTTTCTCCGCGGAAAAACACGCAGCATGTGCACAGCATTGCGGAATCTTATAGGATATAATGAGTTGCGTTGGGTAAGCGTTTTTGCCGTGTTTTCGTGGCGTTTTCAGGCTAACAATCTGAGACGTGTGCACATAGCCTCACGGTGCAGAGGCGAGTTCACCGCAGTTCAAATTCACCGCAATGAAATTCCCCCTGTAAGCTATGGAGAACTTGCCTCTGCGCCATGAGATTTTTCTCATGGTGCAGAAGTCACCACAGTACATTTGCCGGCTGTGAACGCAGCTTCAGTGACTAGCAGTAATCTCGATGATATCACCGCTAGTTACTGACGCTGCGCTTGCAGTAGCTCATTCACCACTGATTCCCAGACTGGATGGTCACATCTTGGCACCATCCAGGTTAAAAACTATTTATCCCCCGGAAATGGATTACGGCGTGGGACAGAATGACGGACAGGTGAAGGATATTGTAGTTTTTTATTTTTATTTTATTACAGAAGACTAGGGCTTCGGTGGAATAGGCGTTAAGTGAATATAACTGTGTTTGTTATTTTTATATTTTGTTATATTTCAATATATTGTGAATCAATTTTGTTATATTTCAAATAAAATACTTTATTCTGGCTGTGTCTTTATTTACAATATAACTATAGGTAATGGATAGATGTCTTAATATCTATAGCCCCTTACTAGTCTGAGAATACCAGCCCCCAGCTGTCTGCTTTAGCAAAGTGGTTGTCAAAAATTGGGATGACCCCACACAGTTTTTTTAAATTATTTATTTAAATAATTAAAAAATACGGCGTGGGCACCCCTCTATTCTTGATAGCCAGCCTTGCTGAAGCTGACAGCTGAGGGTTGCAGCCCCCAGCTGTAAGTGGCATGGTTATCAAACATACAGGGGAACCCACGCAGTTTTTTTTAAAAATTATTTATTTACAGTGCAGGAGGCGGCTAATGAATACACCCATCAGCCGCTCCTGCTCTCACTGTTATTAGCGGCAGCAGGCGTCGGCTGATAGGAGCAGAAGTCCCATCAGCTGACACCAATGACCAGAAGTAAACTTCATACCCCCGATCATAGCTGCGTGATCACGCTGTGATTTGACATCGTGGGAACCACGTCTGTCTGAAAGACGGTGATGATTTTACCGCCAATTAGAAGCGGTGTTTGCCGCACTGTCATGCACTTGATAGAATGGCTAACACTGAATGTTTGGGCACCTCATTCAGATTCAGGTCCGGGTACTGTTCTGGTACCTGAACTTTTTGTAACTATTCTGCCGAACGCGCCGGACCTGAATATCCAGGTGTCCACCCATATTTATTAAAGACTAGTGGAGTGCAGCACTTGATTACCTCCAGAGATCCCACTGAGAGTGAATGAAGCAGAGGGGTGCATGCTCGACCTCTGCTCTATTCAGAAGGGCCTCTTCGGAGCCCCGTTCTCAGGCTTAGTATAGGTCCCAATGATCGGGAAGTTATCCCTTAACCTAAGGATAGTGGATGATTTTCATACTTACAGGCAACAAGGATTTCAACTCACCTCTAGCAGTATAGTCCTCATACAGGTGCACGGGCACATGATCTTGTTAGTATTTGCTCATTTTATTTTAGGTTTTGGTTCCGTTAATGGCCACAGTGTGAACATGCACCTACACCTTACACTTGTACCAACATGAGTTCCAGCTCGTTTCTTTAGTTTTACTTACTCGTATAAGCCTGAACTGCTGCAGGCTTTCCAATCCATGGAAAAATGTGACACTGTTTTTGGAACAAAGTAGCCATGTTTTTCAAAGACTAGAAAAACTCAAAATTCCTGGAGAGCATTACTTTATCATGCTCAGCACTGAGTAACACACATACGTGCATGCTTTTTGATACAGTACCCATTCTGTGATATGATTAAAATTTTTAGGGTGTGCCGCAAGTGAGATTGATGACAAGCTCAAGATGTCCAGTGCAAAAGAGATTACTGACTTCTTCTGCCACTCCAGACAAAGAAGGTCACCAGTATCATTTCACCAGCGATATACACATCATAGTAGAAGATGCATTTAGTAGCTGTATGGTCTAGCCTGGGATTTATACATGGATTTGTTTTCTGAACGAAGGCATAACCGCACAGCCCTATGATAGCCAAGACAGCGCTATGCAAACTTGCTTTTGAAGTTGAAATCTAAAGAGCTGGGAAGATCTATGGCCAGGACTAAGCAGCCTGCAACATGTGCCCGTATAGTATTGTGGCAGCTGTCTCTGTGCACTTAATGGATTTGGTGCATTTAGTTTGTGAACACAGTAAGCTGAGCCATTTTTAGAGGGATCTGTGCAAATGATGTTAAGCAAAATTTGCCACCTGATAAATGCCTGTGCCACTCTTGTCTGTAATACTTGGCTTAAGTTAAGGCTGAGCGGCGGATGTCTCTCGCAGCCATGCAGACAACACTTAGCATGCTGGCTTGATGTTCTTGTTCAGTTCGCCATTAATCTTACCTCAATGATGTACAGAACCACATTCTTGTAGAAACAGTAGAGGATGCATTTGGTTACTCGATTGTAACTCCAAGCTCCATGGACAAGAAGAAGTTTCTCCAAATAAGAAAACTATAAAGAAGAATAAAATGGTGAAATTAGATTACAATTAAATTTTTTTATACTTTATTATTGGCAATGTTCAAAGGGAAATAAAAAAAAAATTCAAATGAGCTTTTTCTTAAAAGGAAAGAATACGATGTTGCTGGTGCCACCTATTGTGAGCAGAAACCTTGTACTCTATTGTTGACCCTTTATCGTGGAACTACTAGGGATATCAGCCATCTACAGGCTGATGCTTTGGGGTACTTTCACCTCATCAGTGTAGATAAGCGAGCCCCAATTACCCCCAAAGTTGCACCCAGAGAATAATATATTCAACCAGTTCATTAAATAGCCAGACGTTGACTTATAGGGTAGCGAGCTTGATGGGTGGCACAAGCGAGATCCATTTGACCTGAGACTAAATGTGGGAATACAGCTTGAAGTGGTGATATCGCTGACTCAGTTATTGAATAGACTGAGCAACAGCCTTAGGGCTCCTGCACCATATAGTGACTGTATAGGAGCCACAAGTTTAGCATCCAGGACGGATCAGATCTCATCCTGTTCAATCAAGAACATCTTTCCCAAAATATGCTTTGGGAAAAGGTTTACTGCTTCAAGAGGAAAGGATCGTATCCTGTTGTTGTATCTAAACACATGGCAAGGATCCATACTATGTCCATCTGTAGCTAATCTAAAGGTAGTAGTGATGAGCGAGTATGCTCGTTGCTCAGGTTTTCCGGAGCATGCTCTGGTGGTCTCCGAGTATTTGGGCTTGCTCGGAGATTTAGTTTATGTCGCCGCAGCTGTATGATTTGCGGCTGCTAGACAGCCTGACTACATGTAGGGAATGCCTGTTTGTTAGGGAATCCACACATGTAGTCAGGCTGTCTAGCAGCCGCAAATCATGCAGTTGTGGGCGACAGAAACTAAATCTCCCAGCACGCCGAAATACTCAGAGGACAACTGAGCACGCTCGGGAAAACCCGAGCAACGAGCATACTCGCTCATCACTAGTAATCACAGATCAGCTTTTTTATATTTTGGCTGATTGATCATTTTAATCCCAGCATTTTTTTTTCATTTTCAAGTTTCTTTTATATTTTCTTTACATTTTTGCAGCTTAAATAGATATTATTCATAGGAAAGGTGATAATTAATTAAATAATACCCCAGCGCTATAGCTGGAACCTATAAAATGCTACTTCATGCAAAAATAAATGGACAGACTGTGTTGGGAAGTAAGAAAATTAAGCACCAGGTACTAATTGCTCTTAGAAATACCCAATTGGATGCAGTCAGTAATTACCAATCAATCTTCAGACACCCAACCACCGCCTGAACTCCATTCTCCATATGTACGGATTCAACACAAAACGTCGGGACTTTCTATTGCGGTGTGTAGGGTCAGTGGGACTTTGCCAGAAAATATATTTGGTCAACTATCGTTTATTAGAATTTTATTCAACCCATGTTTATCTCTAGACCAGGGGTCTCAAACTGCATTCCTCGAGGGCCGCAAACCGTGCGTGTTTTCAAGATTTCCTTAGCATTGCACTAGGTGCTGGAATCATTATCTGAGCAGGTGATTAAATTATCACCTGTGCAATACAAGGAAATCCTGAAAACATGACCTGTTTGCGGCCTTTGAGGAATGCAGTTGAGACCTCTGCTCTAGACGATTACTGGTCTACACTCATGGGCTATGGTTCCACTATTTATTCAGTATTGTTCTTGTACTTGCAAATTAGTATGCCATTAACCTACTGTTCAACTGGACTTACATTGATACTATTTAGTTTATTTTTGTGTGGTGCTTAATTTTCTTACAGACCAACACAATCTACCCGGTTTATTTTTGGACACATCGTTCTTCATCACAGTGTATGAAGTAGCATTTTATAGGGTCCAGCTATAGCGTGAGGGTATCATTTCATTTATTATCTGTTTACAGTACAGTATTGACAGGTGTCCACCATACCTTCTGCTGCTCAGCTATCAGGTGGATACCCCCTCCTCCTTCTTCTACCTGCCCCCATAATTAGAGGCGTGATTGTTTCTTCCATATTTTGAAAGGTGATAATTGTTAAAACAGTGGGGGTCGTATCACTGGGATTTCCACGATTGAAATGCCAAGTCTACTGTTGCTCCTCAACAAGCAAGTCTCAGGAAGAGTTTGCGGGTGAGCAGTGAACCAGCCATAGCATGATGAAAATGGCTGCCATTTACCTGCCTCTGGTAAGGGAAGCGGCACTGTGATTATAGTGCACTGTGATCAGTCTAATGGCTGGGACTGTGGCTGTCACTCTTTTGGTTGCACTATGGAGGTTCCCATTTTGAAAGTACTGTGCAGTCAAAAATTTGGAGGTACTGTGCCTGATGCTCCTAAGGGTATTATGGACGGGGCAGAATATACAGTATAGTCAGCAATCGTATGCAATAATAACCTGTCTCAATTAATGACCATTAAGTTGGGAATGTTTTGGGGGTCTGAGGTTGCTCTCTGCCATCCACCGCATTTTCACGACTTTTGAGCTGAAATACATAAACTATTTGGTGGACATGAACCACTACCCTATTTTGTCACAATTTGAGAATTGTAGGGCATTTTGGCTTAGTAACTTGTTTGCTGTTCCTTATTGAAATTAAATTTTCTGCGATGAGTGTCCTAATAGCGAATTCAAATGTAATTATTAATGTGAAAAAGGTATTAAGAATTGTTAGGGGTCGAGTTCCCGCTTCTGCACAAGGGGAATCTCGAACCATCCCCGCTGCGGTCTCCCATCTGTCTCCGGCCGCAGTGGACTCTGCTCAGCAGAGACGTCGGTCCCAGCGTCTCGCCCAGTCTAACACTGTGCAGAGGATTACTGCTGCCTCTCCAGGTTCTGCTATTGTAGCCAGTACTTGTCAGCGGCAAGCAGATGTCTTTGGGACTAAGTTCTGCGTTTCTCCATCTGAGCATGCCCAAGGCAAGATCTCCCATTGGAGATCAGGGGTCACATGCTCGGTTACAGCAGCGACTCCCATTGGTCCGCCAGGAAGGTCCTGAAACTGCTTGTGTTCTGGAACAGTTTCTCATTGGTCCTTTTCTGGAAGGTCCTGTAGCTGCTACTATAAAATGTGCACATGACCGCTTGGCGATGCACTAGTATCAATTGTGTTATGTGCTTTGCGCCACGGTGATCATGCACGCATGTGGTTAGGGCTCGGCTGAAATAAGCCCCTAGAATACCGGCACCTCCGGTGAGGAGATTTGTATGCACGTGTTCAGGGCTTGGCTGAAATAGCCTCTAGAATACCGGCTACTCCGGTGAGGAGTTGCTTGTTTGCGTTGCTGACTGCATGACCACGGACTGCTATCCGCACAGCAGTTATCTGTGTACCCCTGTGGTGTTAACAGGACACAGTCTCTATCTCTGCGTCTCTACCTCAGCGACTCTGTGGTGTAACAGAGTTTGCCTATACCACCATATAGTGCCACAGCATCTATGTTTGCGACTCTGTGAAATAACAGAGTTCGCTTATACCGCCATCTTACTAGCAGCAGGCTCTGCCTGCACGGTGGACCCCGGGCTGCACCTATTATTTATATTTATTTGGTGTGTTCCGCCAGCCCTAACAAAAAATAATACAGCAAATTTTTGGGAAACTATAGGGATGGTCCGAAAGAAAACCCATTTTCATCATAAATGCCTATCTTATTTAATGTAATAATCTAATAATTTTTCTAATAAACTGTGATTAAAAATTCCCTTTCGCTCCCTCTCTATTATTACTGCTTTATCTATTTATTTTTTTACTACTTCCTCTGATGACTCTTTGTTTGCGAATCCATGTGCATGCTGGGATAGTCCCTGCTCTACAGAGCATGTGCCGACTTTCAATTCCGACACATGCTCAGTAAATTCTTTCAGTAGACATGTTTTGGCTTCTCTCAATTGAAGAAAACTGAGAGAAGCTGGAGGAGTTCAGCATGTGACCGCCCACTTGCGCCAGTAATAATGGGGAATTTCATGATTCGGCACCCTACAGTCACAGAGTGACTGTAGACCTTTTTCCCCAAGCCATAAGAAACCCTCTAAGGCAGGGCACTTAGACTTTTTTGAACATATTATCCTGCCTAATATCTTTTGTACTACCCTGAGGGAATCACTATGGATACAGATTCTGCAATAGTACCCAAAATCTTCTAGGAAGCATAAAGATGTAATGAGAGATCCACCACATGGCAGTTGTAACGCTATAGTCCTCAGTCATTTTACTGCCAGAAAGAAAATGTTAACAGATGAGTAGCAGGCTCTGAAATGCAGTTTGGAAGGTGCTAAGTCCCGGCAGATAGCAGAGAATTTATACTACACACATTGCTTTCATAGGAGACAGATCGGGAGTTCTTCTGGAAAGAATGCATCAGCAAACTCCAATGTGCTGTGACCAGGGTCTTAACTGAACTGTATAAATCATTAGGTAACACAAGCTTAAAGGAAAAAGCAAAAAAAGTTTCCTTAAAAATGGAGAATAAATACATATACAAAACATCTAATACAAGATGCTTTATAACAACACCCTAAGGCAGCCATTTACGCATAGGAGATACATTGGTATGATAGGAAATAAAATCCTGCTCCTTCCCATTTCCATATAAAGCACTGTACTTTATACAAGCAAAATTGATCCAATCCCTTTGACCATTTAAAAATTGCAGTTCTCAATAATAATTTCAGATCAGTGTAATAATTGCTAAGTGGAAACTCAGCCTTAGAGGGAAAATTACATTACTAGGGTCATGAATCAGTAGACTCAACCATTGTAATGATGAGGAACATACAGTACTTTGATTGTATGCATGTAGCTATAATCCATGGTTAATGAAACATTTATAGTACATTATAGTACACTATAAACTAGTACTACCTTGTGGGTTCTGACTGTTAACACAAACTGTAAAAAGAAAATATTTCTCTTTAAAAATATATAGTTGAGAAAAAAAATACAGTTTGGTCCAGAAATATTTTTACAGTGATACAAGTTTTGGCATTTTAGCTGTTAGAATATATACAAGATACAATTATAAAATCAATATGGGCTTAAAGTGTAGACTCTCAGCTTTAATTGCAGACTATTCACATCCAAATCGGAGTAAGGGTGTAGGAATTACAGCTCCTTTTAAAGGGACCAAAGTTAATTGGACAATTATCTAAAAACTCTTAAATGGGCTGCATGGGCTATTCTCTCATTAATCCATCATTTCTTAAGCAGTTAAAAGGTCTGGAGCTGATTCCAGGTGTGGCATATGCATTTGGAAGCTCTTGCTGTGAACCCACAACATGGGGTCAAAAGAGTTCTCAATGGAAGAGAAACAGACCATCATTAGGCTGAAAAAAGAAGAAATTCACCACAGAAATAGCAGAAGGGTTAGAAATGGCCAAATCAACTGTTTGGTACACTTTGAAAAAAAGAGTGCACTGGTGAGCTTGGGGAGTCAAAAAGGCCTAGACATCCAGGGAAGACAACAGTGATGAATGATTGCACAATCCTTTCGATGGTGAAAAAAGACCCATTCACAACATTCACCCAAGTGAAGCACACTCTCCAGGAAGTAGTTGTTTCAGTATCTAAGTCTACCATCATAAAAAGAAGACTTCATGAGAGCTAATACAGATTGTTCACCATAAGATGAAAACCGTTAATCAGCCTTAAAAATGAAAGACCAGATTAGAATTTGTCAAAAACATTAAAGAACCCAGCCCAGTTCTGGAAAAGCATTCTTTGGACAGATGAAACTAAAATCAACCTGTACCAGAACGATGAGAAGAAGAAAAGTGTAATGCAGGCTTGGAACGGCACATGATCCAAAGCACAGCACATCCACTGTAAAACATGGTAGAGGCAGTATGATGGCATGGGTATGAATGGCTTCCAATGGCACTGAATCATTAGTGTTTATTGATGATGTGACTGAAGACAAGCAGCTGGATGAATTCAGATGTGTACAAGGTTATACTTTCTGCTCAGATTCAAACAAATGCAGCAAAGTTGATTTGATGGCACTTCAAAAACATACTGCGAAAGCAATCCAGGAGTTTTTTAAGGCAAAAAAGTGGAATTTTCTGAAATGTTGATCACCAGAACTCAACCCTATCGAACATGCATTTCACATACTTAAGACGATGTACAATAATAAATTATATTGTGGTACCGTGTTAGCCAGAAAAATCGATGTGAATACTTTTCCGTCCAATGATGACAAGAGTATTCTTACAATGATACCTTTATTGACTAACCAGAAAATTATATGATTGCAAGCTTTCAGAGCACAGGGGCTCCTTCTTCAGTGTATGGGCAGTGCCAAGGGAAATGGAGAAAATGTATACATCAAAAAGGGCTTCAAAATCAAAATCATCTAACTCATGCCCTATAGGCAATCCTTTATTAATAAAATACCACAATCGGTAGCACCAAAACAACAGTGATATACCAAAAACAAAAAAATGTGTATTCCTAACTTAAAAACTCAAGGGGTGTCCTAGAGTCCCTAATATCGGTCTGGACTGTCGCCTACCTGTCAGCGGAGGTTGGCACCCTAGGGGGAAGCAAAATGTCCCCACAATATGCCAACCTATTTATGGCGAAACTGGAGGAGGAGTTTTTGTCATCTTGCTCTATTAAACCTCTTGCATACTTCTGCTACATTGATGATCTGCTAATAATCTGGACATGCTCAAAAGATGATCTACTCACCTTCCACAATAACTTCAACAAATACCACCCAACCATCAAGCTCACCCTCAACTTTTCAAAGTCTCAAATACATTTTCTGGACTTGACCATATACATCAAGGACAACGCCATACATACATCAATTTACCATAAGCCCACAGGACGTCCGGCATATCTTAGATGGAACAGCTTTCATCCAAGACACACAAAAAAATCCATCATCTACAGTCAAGCTCTGAGATATATTCAGATCTGTTCAGACAGTAAAGACAGGGACTACAGCTGCTATCACTTAGGAATACATTCCTACAACAAGGATACCATCCACTGGATGAACAGATCCACAGGGCTACAAGAATCCCAAGAAGCAGCCTCCTAGATTACAAACTGAGAGAGGACAACAACAGGGTACCTCTTGTGGTCACATACAACCCCCACATTAGCATCCTAAGGAAAATTGGTGCTGATCTCCAACCCATATCCCACAGAGACCACAAATTGAAAGACATATTCCCAGAACTACCACTCCTCTCCTACAAACAGCCCCCTAACTTAAGGAATCTACTTGTCAGAAGTATCCTCTCATCACCATCAGTGACTGGTACATTCCCATGTAACAACAAAAAATGCAAAACTTGTACCCACATATTACCAACAAATATATTCCACGTACCAAACACAAATCAGGACTATAAGGTCATGGGTTCTTTTTCATGTACATCCTCCAATGTGGTGTACATGATACAATGTACGAGGTGCCCTGGAGCTATCTATATTGGGGAAACCATGCAAAAACTACAAACAAGGATGAATTTACACAGACATACAATCAGGAATGAAATGGACAAGCCTGTGGGAAAACATTTCTCTGGAACTGGACACTGTATGACAGACATAAAAGTCTTAATACTAAAAGGTCATTTTAAGCATGACAGGGAGAGAAAAATTTGGGAATTCAAACTTATAAGGATGTTCAATACTTTGACACTAAGACTCAATTTAACACCTGGATTTATGACTCACTACATGGACACAGTTCACACTTCCAGCAGGACTGCAGACAACTAAGAACATCATTCCCACTGCCTCTCCATTTGCAAGAAAATGCTAATTCGATTTCCTTGGCTTATCTTTATGAGGCATCACGCCTCCCACCTAATGAACAAATGTCCTACTGTAGTATCCCTTAAATGTTGTGCTTTCTTCTTTATTAATCTATTTGTAATCCTGCCTGAAGAAGGAGCCCCTGTGCTCTGAAAGCTTGCAAACATATTATTTTCTGGTTAGCCAATAAAGGTATCACTCTAAGAATACTCTTGTCATCATTGGACGGAAAAGTATTCACATATTTAAGACGAAACTTAAGGCAGAAAGACCCACAAACAAGCAACAACTAAAGTCAGATGCAGTAAAGGCCTGGAAAAGTATCACAAACTCAGCCAAATATTTGTGGACCTAACTGTACATCAACCTTCCAAGGGAACCTGTAATGTTCTTTTTAGCACGTTAACTGTCCCTAGTGCGCTGTTAGTGTTGAAACTTGGTACACAGGTACTTAAAAGTCTCTCCTTTTTTCAGTAGAGCTTTCACAAACTACTTCATCAGTCCAACCTTAATGTAGATATGTAGCAGGAGAACTTTAGTTGGATCAACTAAACTTTCGGCAACTATGTTCTTGAGTCCAGGGTGTGAAGATGTTCTTGTTGGGCAACTTTTTTGGGTTCAGTAATGAGTCCTATCACGGCTGTCTCATTCACACAAAAAGCATGGCTACTTCGTGCATCCGCCTTGCTGCCAAATGACCAAAGACTGAACTTTCAGATCACCACAGAGTGACCATCTTTGATCCTCTTAGTTATGTTTCATGATAATAAAATCTAAATTGTTATAGCTTTCCTACAAGTGCACAGAATGTCCTACAGGCACTGAAGCATACTTGCTGCCATTGTACAGTAGCACAGCTTTCAGACATTTTGGATGAATAAAGAGTCTCCACTCGCTCACATTGTACTCAATGTTAAATTTTTCCATCAGTCCAGGAACAGGTATATAATTTTGTTAAAAAAAACTTGATTCCAGCGCACCTAGTTGCTCTATGCTCATCCTCCTGGAGCTCAGACACCGGCCTCACATCAAGGATAATAGAAAAAATTGGAGTCCGGCTCAACAGGACTGGATTTTTTTTTCTTTTTATTTTTCAAAAGAAATTATAGTGCATACAAAAATTTTTTTTACATGGTTGACATGACCCAGTCGACGAGTTTCGAATGCACTAAGCAGTCTTAGTTATGACTTATGGTCATGAGCAAGGACCAAAAAAATGTTATTTATTAACTATTTTGTGTGATATGATTGATTTAAGGGCACAAAATTAAAAGTTTGAAAATTGCAAAATTTTCTAGATTTTTGCCAAATTTCCGTTTTTTCATGAACGCAAGTCATATCGAAGAAATTTTACCATTAACATGAAGTACAATATGTCACGAAAAAACAATTAAGAATCAGTGGGATCTGTTGAAGCGTTCCAGAGCTATAACCTCACAAAGTGACAGTGGTCATAATTGTAAAAATTGGCTTGGTCATTAAGTACCAAATTGGCTCTGTCACTAAGGGGTTAATACACTTTTCTAATGAAGTTTGTAATTGTCCTTCGTTTTTGCTTCACTATAAAACAACTGAAAATGTAGAAAAGTTGTCCACCACAACCACTAAATACTATAAGCGAAACAGGTCGGTCAGATTCAAAGGTCGCCGACTTTCGCCAAAGTCGAGTTTCGCAGAGCGAAACCCAACCATAGCGTGAAGTCGGCCATGCGGTCGTCGACCTGAGTGCCAAAGTCAGTTTTCCCATAATGCTTGCAGGCGCCTTTTTTCAGCCAATGAGCAAGGACATACATAGTTATGAATGTGCTAGAGATGGTTTCTGAGCAGAGGCTCCCTCTGGTGGTTACAGACAGTACTGAACCTTTCAGCGAGGAGTGGCAATCTGGAATCACGGACTGGTCTGATATAAGGGAGGTTCCCTCCCATGATGGTTGACGGTGATCAATTGTTTGTCAGGAATCGAACCCAGTGTCTCTTGTCCACCGGCCGGCAGCTCTACCATCTGAGCTATTCTGCTGGCTACAAAGTTCCTTGCTGAACCCAGATACCATTGACTGTTCTTCCTGATCGGCTTCACCCAGTGCTCTCTCGTTTGGCCTCTGATTGCCAATTACACGCCCTATATAAACCTGGCCCTGTGGGTGTGTCAATGCGAGATTATTGTGCTCTTAGCCTTTAGTCAAGCGTTCCCTGCTGTTCCTGCTGCTACAAACACTGCTCTCCTGTGAACTGACCTCGGCCTGCCACCTGACTACGTTATCTGCCTGCTCCTCTGCTACCGAACTGCCTTTCCTGTGTACCGACCTCCGGCTGCCACCTGACTACGTTATCCGCCTGATCCATTGCTACAAACACTGCTCTCCTGTGAACTGACCTCGGCCTGCCACCTGACTATGTTATCTGCCTGCTCCTCTGCTACCGAACTGCCTTTCCTGTGTACCGACCTCGGCCTGCCACCTGACTACGCTACCTGCCTTTGCTTTCACTAGTGTTTGCAGTAACATCGGCTCCAACCCAGACGGGATCTTGACAGAATAATCTCGCGCCAAAATGGAGTCCGCTGTGAACACCCAGAGGCGGCAAGTTACGGAGCTTCAAAGTTTTTGTACTGACTCTCAAGGAAAATATTCCAAGTTACAAACTGATTTCACGGTGCTACAACAGGAAGTAATTGAGCTACAAAAACAACTTCTGGACGTGCGCAATTCAGGGTCCGAATCAAACGCGCGGCTGCCGCTGCCTGCAAAGTTCAGTGGGGATCGCCAGCAGTACCGAGGATTCCTCAATCAATGCCGCATATACTTCCAGATGCAACCTGCTCCCTTTACCAGTGAGAGGAAGAAAGTTTTTTTCATGATAAATCTCCTGACGGATGAAGCTCTTGCTTGGGCTTCACCTTATGTAGAAAAGGACTATGACCTTCTTAATGACCTGGAAGCTTTCATCGCAGCTATGAATCAAGTTTTTGATGACCCAAACCGCTGTGCGACAGCAGAAACCAAATTACATAATTTGCGCCAAGGACGTCGCTCTGTTGCGGAATATACATCGGAGTTCCGTCGCTGGGTGGCTGACACCACCTGGAATCCAGCGGCCCAGAGAAGTCAATTTCGACGAGGGTTATCAGAACCAGTGAAAGACGAGCTTGCCAGGGTTGAGACCCCTGACCAGTTGGAGGACTTTATTCAACTATGTATCCGGATTGACCAGAGACTTACTGAAAGGAGAAAGGAGAGACTGCGAGCACTTGGGAATAGCCCTGGCTTCTCATTTTCAGCATCAGACCACCAAGAAAAGACGCAAGGCGCGTCTGAACCGATGCAGATAGACGTCATCCGAAGACCACTCTCTGCACAGGAGAAGGAGAGGCGACGTGCAGAACATCTCTGCCTCTATTGTGGGGACCCTGGACACTATGCCATCAACTGTCCTAACAAAAGGACTATAGCCGTTACCAACAACAGGTCTGCCAGAAATATGGACCTTTCTCAGCAGTCGGATTCCATCTTGCAGACTATCTCATCAGTAACGCCAGAAATAGACAAAATACATACTACATCATCTCATTTTGTAATCCCCATTCAGGTTGTAATGGGCACCCAAAAAATACAATGCTCTGCCCTGTTGGATTCGGGAGCAGGAGGAAATTTTATGGACTTAAAATTTACACGTGATAATAATATTTCCAGTAGGACTAAATCCACACCAATTGAAATGGAAACTGTGGATGGATCACCCTTGTCTTCTGGACCTGTCACGCATGAGACAATCGAACTGGAGATTTGTATCGAACCGGATCATCATGAAGCTGTCAGTTTCCACCTTATTTCATCTCCGAAATTTCCGGTTATTCTAGGGATCCCCTGGTTTTCAGTCCATAACCCTTCTATCAACTGGGCATCAAGGACCATCACCTTTCCATCTCACTACTGTAAGAATAATTGTCATAAGGAACCCCCTGTTCTCCAACAAGTCCAAATCTCTGAGATTTCGCATGAGAAGGAAGAGAAACTACCACCTCAATATCAGCAGTTCTCTGATGTCTGCAGTAAGAAGAAAGCAGATCAATTACCTCCTCACCGTCCTTACGACTGTCCCATTGAATTGCTGCCAGGAGCAACCATTCCATTTAGACAGATTTACAATCTTTCCGAACCTGAATTGAAGGTATTAAGAAAGTTCCTGGATGAAAATTTAGAGAAAAGCTTTATTCGACCTTCCACATCTCCAGCTGGGGCACCCCTGTTCTTTGTTGAAAAGAAAGACTCCACTCTGCGGCCATGTATTGACTACAGAGAGATGAATAATATCACTGTCAAGAATCGCTACAAGCTACCCTTGATTCCTGAACTATTTGAGAGACTCCGTCCTGCGAAAATCTTTACGAAGCTGGATCTTAGAGGGGCTTACAACCTCATACGGATTCGCCCAGGAGATGAGTGGAAGACCGCCTTCAGAATGAGATATGGACATTTTGAATCTCTGGTTATGACCTTTGGCCTTAGCAATGCCCCAGCCACCTTTCAACATTTTATTAATGATGTATTTCGAGATTTCTTGGACCAATTCGTTGTGGCTTATCTCGATGACATTCTTATATTTTCAGACACCTTGGAAGAGCATCGCAGGCACGTCCAGTTAGTCTTGGAACGACTACAGAGAACCATCTTTACATTAAACTTGAAAAATGTGAGTTTGAACAAACCAGTATCCAATTTCTGGGATATATCATCTCCCCAGAAGGTCTGAGCATGGATCCCGGCAAAATCAATGCTGTAGTGGACTGGCCTGTTCCAAGAAATTTAAAAGACGTCCAGCGTTTCATAGGATTTGCAAATTTTTACCGAAAATTTATAAAGAACTTTTCACGGATCATATTACCAATTACTACACTAACAAAAAAGACCAAAGCATTTTTCTGGTCTCCGGAGGCACAGGAGGCTTTTGACAAATTGAAAACTCTTTTTACGTCTGCCCCATTGTTAGTACACCCAAATCCTGAATTGCCATTTACTGTCGAAGTGGACGCCTCGGACTCTGCAGTGGGAGCCATTCTGTCTCAGCGAGTTGGGGACAAAATGCAACTTCACCCATGTGCGTTTCTTTCCCACACCATGTCATCTGCAGAAAAGAACTACGACATCGGTAATAAAGAACTGTTAGCCATTAAAGTTGCCTTCTCCGAATGGAGACATCTTTTGGAAGGTGCCAATCACCCTGTGACTGTCCTCACGGACCACAAGAATCTTGAATTCCTCCGTACAGCAAAAAGACTGTCTGCAAGACAAGCACGATGGGCCTTATTTTTCTCAAGATTCAATTTTATAATTTCTTACCGGTCTGGTTCAAGAAATGGCAAGGCTGACGCCCTGTCCAGGATGTGTTCGGAACCTCAGGAGAGGTCTAGTAATGACGATACAATTCTAGGCCCTAAAAATTTTTTGGGAATATTGCACTCTAGAGGACTATGTAATAGAATTAAAGATGGATATCAAGAGGACTCTTTCCTTAACCATCCTTCGGAAGACGTCGATCTTTCATTCAAAGAAGGGTTTTGGATGCAGAAACACCAAATATATGTACCTGAATCTTCTCGCCTTGAAGTCCTCAAAAGTGTCCATGATTCTAAACTGGCAGGACATCCTGGAGTTGCAAAAACACAAGACTTACTACTTCGTTTCTTTTGGTGGCCTAATTGTAGGAAGGACATAAGGAAATATATTTCAACCTGTTTAACATGCGCACGAAACAAGACCCCACGATCGTCTCCTCTAGGACTCTTGCAACCACTCCCAGTTCCATCCAGGCCTTGGGGATCTATTTCCATGGATTTTATTGTGGAACTACCCCCTTCCAAACAGATGACCGTCATCCTTGTCATAGTGGACCGACTCACAAAAATGGCCCACTTTATTCCAACTGAAGGAATTCCTACTGCTGAAAAAACTGCAGAACTGATAATCAAAGAGGTATTCAGGTTACATGGAATTCCTGACAGAGTGGTGTCTGACAGAGGCGTTCAGTTTACGTCAAAATTTTGGAAGAGTTTCTGTACAGCCTTGGGAGTCACGGTGAATCTTTCTACCGCTTTCCATCCTCAGTCCAATGGCCAGACGGAGAGAACGAACCAGACTTTGGAGCAATACCTCCGTTGCTTCATTTCCTATCTTCAGGATGACTGGGTGGACTATTTACCAACAGCAGAGTTTGCCTACAACAACTCTATACATAGCGCTACATCTCAAACCCCATTTTTTGCTAATTATGGAGTACATCCAGTATTTATCCCTAATCTGCCAGTGAACACTCCCATTCCTGCTGTTAATGACAGGCTTGCAAAATTACAGGAATCCCAGAAGGAATTATCAGAGATATTACTCAAGATCCAGGAAGTATATAAGGAAGCAGATAAACATCGGAGAGTGCCCCCTGCTCTTCAGGTTGGAGACAAAGTTTGACAGTCCACTAAAAACCTTAAGACACATGTGCCATCCTCCAAATTGGGTCAGAAATTCATTGGACCTTTTCAAATTTCTGCAAAAATTAACCAGGTTGCTTTTCGTTTAAAACTTCCCAACAATCTAAAGATTCATCCAGTATTTTGTAGCGCCGACGTCCCTGCCCTCTGCCAGGCAGGGACGCTGTTCCCCTGTGACAGCGTCCTCTGCCAGGCAGGGACGTCGCCCCCCTTACCCGCGCTCAGCGTCCTCCTTCCGTCCTGCTGGGGCCGCGCGCTCCTTCCCTGCTTCTGGACTTAGGGCGCGCGCCCGCGCGCTCCCCCGCTCTTAAAGGGGCCGCGCGCATCTTTCAAAAAGGTCCCCGGCCAATGCCGGAGGACTCCACCCTATATAAAGTACTTCCTCCTTAATGGAGGTGCCCGAGCAATGTTGTTATTGCACTGTTCACTACTCTGCTTTAGCCCTCAGGGTCCGTTACCAGTTACCTGCCTGTTTCCTGCCAGTTTGCTGTCTGCTACCTGCCCGCAAGCCTGCCTGGAGGTTCGGCCGTCACATGCGGTGACCATCGGCAATTCCAGAGACTCTCGCCTGCTCACTTGGGGGCGCTCATCTGCCATCTGCCTGCAAGCCTACCTGGAGGTTCAGCCATCACCTGCGGTGTCCATCGGCTATTCCAGAGACTCTCGCCTGCTCACTTGGGGGCGCTCATCTGCCATCTGCCTGCAAGCCTACCTGGAGGTTCGGCCATCACCTGCGGTGTTCATCGGCTATTCCAGAGACTCTCGCCTGCTCACTTGGGGGCGCTCATCTGTCATCTGCCTGCTAGCCTACCGGAGGCTCCACCATCTCAGGTCGTATATACCTGTCCATTCAGAGACTGCCCTGGCCCCTTGCCTGCCTGTTTATCCAGAGACTGCCCCGGTCACTTGCCGTGACTACCTGCCTGTCTACCCAGAGACTGCCCCGGTCACTTGCCGTGACTACCCGCCTGTTTATCCAGAGACTGCCCCGGTCACTTGCCGTGACTACCCGCCTGTTTATCCAGAGACTGCCCCGGTCACTTGCCGTGACTACCTGCTTGTCTACCCAGAGACTGCCCCGGACACTTGCCGTGACTACCCGCCTGTCTATCCAGAGACTGCCCCGGTCACTTGCCGTGACTACCTGCCTGTCTACCCAGAGACTGCCCCGGTCACTTGCCGTGACTACCCGCCTGTTTATCCAGAGACTGCCCCGGTCACTTGCCGTGACCTCCCACCTGTCTGTCCAGAGACTGCCCCCGTCACTTGCAGTGACTTCCTGTCCGTCTCCCCGGGCGCCACCCGCTCCTTTACAAGGAAAGCCTCCTTGTATAATAAAGCTCAGAGGTTCCGCCTCCCAGACCCGTTACAGTTTGCTCGGGCCATGGAACCCGGTGGCACCCAAACTCCCTCGCTCTCTGACCTGTGTCATGAACTGTCTCGTCAGAGGTCTCAACAGGAGTCCATCCTGGATCACCTGCGGAATGTTAATTCCCGCCTGGACACCCTGACTACTTCACCAGCAACCACCGCGGGCGCCATGACTCGCAATCCGGCAGTTCCGCTGCTTACCAATTCTGTGGTTTCCGTTCCTGGACCTCGACTTTCAGCTCCTCCTCGGTTTGGAGGCGACCCTGCTCTGGCTCGGGGTTTCATTAACCAGTGCACCCTGCATTTTGAACTCCTGGCACACCAGTTTAACTCCGACCGGGCCAAAATTGCCTTCATCATGTCCCATCTCACCGGAGAGGCCCTGGCCTGGCTAAATCCTCTTTGGGAGAGAGAAGATCCTCTGGTGTCTGACCTGTCTGCTTTTCTCTCAGCCTTCCGGAAGGTATTCGACGAACCCGGACGGAAGACCTCCTCTGCATCAGCTCTGCTGCGTCTCCGTCAGGGAAGTCTCACCGTGGGTCAATATGCCATACGGTTCCGTACCCTTGCCTCGGAGCTGGCTTGGGATAATGACGCTCTGATATCTGTCTTTTGGGAAGGTCTGTCCGGCCGTATTAAAGATGAACTTGCCGGTCGGGACATTCCAACCTCTCTCGATGACCTAATAACTCTTGCCAATCGAATTGATCTACGGTTCCAGGAGCGCGCTAAGGAGGTCACCCGTGAGAGAAGGTTTCCTCGTCTAGCTCCTTCTTTTCAGAGACCTGTAACTCCTTCCGTTTCTCCTCAGGTACACTCTTCTGAGCCTATGCAAGTCGACCAGACCAAGATGGTCAAAGCCCGTCAGGACTTACGCCGTGCCGAAGGGAGTTGCTTCTACTGTGGCAGTAAGGAGCACCGGATCCGTACCTGCCCAGAGAGGTCGGGAAACGCCTGTGTCTAGGTTCGCTCGGAGAGGTCCACCTAGACAAAAATAAATCCTCTTCATCTCTGCTGCTGTCAGTCTCAATTCTCCTCGGTGAGAACCGTTACTTCGAACTAGCCCAACTTGATTCTGGAGCAGCCGGGAATCTTGTTTCACAGGCTCTTGTAGAAAAATATCGCATTCCTACCAAACCTCTGGGTGAACCAGTATCTGTTGCTGCTGTGGATGGGGGTCTCCTACCACGTCCCATCCAACTTATCACTGAAGCCATAACCCTGCAGGTGGGAATGTTGCATTCTGAGAGCATCTCGTTTCATGTTCTGCCTGGACTCTCTCACGCTTTCTTACTAGGTCTGCCTTGGCTCCAAAAGCATGCACCCGTGCTCGACTGGCAGACTGGAGAGATCCTTCGCTGGGGACAGGACTGTCATAAAACGTGTTTGGTTCCTGTTCATCCCGTCCGTCCTTCTCCTACACCAACTAATCTACCAGGGCTCCCGATTCCATATTGGTCATTCGCTGATGATTACCCCCTCACAGACCGTATGATTGCCCGATCGACCTGCTACCCGGTACTACGCCTCCCCGTGGGCGTATTTACCCATTGTCCACTGCTGAGACCAGGTCGATGTCCGAATATATCGAGGAGAATTTGGCCAAGGGATTCATCCGGAAATCTACCTCCCCAGCGGGAGCAGGTTTCTTCTTCGTAAAAAAGAAAGACGGCTCTCTCCGTCCCTGTATTGACTACAGAGGCCTAAATTTGATCACGGTGAAGAATAAGTACCCTCTTCCGCTCATTCCAGAATTGTTTGATCGTCTGAGGGGGGCTAGAATCTTCACCAAACTGGATCTTCGTGGGGCATATAACCTAGTCCGTATCCGTCGGGGAGATGAATGGAAGACGGCATTCAACACCCGGGACGGCCACTACGAGTATTTGGTGATGCCCTTTGGTCTCTGTAATACTCCAGTGTTGTGAATGGGTTTGAGATGAGTTCTGAGCAGAGGCTCCCTCTGGTGGTTACAAGCGGTACTAGTGAGGACTGGGAATCAGGTGTTACTGATTGGTCTTATTTAAGGATATCATTTTCCCATCAGGGTTGCCGGTGATCAATTGTTCTGGTCTGAATCCTTCTTTCCAGTTTCCCTTGTAGCCTGCTGTGTCGTGTCTGCATCTCCTGCTATCAGATAAGACAATTTCTTATTTTGTGTTTGTGCTATATTTTTGCATTTTGTCCTGCACTTCTGTGGGGGCCTTCAGGGTCCCCTCCGGGGCTTTTGCCCTCTCAGTTTAGTCCAGCCACTGTGTTTTGTACTTTTGCTTTTTCCAGTTTTTTCAGTGGCTGCTGTTTTTGTTACACCAGAGAAATAATTTAGGTGGTAGAGGTCGTGTGATCTCAGGTGATTTTGAAATTAGTAGAGTTGGTGTTTTTCAGGGTTTTCTGGGATTGCAGTAAGTACCCTTCCTATCCTTTTCTATTTAGATAGTTTGGGCCCCAGCGTTTGCTCATACTATTTTCTTTCTGTGTCAGTATTTCCTCTTGTCTAACCGCCATTACATGTTTGGGGGCTTTCTATTATCTTTGGGGTTCTGCTACGGGGCAGATAGCTTTCCTATTTCTATCTTTAGGTGTAGTTAGTTTCTCAGGCTGTGACGAGGCGTCTAGGACCAACGTAGGAACGCTCCACGGCTGCCTCTAGTTGCGGTGGTTAGTCAGGGTACTGCAATCTCATAGATTCCAACTGCTCTGGTGTATTTCCTTTTTTGCCTGCACTCCTCAGCTACCGTAACATAACAGTATCACCGGCCATAAAAATTGTATGGTACTCACAGAAGGGAAAAAATATTTTGAAGGAAGAAAAGTTGTCAGAGATATTTTTCTGTTTGTTGCATTTTTTTTTTTTTTCCCTCTGTATCTCTGGGTGCTGGGGAGGATCTTTTCTCCCAATGGAGTTTGCACAGTTGTCTGGCCGTGTGGATCAGCTTGCCACTGAGGTTCAGAGTATTGCTATCTATCTTGCTAGGTTGCCTGTTGTGGAACCTAGGATTCCCATGCCAGATTTGTTTTTAGGGGATCGAGCTAAGTTTCAGAATTTCAAAAATAATTGTAAATTGTTTCTTGCCTTAAAATCTAAGTCCTCAGGAAACGCAGCGCAGCAGGTTCAAATTATCATCTCTCTCCTGCGCGGCGATCCTCAGGATTGGGCTTTTTCCCTGACACCTGGGGATCCTGTTTTGAGTGATGTTGATGCATTTTTTCAGGCTTTGGGGTTATTGTACGATGAGCCTAATGTCACTGATCAAGCTGAAAAAGCCTTGTTGGCATTAAATCAGGGGCTTGATGACGCTGAGTTATACTGTCAGAGATTCCGTAGGTGGGCAGTCCTGACCAAATGGAATGACAACGCTTTGGCGGCCCTTTTCCGGAAGGGTCTGTCGGATAATGTAAAGGATGTTATGGTGGGATTCCCTGTCCCCTCTGGTCTCAATGATTCTATGTCATTAGCGATTCAAATTGACAGACGTTTGCGTGAGCAGAGAAGTATGCGTGGAGTGGTGTTGCCTTGTGAGCCAGCTGCTGAGCCCATGCAGTGTGATGGAGTGGTGTCTGGGGCACATCGTCATGAGTTTCGAAAGCGCAATAGGTTATGTTTCTACTGTGGTGATGCCTCTCATGCTATTTCAGTCTGCCCTAAGCGGGGAAGACGTTTTGCACGCTCAGTTGTCTTGGGTAGTGTTCAGACTAAGTTTTTATTAACTGTCACTCTGATATGCTCTCTGTCCTCATTTTCTGCTCAGGCTTTCGTTGATTCTGGAGCAGCTATTAACCTGATGGATTATGATTTTGCTAAACGTTGTGGATTTCCCTTGATACCCCTACAGAAGTCTATTCCCCTACTGGGGATCGATTCTACCCCTTTGGCTGAGAATAAACCCCAGTTTTCTACTCAGGTGATAATGAGGGTTGAACCTGATCACCAGGAGTGCTGCAAATTTTTGGTTCTATATAATCTGCATGACATTATCGTGCTGGGTTTCCCTTGGTTACAGTCTCATAATCCTGTTTTGGATTGGAAATCTGTGTCTGTAACCAGTTGGGGCTGCCAATGTGTTAATACCAACACTCCTGTTTTTTCTGCCTCCCCCCAGGCTGAGGATGTTCCTGACTTTTTGTTTGATTTTTCTGATGTGTTTAGCGAAAGTAAATCTGCATCCTTACCTCCCCATAGGAGCTATGACTGCGCTATTGAATTAGTGCCAGGTAGTAAATTCCCTAAGGGTCGCCTTTTTTAACTTGTCTGTACCTGAACATGACGCTATGCGGTCTTATATCAAGGAATCATTGGAGAAGGGTCATATCAGACCATCCTCTTCACCCTTAGGTGCCGGTTTTTTCTTTGTGGCCAAAAAAGATGGTTCATTAAGGCCGTGTATTGATTATCGTCTCTTGAACAATATTACTGTGAAATATCAATACCCGTTACCCTTGATTTCTGACCTGTTTTCCAGGGTGAAAAACGCTACTTGGTTTACCAAGCTTGACCTCAGGGGGGCGTATAACCTTATTCGCATTAAGCACGGGGATGAATGGAAGACGGCATTTAACACCCCTGAAGGGCATTTTGAGTACCTTGTGATGCCCTTTGGGCTCACTAATGCTCCTTCCGTCTTCCAGTCCTTCATGAATGACATTTTCAGGGATTTTGTGGACAAATTTCTGATTGTTTATTTGGATGATATCTTGATTTTTTCTAATGACTGGGACTCTCATGTGAAACATGTTCGAACTGTATTCCAGATTTTGAGAGAGAATGCTCTGTATGTGAAGGGATCAAAGTGTCTTTTTGGCGTACAGAAGATCTCATTTCTGGGATTCATTTTGTCCCCATCTGTTATTGAAATGGACCCGGTCAAGGTTCAGGCCATCTGTGATTGGGTCCAACCTACTTCATTAAAGGCTCTTCAAAGATTTTTGGGTTTTGCCAATTTTTATCGTAAATTTATTGGTAATTTCTCGGTTATTGTTAAACCATTAACTGATTTGACCAGAAAGGGTTCTGATGTGGTGAATTGGCCTCCTGAGGCAGTCTCTGCGTTTCAGGAACTTAAGCAGAGATTCACTTCTGCTCCTGTTCTACGGCAGCCTGATGTTTCTCTGCCATTTCAGGTGGAGGTTGATGCCTCTGAAATTGGGGCAGGTGCCGTTTTGTCCCAAAAAGATCCAGAGACCTCTAAAAGTAACCCTTGTGCCTTTTTCTCTCGAAAATTTTCTCCTACTGAACGTAATTATGACGTGGGTAATCGGGAGTTATTGGCCATGAAGTGGGCTTTTGAAGAGTGGAGACATTGGCTGGAGGGAGCCAAACATCAGGTGGTGGTCCTTACGGACCATAAGAATCTGGTCTATCTGGAATCTGCCAAGCGACTCAATCCTAGACAGGCCAGGTGGGCCTTGTTTTTCACACGTTTTAATTTTGTGGTTTCCTTTCTTCCTGGCACTAAGAATGTTAAGGCGGATGCCCTCTCGAGGAGTTTCCTTGCGGACTCTCCTGAGCTATCTGATCCCTCTGTTATTTTGAAGGAGGGTGTAGTTCTTTCCGCCATCTCGCCCAATTTGAGACTTGCTCTGGAGGGGTGTCAGGAGGATAGGCCCGAGCGCTGCCCTGTTGGAAAATTGTTTGTCCCGGACCAATGGAAAAAGAGTGTGATGTCTGAGATTCATTGTTCCGCATTGGCTGGGCATCCCGGAATTTTTGGTACCAGAGACTTGGTTAGTCGGTCCTTTTGGTGGCCTACCTTGTCTCGCGATGTCAGGGAATTTGTGCAGTCCTGTGGGACTTGCTCTCGCTCCAAGCCTTGCTCTCGCTCTAGTGGTTTGTTGATGCCATTGCCTGTGCCCAAGAGACCATGGACCCATATCTCTATGGATTTCATTTCCGATCTTCCTGTTTCTCAGAGAATGACCACCATCTGGGTAATTTGTGATAGGTTTTCCAAAATGATACATCTTGTGCCATTACCTAAGTTGCCTTCCTCCTCTGAATTGGTGCCGTTGTTCCTTCAGCACGTGGTTCGTTTACACGGCATTCCTGAGAACATTGTGTCTGACAGAGGAGTCCAGTTTGTTTCCAGATTTTGGAGGACTTTTTGTTCTAAACTGGGTGTTCAATTGTCTTTCTCCTCGGCGTTTCATCCTCAGACCAATGGTCAAACTGAGAGAACAAACCAGACATTGGAGACTTATCTAAGATGCTTTGTGTCTGCTGATCAGGATGACTGGGTCTCTTTTTGCCTTTGGCTGAGTTTGCTCTTAATAATAGGGCTAGCTCTGCCACTTTGATGTCTCCGTTTTTCTGTAATTCTGGGTTTCACCCTCGATTTTCTTCGGGACAGACGGAGGCTTCTGTCTGTCCAGGTGTTGACTCTGTTGTTGAGCGTATGCAGCAGATTTGGGACCAGGTAGTGGAGAGGTTGTCCCTCTCTCAGGAGAAGGCCCAGCGGTTTGCTAACCGGCATAGGACTGATGGTCCTCGGTTTAAAGTGGGGGACTTGGTCTGGTTGTCCTCAAAGAATATTCCTATGAGAGTAGCATCTCCTAAATTTAAGCCTAGGTTCATTGGACCTTATAAGATCATGGAGATTATTAATCCTGTTTCTTTTCGTTTGCTTCTTCCAGGGACATTTAAGATCCATAACGTGTTCCACAAGTCCTTGTTGAAGAGGTTTGTTGAGCCAGTGGTTCCTGCTGCTGTGCCTCCTGACCCTGTTTTGGTTGAGGGCAATCTGGAGTATGTGGTTGAGAAAATATTGGATTCTCGTTTTTCTAGACGAAGACTCCAGTATTTGGTTAAATGGAGAGGTTATGGTCAGGAAGATAATTCTTGGGTGTTTGCTTCGGACATCCATGCTAGGAGACTTATCCGTGCGTATCATAGAACTCATCCTGACCGACCTGGTTGCTCAAATGAGGGTTCGGTGACCCCTCCTCAAGGGGGGGGTACTGTTGTGAATGGGTTTGAGATGAGTTCTGAGCAGAGGCTCCCTCTGGTGGTTACAAGCGGTACTAGTGAGGACTGGGAATCAGGTGTTACTGATTGGTCTTATTTAAGGATATCATTTTCCCATCAGGGTTGCCGGTGATCAATTGTTCTGGTCTGAATCCTTCTTTCCAGTTTCCCTTGTAGCCTGCTGTGTCGTGTCTGCATCTCCTGCTATCAGATAAGACAATTTCTTATTTTGTGTTTGTGCTATATTTTTGCATTTTGTCCTGCACTTCTGTGGGGGCCTTCAGGGTCCCCTCCGGGGGCTTTTGCCCTCTCAGTTTAGTCCAGCCACTGTGTTTTGTACTTTTGCTTTTTCCAGTTTTTTCAGTGGCTGCTGTTTTTGTTACACCAGAGAAATAATTTAGGTGGTAGAGGTCGTGTGATCTCAGGTGATTTTGAAATTAGTAGAGTTGGTGTTTTTCAGGGTTTTCTGGGATTGCAGTAAGTACCCTTCCTATCCTTTTCTATTTAGATAGTTTGGGCCCCAGCGTTTGCTCATACTATTTTCTTTCTGTGTCAGTATTTCCTCTTGTCTAACCGCCATTACATGTTTGGGGGCTTTCTATTATCTTTGGGGTTCTGCTACGGGGCAGATAGCTTTCCTATTTCTATCTTTAGGTGTACTTAGTTTCTCAGGCTGTGACGAGGCGTCTAGGACCAACGTAGGAACGCTCCACGGCTGCCTCTAGTTGCGGTGGTTAGTCAGGGTACTGCAATCTCATAGATTCCAACTGCTCTGGTGTATTTCCTTTTTTGCCTGCACTCCTCAGCTACCGTAACATAACACTCCAGCAGTCTTTCAGGAGTTGGTCAATGACATCTTTCGGGACCTTCTCTACTCCTGCGTTGTGGTGTACCTAGACGACATCTTGGTCTTCTCTCCGGATCTCCAGTCTCACCGGAGGGATGTTCGTCAGGTTCTGCTCAGGCTCAGGCAGAATCACCTCCTCGCCAAATATGAGAAGTGCCTCTTTGAGCAGACCTCGCTTCCGTTTTTGGGCTACATCATTTCTCAGACAGGCCTACGAATGGATCCGGAGAAACTGTCTGCCATCGAGAAATGGCCTCGACCGGAGGGGTTGAAGGCCATTCAGCGGTTCCTGGGTTTCGCCAATTATTACCGCCTTTTCATACCGCACTTCTCTTCCCGGACTGCTCCAATCTCCGCGCTCACCCGCAAGTATGCTAATCCCAAACAGTGGACGCCCGAAGCAGAGGAGGCCTTTCTTTCTTTAAAACAGGCCTTCTCTTCCGCTCCAGTGCTGCATCGTCCGGACGGCAACAAGCAGTTATTCCTGGAGGTGGACGCTTCCTCTTCTGGAGCCGGAGCGGTACTTACTCAAAAATCTTCATCCGGGAGGATGGTATCTTGCGGCTTCTTCTCCAAACTCTTCTCCTCTTCTGAGCGCAATTACTCCATAGGAGACCGAGAGTTATTGGCCATCAAGCTGGCATTGGAGGAGTGGCGTTACCTACTCGAGGGGGCTCTTCATCCGGTAATCATTTACACTGACCACAAAAATCTGGCTTACCTCCAGCATGCCCAGAGACTTAACCCTCGCCAAGCCCGGTGGTCCTTGTTTTTTGCCCGCTTTGATTTTCTTTTACATTTTCGCCCGGCTGACAAGAACATCAAGGCGGACGCCTTGTCCCGGTCCTTCCTGGTGTCGGATCTCGAGGAGGAACCTAAACATATCATCGATCCCGCCAGAGTGATGCAGGTGGCTCCCGTGAGTCTAAATCGTCTCCCTCCTGGTAAGACGTTCGTATCAGTAATCGATCGGAAGAGAATCCTTCACTGGGGTCATTCGTCTAAACTAGCTGGCCACGCTGGTCAGAGAAAGACCCTCCAGCTCATTACTCGGCATTACTGGTGGCCTACCCTGCACAAGGACGTAATAGACTTTGTTTCTGCCTGTGTCTCCTGTGCCCGCAACAAAGTTCCGAGACACCTGCCTGCCGGCCGTCTTCTTCCGCTTCCTGTACCCGCTGCCCCCTGGCAGCATATAGCCATGGACTTCATAACAGATCTGCCCATCTCTGCCGGTTGTACGGTCATTTGGGTGGTCGTTGACCGATTTTCCAAGATGGCTCACTTCATTCCCCTGCCAGGGCTTCCGTCTGCACCCGAGTTGGCTAAAGACTTTATCCGCCACATCTTCCGTCTTCATGGTCTGCCTCGTCACATTGTGTCGGATCGTGGGGTACAGTTCACCTCACGTTTCTGGAGAGCCACTTGTAAGTTGCAAGACGTCACCTTGGATTTCTCCTCCGCTTACCACCCGCAGTCCAATGGACAAGTCGAGCGAATCAATCAGAATCTGACCAGTTATCTCCGGCACTTCGTTAATGCCCACCATTCTGACTGGGTGGATCTCCTGCCTTGGGCCGAATTCTCTTACAACAATCACGAGAGCGAATCTTCCTCCAAATCTCCGTTTTTTGTAGTCTTCGGTCAACACCCTCGGATCCCTGTTCCTGTCTCCATCTCTGTGGACAATCCAGCTGCGGAATCTCTGGTTAATGAATTTTCCTCCATATGGGAGAGTACCCGGTCCGCACTCATTCTGTCAGCCGAGCGCATGAAGAAACATGCTGACAAAAAACGTCTGGATCCTCCTCAATTCCGTCCTGGGGATAAGGTCTGGCTTTCGTCCAAGTATGTCCGGCTCAAGATTCCTTCCTACAAGTTAGGCCCTCGGTTCATCGGTCCTTTTGAGATCATCAGTCAGATCAACCCGGTGTCCTATAAATTGAAACTCCCGGCCAATTTGCGGATTCCTAACTCCTTCCATGTATCTCTCCTCAAACCGGTGGTACTTAACTCTTTTGTCAAATCTACAGGTACACCTCCTGCTCCAGTGTCTGCTGAAGACGAATTTGAGGTAGAGAACATTCTGGCCACCAAAAGGGTAGGAGGAAAGACCTATTTTCTGGTGGATTGGAAGGGGTTTGGTCCTGAGGAGAGAACGTGGGAGCCTCGGGAGAACATCCATGCCCCTCTCATCCTAGCTAAATTTCTTTCTGGCCTAAAGAAGGGGGGCCTAGAGGGGGGGGTACTGTAGCGCCGACGTCCCTGCCCTCTGCCAGGCAGGGACGCTGTTCCCCTGCGACAGCGTCCTCTGCCAGGCAGGGACGTCGCCCCCCTTACCCGCGCTCAGCGTCCTCCTTCCGTCCTGCTGGGGCCGCGCGCTCCTTCCCTGCTTCTGGACTTAGGGCGCGCGCCCGCGCGCTCCCCCGCTCTTAAAGGGGCCGCGCGCATCTTTCAAAAAGGTCCCCGGCCAATGCCGGAGGACTCCACCCTATATAAGGTACTTCCTCCTTAATGGAGGTGCCCGAGCAATGTTGTTATTGCACTGTTCACTACTCTGCTTTAGCCCTCAGGGTCCGTTACCAGTTACCTGCCTGTTTCCTGCCAGTTTGCTGTCTGCTACCTGCCCGCAAGCCTGCCTGGAGGTTCGGCCGTCACATGCGGTGACCATCGGCAATTCCAGAGACTCTCGCCTGCTCACTTGGGGGCGCTCATCTGCCATCTGCCTGCAAGCCTACCTGGAGGTTCGGCCATCACCTGCGGTGTCCATCGGCTATTTCAGAGACTCTCGCCTGCTCACTTGGGGGCGCTCATCTGCCATCTGCCTGCAAGCCTACCTGGAGGTTCGGCCATCACCTGCGGTGTCCATCGGCTATTCCAGAGACTCTCGCCTGCTCACTTGGGGCGCTCATCTGTCATCTGCCTGCTAGCCTACCGGGAGGCTCCACCATCTCAGGTCGTATATACCTGTCCATTCAGAGACTGCCCTGGCCCCTTGCCTGCCTGTTTATCCAGAGACTGCCCCGGTCACTTGCCGTGACTACCCGCCTGTTTATCCAGAGACTGCCCCGGTCACTTGCCGTGACTACCCGCCTGTTTATCCAGAGACTGCCCCGGTCACTTGCCGTGACTACCTGCTTGTATACCCAGAGACTGCCCCGGTCACTTGCCGTGACTACCCGCCTGTCTATCCAGAGACTGCCCCGGTCACTTGCCGTGACTACCTGCCTGTCTACCCAGAGACTGCCCCAGTCACTTGCCGTGACTACCCGCCTGTTTATCCAGAGACTGCCCCGGTCACTTGCCGTGACCTCCCACCTGTCTGTCCAGAGACTGCCCCCGTCACTTGCAGTGACTTCCTGTCCGTCTCCCCGGGCGCCACCCGCTCCTTTACAAGGAAAGCCTCCTTGTATAATAAAGCTCAGAGGTTCCGCCTCCCAGACCCGTTACATATTTCACATATCCTTGCTCAAACCCTTCTGTGAAAACCCGTTTCCAGGAAGAATTCAGCCACCTCCTCCACCAGAAAGGATCCGTGGTGAAGAAGAATACATTGTGGATAAGATTCTGGACTCCCGAAAATTCAGAGGTAAACTGCAGTATCTGGTGCAGTGGGAAGGTTATGGACCAGAGGAAAATTCATGGGATCCAAAGGACAATGTCCATGCTACTGGACTTACAAGAGCCTTTCATCAGAGGTACCCAGATAAGCCAGCTCCTGAGATGTCCAGAGGCCATCCTGGAAGGAGGGGAGTACTGTCAGGAATCGAACCCAGTGTCTCTTGTCCACCGGCCGGCAACTCTACCATCTGAGCTATTCTGCTGGCTACAAAGTTCCTTGCTGAACCCAGATACCATTGACTGTTCTTCCTGATCGGCTTCACCCAGTGCTCTCTCGTTTGGCCTCTGATTGCCAATTACACGCCCTATATAAACCTGGCCCTGTGGGTGTGTCATTGCGAGATTATTGTGCTCTTAGCCTTTAGTCAAGCGTTCCCTGCTGTTCCTGCTGCTACAAACACTGCTCTCCTGTGAACTGACCTCGGCCTGCCACCTGACTACGTTATCTGCCTGCTCCTCTGCTACCGAACTGCCTTTCCTGTGTACCGACCTCCGGCTGCCACCTGACTACGTTATCCGCCTGATCCATTGCTACAAACACTGCTCTCCTGTGAACTGACCTCGGCCTGCCACCTGACTACGTTATCTGCCTGCTCCTCTGCTACCGAACTGCCTTTCCTGTGTACCGACCTCGGCCTGCCACCTGACTACGCTACCTGCCTCTGCTTTCCCTAGTGTTTGCAGTAACATCGGCTCCAACCTAGACGGGATCTTGACATTGTTCTTGTCTCAATTGTGGTTGCTGGTTCATTTGGCAGTTTGCTGGAGTCCTGCCTGCATCTCCTGCTTTCAGATAAGATATTTTTTGCTTTTCTTTTTGTGCTTGCTTTTTGCATTGTTTTCTGCACTTTTGTGGAGGTCAGCCAGGTCCCCTCCTGGGGCCTGAGCTCCTCTCAGTTTTTCTGCAGCCACTGTTATTTGCTCATTTGCTTTTTCCTGTTTTTTCAGCGGCTGCGGCTTGGTTTTTGTTCACACTGAGATCTGATTTAGTGGGTGGCGAGATCGTGTGATCTCAGTATTTTTGTAATCAGAATTGTTGGATTTTTGTAGGGTTTTCTGGGTTGCAGAAAGTAATCTCTCCTGTCCTATCCTATTTAGTCAGCTTGTGGCCCCAGCGTTTGCTCAGTCTATTTTCTGCCTATGTTTGTATTTTCATCTTGTCTAACCACCATTATATGTTTGGGGGCTTCCTATTTTCTTTGGGGATCTGCTCCGGGGCAGATAGCTTTCATCTTTCTGCCTTTAGGTGTAGTTATCTCTCAGGCTGTGACGAGGCGTCTAGGATCAACGTAGGAACGCTCCACGGATACCTCTAGTTGTGTCGTTAGTTTAGGAATCTGCAACCCATCAGTTACCAACATCTCAGGTGTTCGGCTGCCCTGCTGTTGTTCCTGTCCTCCTCAGCTACCGAAACATAACAGTACACTGAGGGCAACGAGATGACATGGGCAGCGTCCACCACCATTTAGAGAAGGGCATTGCAGTGATTGGCTTGCTTTGGGGGGCGTCATAGTGTCTATAAAAGCCTTGACCGCCATTTTACTTCTGCCGATCTGAACAGTAGAGAGAGGTTGCTGACGCTGTTTATCAGTAGGGAGAGAGTTAGGGTTGAAAAGAGAAGTTCTTATGTGCTTGTGCTGATAGCAATTGTGCTGTACAGTTAGTGTGCAGTGACAGGGGAGGATTTTCTTGTGTGCAGTAGCGCTGGTTATTAGGCTGCCTGCCAGTGACAGGGGCAGCGCTGGTTATTAGGCTGCCTGCTAGCTGTAATGCTGTGTGTACACTGCTGTGCAGACTGCTTTTTACACAGTACTAATACTTTTATTCTTTTTTTCTGCACAGTTATCGAGCGTTCATTTTTTCCCACACCGTATAGATCTGTACGCTCCTCACACACTACCGTGTACCGGCTGTTATCACGGACAAATACATGCTGACTATCTGTGTGTGACTCCGGAAATATACACGAAGATTGAAATTTTCCCCTACACTATATACACCTGGTATCTTCTGATACAGTACCCTTTTTCTGCCTTTTGTATTACGGTCAAATCCATACTGAGAGAGCGTCTGTGTGTGCCTCTGGAAATATATACGGAGATTTACAATTTTCCCCTATACTATATACGCCTGGTATATTGTGATACAGTACCCTTTTTCTGCTTTTTATATTCTGGTCTAATCCATACTGAGCCTGTGAGAGTCTATCTGTGACTCCGGAAATATATACGGAAATTTACAATTTTCCCCTATACTATATACACCTGGTTTCTTCAGATACAGTACCTTTTTTCTGCTTTTTAAATTCTGGTCTAATCCATACTGAGCCTGTGAGCGTCTGTGTGTGACTCCGGAAATACATATGGAGATTGAAATTTTCCCCTATACTATATACACCTGGTATCTTGTGATACAGTACCCTTTTTCTGCTTTTTATATTGTGGTCGAATCCATACTGAGCCTGAGAGCGTCTGTCTGTTACTCCGGAAATATATACGGATATTGAAATTTTCCCCATACTATATACACCTGGTATCTTGTGATACAGTACCCTTTTTCTGCTTTTTATATTCTGGTCTAATCCATACTGAACCTGAGAGAGTCGGTCTGTGACTCCGGAAATGTATACGGAGATTTACAATTTCCCCTATACTATATAAACCTGGTATCTTCAGATACAGTACCCTTTTTCTGCTTTTATATTCTGGTCTAATGCATACTGAGCCTGAGAGCGTCTGTGTGTGACTCCGGAAATATATACGGAAATTTACAATTTTCCCCTATACTATATACACCTGGTTTCTTCAGATACATTACCCTTTTTCTGCTTTTTATATTCTGGTCTAATCCATACTGAGCCTATGAGCATCTGTGTGTGACTCCGGAAATATATACGGAGATTGAAATTTTCCCCTATACTATATACACCTGGTATCTTGTGATACAGTATCCTTTTGCTGTTTTTATATTCTGGTCTAATCCATACTGAGGTGTTGTGAATGGGTTTGAGATGAGTTCTGAGCAGAGGCTTCCTCTGGTGGTTACAAGCGGTGCTGGTCTGTCCAGTGAAGATTGTGAGGATTGGGAATCAGGTGTTACTGACTGGTCTTATATAAGGGAGTCACCTTCCCATCAGGGTTGCCGGTGATCAATTGTTCTGGTCTCAATCCTTGAATCCTGTTTTGAGTGATGTTGATGCATTTTTTCAGGCTTTGGGGTTATTGTACGATGAGCCTAATGTCACTGATCAAGCTGAAAAAGCCTTGTTGGCATTAAATCAGGGGCTTGATGACGCTGAGTTATACTGTCAGAGATTCCGTAGGTGGGCAGTCCTGACCAAGTGGAATGACGACGCTTTGGCGGCCCTTTTCCGGAAGGGTCTGTCAGATAATGTAAAGGATGTTATGGTGGGATTCCCTGTCCCCTCTGGTCTCAATGATTCTATGTCATTAGCGATTCAAATTGACAGACGTTTTGCGTGAGCGGAGAAGTATGCGTGGAATAGTGTTGCCTTGTGAACCTGCTTCTGAATCCATGCAGTGTGATAGAGTGGTGTCTGGGGCACAGCGTCATGAGTTTCGAAAGCGCAATGGGTTATGTTTCTACTGTGGTGATGCCTCTCATGCTATTTCAGTCTGCCCTAAGCGGGGAAGACGTTTTGCACGCTCAGTTGTCTTGGGTAATGTTCAGACTAAGTTTTTATTAACTGTCACTCTGATATGCTCTCTGTCCTCATTTTCTGCTCAGGCTTTCGTTGATTCTGGAGCAGCTATTAACCTGATGGATTATGATGTTGGTAAACGTTGTGGGTTTCCCTTGATACCCCTACAGAAGTCTATTCCCCTACTGGGGATCGATTCTACCCCTTTGGCTGAGAATAAACCTCAGTTCTCTACTCAGGTGATAATGAGGGTTGAACCTGATCACCAGGAGTGCTGCATATTTTTGGTTCTGTATAATCTGCATGATATTATCGTACTGGGTTTCCCTTGGTTACAGTCTCATAATCCTGTTTTGGATTGGAAATCTGTGTCTGTAACCAGTTGGGGCTGCCAATGTGTTAATACCAACACTCCTGTTTTTTCTGCCTCCCCCCAGGCTCAGGATGTTCCTGACTTTTTGATTGATTTTTCTGATGTGTTTAGCGAAAGTAAATCTGCATCCTTGCCACCCCATAGGAGCTATGACTGCGCTATTGAATTAGTGCCGGGTAGTAAATTCCCTAAAGGTCGCCTTTTTAACTTGTCTGTACCTGAACATGACGCTATGCGGTCTTATATCAAGGAATCATTGGAGAAGGGTCATATCAGACCATCCTCTTCACCCTTAGGTGCCGGTTTTTTCTTTGTGGCCAAAAAGGATGGTTCATTAAGGCCGTGTATTGATTATCGTCTTTTGAACAATATTACTGTGAAATATCAATATCCGTTACCCTTGATTTCTGACCTGTTTTCCAGGGTGAAAAACGCTACTTGGTTTACCAAGCTTGACCTCAGGGGGGCGTATAACCTTATTCGCATTAAGCACGGGGATGAATGGAAGACGGCATTCAATACCCCTGAAGGGCATTTTGAGTACCTAGTGATGCCCTTTGGGCTCACTAATGCTCCTTCTGTCTTCCAGTCCTTCATGAATGACATTTTCAGGGATTTTGTGGACAAATTTCTGATTGTTTATTTGGATGATATCTTGATTTTTTCTAATGACTGGGACTCTCATGTGAAACATGTTCGAACTGTATTCCAGATTTTGAGAGAGAATGCTCTGTATGTGAAGGGATCAAAGTGTCTTTTTGGCGTACAGAGGATCTCATTTCTGGGATTCATTTTGTCCCCATCTGTTATTGAAATGGACCCGGTCAAGGTTCAGGCCATCTGTGATTGGGTCCAACCTACTTCATTAAAGGCTCTTCAAAGATTTTTGGGTTTTGCCAATTTTTATCGTAAATTTATTGGTAATTTCTCGGTTATTGTTAAACCATTAACTGATTTGACCAAAAAGGGTTCTGATGTGGTGAATTGGCCTCCTGAGGCAGTCTCTGCATTTCAGGAACTTAAGCAGAGATTCACTTCTGCTCCTGTTCTACGGCAGCCTGATGTTTCTCTGCCATTTCAGGTGGAGGTTGATGCCTCTGAAATTGGGGCAGGTGCCGTTTTGTCCCAAAAAGATCCAGAGACCTCTAAAAGTAACCCTTGTGCCTTTTTCCCCTCGAAAATTTTCTCCTACTGAACGTAATTATGACGTGGGTAATCGGGAGTTATTGGCCATGAAGTGGGCTTTTGAAGAGTGGAGACATTGGCTGGAGGGAGCCAAACATCAGGTGGTGGTCCTTACGGACCATAAGAATCTGGTTTATCTGGAATCTGCCAAGCGACTTAATCCTAGACAGGCCAGGTGGGCCTTGTTTTTCACACGTTTTAATTTTGTGGTTTCCTTTCTTCCTGGCACTAAGAATGTTAAGGCGGATGTCCTCTCGAGGAGTTTCCTTGCGGACTCTCCTGAGTTATCTGATCCTTCTGTTATTTTGAAAGAGGGTGTAGTTCTTTCCGCCATCTCGCCCAATTTGAGACTTGCTCTGGAGGGGTGTCAGGAGGATAGGCCCGAGTGCTGCCCTGTTGGAAAATTGTTTGTCCCGGACCAGTGGAAAAAGAGTGTGATGTCTGAGATTCATTGTTCCGCTTTGGCTGGGCATCCCGGAATTTTTGGTACCAGAGACTTGGTTAGTCGGTCCTTTTGGTGGCCTACCTTGTCTCGTGATGTCAGGGAATTTGTGCAGTCCTGCGGGACTTGCTCTCGCTCCAAGCCTTGCTCTCGCTCTAGTGGTTTGTTGATGCCATTGCCTGTGCCCAAGAGACCATGGACCCATATCTCTATGGATTTCATTTCTGACCTTCCTGTTTCTCAGAGAATGACCACCATCTGGGTAATTTGTGATAGGTTTGCCAAAATGATACATCTTGTGCCATTACCTAAGTTGCCTTCCTCCTCTGAATTGGTGCCGTTGTTCCTTCAGCACGTGGTTCGTTTACACGGCATTCCTGAGAACATTGTGTCTGACAGAGGAGTCCAGTTTGTTTCCAGATTTTGGAGGACTTTTTGTTCTAAACTGGGTGTTCAATTGTCTTTCTCCTCGGCATTTCATCCTCAGACCAATGGTCAAACTGAGAGAACAAACCAGACATTGGAGACTTATCTAAGATGCTTTGTGTCTGCTGATCAGGATGACTGGGTCTCTTTTTTGCCTTTGGCTGAGTTTTCTCTTAATAATAGGGCTAGCTCTGCCACTTTGATGTCTCCATTTTTCTGTAATTCTGGGTTTCACCCTCGATTTTCTTCAGGACAGACGGAGGCTTCTGTCTGTCCAGGTGTTGACTCTGTTGTGGAGCGTATGCAACAGATTTGGAACCAGGTAGTGGAGAGGTTGTCCCTCTCTCAGGAGAAGGCCCAGCGGTTTGCTAACCGGCATAGGACTGATGGTCCTCGGTTTAAAGTAGGGGACTTGGTCTGGTTGTCCTCAAAAAATATTCCTATGAGAGTAGCATCTCCTAAATTTAAGCCTAGGTTCATTGGACCTTATAAGATCATGGAGATTATTAATCCTGTTTCTTTTCGTTTGCTTCTTCCAGGGACATTTAAGATCCATAACGTGTTCCACAAGTCCTTGTTGAAGAGGTTTGTTGAGCCAGTGGTTCCTGCTGCTGTGCCTCCTGACCCTGTTTTGGTTGAGGGCAATCTGGAGTATGTGGTTGAGAAAATATTAGATTCTCGTTTTTCTAGACGGAAACTCCAGTATTTGGTTAAATGGAGAGGTTATGGTCAGGAAGACAATTCTTGGGTGTTTGCTTCGGACATCCATGCTAGGAGACTTATCCGTGCGTATCATAGAACTCATCTTGACCGACCTGGTTGCTCAAATGAGGGTTCGGTGACCCCTCCTCAAGGCGGGGTACTGTTGTGAATGGGTTTGAGATGAGTTCTGAGCAGAGGCTTCAGTTTAGTTCAGCCACTGATGTTTGTACTTTTGCTTTTTACAGTTTTTTCAGTGGCTGCTGTTTTGATTTTGTTACACCAGAGAACTAATTTAGGTGGTAGAGGTCGTGTGATCTCAGGTGATTTTGAAATTAGTAGAGTTGGTGCTTTTCAGGGTTTTCTGGGATTGCAGTAAGTACCCTTCCTATCCTTTTCTATTTAGTTTGGGCCCCAGCGTTTGCTCATACTATTTTCCTTCTGTGTCAGTATTTCTTCTTGTCTAACCGCCATTACATGTTTGGGGGCTTTCTATTATCTTTGGGGTTCTGCTCCGGGGCAGATAGCTTTCCTATTTCTATCTTTAGGTGTAATTAGTTTCTCAGGCTGTGACGAGGCATCTAAGACCAACCTAGGAATGCTCCACGGCTGCCTCTAGTTGTGGTGGTTAGTCAGGGTACTGCAATCTCATAGATTCCAACTGCTCTGGTGTATTGCCTTTTTACCTGCACTCCTCAGCTACCAAATCATAACACTGAGGCCTGAGAGCATCTGTCTGTGACTCCGCAAATATATACAGAGATTTACAATTTTACCCTAAACTATATACACCTGGCATCTTGTGATACAGTACACTTTTTTTGCTTTTTATATTCTGGTCTAATCCATACTGAGCCTGTGAGCATCTGTGTGTGACTCCGGAAATATATACGGAGATTTACATTTTCACCTTCACCGTATACAGCTGTACGCTTCTGATACAGTACCATATATCTGCTGGTATTTTTGGTACATTTTCCCAAACATGAGGAAGTATGGTGGAAGAGGCCGCGGACGTGGGCGGGGGGGCCAGCTGGTCCTGATGGTGGTGCATCTGCTGGTAGTGCCAAAAGCACAATAGCATCTAAGGCAGGAGGTATTGAGCCTGCGTCATTGTCTGGCTCCAGAAAGCCTGGAAGGCTCCCTTTTCTGGGAGTAAGTAAACCGCTTTTAAAGCCGGAGCATCAGGAACAGGTTTTGGCTTACATTGCCAAAACAGCCTCCAGTTCTATCGCCTCCTCTTCTGAAGTTTCAAAAAATGCAAGCACTGAGTCGTCAGTGCAGGCTCCTGGTCAGGAACAACACCTTTCCTTGTGTCCTTCACCCCCACCAAAAGTGAAGGATGCGGCAGGCCACACTTCAGATTACTCCATGGAGCTCATTTCACATACAATGCCTGGGTTATCAAGTCAAATCCTGAATTCCCCAGTCCAAGATGAATCTTACATGGAGTGCACTGATGCACAGCCACTGCTATATGATTCTGCTGGTACATTCACCCAGAGCACTACATTGCCCTCGCAGTCTACTGAGCCAGAATCTGACCCTGCTGAAACTCAGGTGCCCCTTCCCGCATACTATACCACCTTACACAGTGACACAGAGGAAGGTGCAGATGAAATTGAAGAGGAGGTGATGGATGACCCAGTTGTTGACCCGGATTGGCATCCATTGGGGAAGAGGGTGCCGCTGGCAATAGCTCAGAAGAGAAGAATCCGCAGCAGGCATCGACATCGCAGCAGAGGTTATCTGGCAGGCCCGTAGCAGTCCAAAAACGTGTTAAAAAAACAAAAAGAGTTGCAGGACAGCTTGGCCAGACGGTCAAATTAGCACAGCGTGCAAGCCCTGAAAATTTATCCCATAGTAGGAAGAGTGCAGTGTGGCACTTTTTTGAACAAAATCCTATTGATGAGGCAAAGGTTATCTGTAAGAAGTGCGGAAGGACCTTTAGCCGAGGGAAAAATCTCCGAAATTTGAATGCCAGTTGCATGCTTAGACATTTAAACACCATGCACTTTCAAGCGTGGACGGACTACAAAACCTCAGGTAGCACATGTGCACCTGCTCCGACTGCAGGTAGCTAGCAATGCTACATCGCTTCTCCCACTCTAAGCCCACTGGTTAGCACACCACCAAGAAATGTTAAGGTGTCGTCGCAAGGCCAAAGCAGTCAGGGAATCACAATGTTTTTGCAACGAAAGACTGAATCTAGGCCATCATCACCATCACCAACCCCCTCTCAATCCGTTATGTCCACCGCTAGTTCCCCCATATGCAGCTCTCAAGTCCAGCTCACCCTAGCAGACACTCTGAGTAGGACAAGAAAGTACTCATCCTCTCATCCGCGTACACTGGCTTTGAAAGCCTACATTGCCAAACTGATCTTATTAGAGATGATGCCCTTCCGTTTGGTTGAAAACACAGCATTCCGAGAGCTCATCGCCTACGCTGTCCAACGCTATGACCTACCCAGTCGGCACTTCTTTTCTAGAAAAGCCATCCCTGCCCTCCACCTGCATGTGAAAGACCGCATTGTTCATGCACTCAAACATTCAGTGAGTGGAAAAGTGCACCTCACAACAGATGAATGGGCCAGTAGGCATGGCCAGAGCCATTACGTGTCCATCACTGAGCACTGGGTTAATATGGTGGATGCAGGGTCCACAGGGGACAGCGGCGGTGGGACAGTGCTGCCTAGCCCACGGTATAGGCAACAGTTGGCTGTAGGCGTTCGACCCTCCTCCTCCTCCTGAAGCGAAAGCTCGTAGACAAAGCGCAGTCGCACGAGCACTCCATCCGCAGCTGCCAGTGTTGCACACGAGGTGTCCCACTATCGAACAGCTAGTGGTAAGCATCAGCAGGCTGTTTTAAAGATGATGTATTTGGGCGACAACAGACACACCACGGAGCTACTAGCCGACTTCTTGCAGCGAGAAACTGAGTCATGGCTGGGCAGTCTACATCTTGAGCCAGGCAAGGTAGTCAGTGATAACGGCCGTAATTTTGTGGCAGCCATAGCCCTGGCAAAACTCAGACACATACCTAGCCTGGCTCACACCTTGAACCTGGTGATGCAGAGCTTCCTAAATAATTATCCGGAGTTAACAGCCCTGCTCCATAAGGTGTGAAGACTGTGCTCGCACATCCGTCGCTCGGCCATAGACTCCAGTCGTATACAGAGGCTGCAGCGATCGCTCCACCTCCACAAGCACCGCCTAATCATTGACGTTGCAACAAGGTGGAACTCCACCATGCACATGGTTGAGAGGCTGTGCGAACAGAGGCAGGCTGTAATGCATTTGTGGGAGGATACACGGGCAGGCAGTTTGAGGGCAGACATGTAATTGTCGGGTGTGCAGTGGTCAAAGCTGGAAGACCTCTGTAAAGTCCTTCAGTTGTTTTGAGGAATGCACACGGCTTATAAGCGCAGATGACGCCATCATAAGCATGAGCATCCCACTTATGCGTCTGCTCATGCAAACTTTGACGCACATTAAGGATCAGGCGTCTGCAGCGGAGGAGGAAGAGGAGGAGGAGGGAAGCCTTGATGACAGTCAGCCATTGTCTGCTCTGGGAACTGTCCTGGACGAGGTGGAGGAAGAAGAGGAAGAGGAGGAGGAGATAGATGAGGGAGATGATTATTTTGGGGAGGAGGATGCTTCTAAGGGGCAAGAGAAAATGTTGGCTTGCCAAGGTCAGGTACAAGGTTTGTGCGTGACTGGAGGGATGTGGATTTGGCTGAAAGTGCTCCTCCACCCACCACTGGCAGTGCATCATTGACACCTGGAACATTGGCCCACATGTGTGATTATGTCTTGCGGATCCTAAAAAGGGTCCCCCCGCATTGCCAAAATGATGACGACTACTGGTTGGCCAGCATCCTCGATCTACACTATAAAGGCAAATTACAGAACATCATGCCACAGGAGAACCTAGAGCTAATATTGGCGAACAAACAAGCAACTCTGGTAAACCGTTTGTTAGAGGCATTCCCAGCACACAGCAGCGGTCCAGGTTCTACCACAAGCCATACTGGGCAACATGGAAGAGGTGTTCGTGGTGCACACAGCCGAAGTGGCGTTTGAAACAGGGGATTCATGACCATGTTGTGGACTGATTTCTCGAGTACCGCTCACACGACTGGTAATACTGAATCGATTGCAACAGACAGGAGACAGCAGTTGTCAACTATGGTTCAAAATTACCTCTCCTCCCCTATAGATGTTCTACCTCACAGTTCATTCCCCTTTGACTACTGGGCCTGTAAACTGGACACCTGGCCTGAATTGGCACAATATGCCTTACAGGAGCTCGCTTACCCTGCTGATAGTGTGCTATCAGAAAGAGTCTTCAGTGCTGCTGGATCAATCCTGACAGAAAGAAGGACCCGGCTGTCGACCCAAAATGTTGGTGATCTCACTTTCATTAAAATGAACCATGCCTGGGTTTCAAAGGATTTTGTACCACCTTCCCCTGATGACACATAGGTTGCCAGAAAAATGGCTCGCTTTGTCCTCCTCTTCCTCCGACTTCTCCAATTCCTCCATTTGCAGCTGCTGAATGTCCAGCCTACACCTCAACATATGCCAGTTTTTCCACCTCCCTAACTGGGTTTCCCCACCCCCCCATGGCCGGCCTCAGCACCTGGCGCACCCGTGCAAGTGCCGGTGCCCTGAGCAGGTGGGGGGGCCCACTCGTGGGCGACGGCACTGGCACAGGGCCCCTCATAGTACGCCGGTGTCTGATGGTGGGGGGGCCCGACGGCCCAATCAGTGGGCCCCCCTGATTGCTCAGGGCCCCAGCACTTGCAATACTTACCTCTCCCTGCTCCACCGCTGTGACGTCTTCCGCGTTTCTTGACAGTGACATTCAGGTCAGAGAGCGCGATGACATCACGTCTGTACGCCCTCTGCCTGAACAGTCCAAGTGCAGAGAGCTGGAAGATGGCGACGCTGAGGAGTCCAGAGTAGTGCAGTGCCCAGCGAGGAGAGGTATTTCAGTTTTTTTTAATGTTTGGAGCAATATATGGGGAGCATTATAAACTGGAGAATTATATATGGGGCCCATCATACACTTGAGCATTATAGATAGGGCCCATTATACACTGGAGCATTATAAATGGGGCCCATTATATATGGAGCATTATATAGGCCCATCATACACTGGAGCATCATCCATGGGGCCCATCATATACTGAAGCATCATATGGGGCCCGTTATATATGGAGCATTATATAGGCTCATCATACACTGGAGCATCATCCATGGGGCCCATCATACACTGGAGCATCATATACAGGGCCCATTATACACTGGAGTGTCGCGCCCGAGAGGCCGTGAGGTCTCGGTACCGGGCCTGTTAACTTCAATGGGAGATGTCACGGCGGCGACGACCCGGTCCGTGGCCCCAGGCGGTCAATTAAACGGGATAGAATTGAATGGGAGTAAGGTTTAAGAAGTGGTTTGTGATGCCAGTTGGAGTATTCGACCGTATTATAGCGGGCACTGCAGAGGATCCCTTGGGAAGTAGATGGTGATGGCAGTGCAGATGTTAAAACCCTCTCCAACCAGAGCAGGTTCCCTGGAGATGGTGAAACAGATAGTAGACACAGAGTAATGAGGCAGGAGTCAAGGAAAGTCAGTTTCGCATTTACTGAAGTTCTGATGCAGTTCAGAGGAGATATTACAACGCTCACCAGTTACAGTCTTCTCTGGACAATGGGAGTTATCTTTCCCTGCCAGGACTCAGTGTATCCTCCTGCTAATCTGATCCCTTCTGGGACCGAGGCTTTCTGGAGTTTAGAACCTCCACTATTGCTTCTACTCACCGTGCCTTTCGCCTTCAGCAACTTGCAGTTTGAGTCCTTTGTGACACAACTTGCACTGTCCTTCACTGACTCCTGGTCACTGCTGTAATTCTGAGGGAAAAACACCTTTCTGCTGGTTGTGTAATCCCACGCAGTCTATCAGCTTATCACCAGCCCTGAAAGAATAGGTGATCTAGGGGCTGGCTCCCTGCCTGTTAGCTATAACTCTGGGATCAGCCACATGTCATCATGGTGTCCCAGCGTTCTCCTTCTTCTACCCACACCGAGAACAACAACTACGCTCCTCCCCTTTCCCAGTTAGGGTATGTCTGCAAAGCTCTCAGCTTCGGACAAGTAAGGGAGTGAGGCAAATTATGTGTATGTTCAGCAGAGAAGGCATAACTCCCATTGCTCACAAAACACATACAGAACAGTACATTTTTAACCCTATTGTGGCGAATAAGACGCAGGGCGCCACATTAGCATTAGAAATGGGGCCCATCATACACTGGAGCATCATATGGGGCCCATTATATATGGAGCATTATATAGGCCCATCATACACTGGAGCATCATCCATGGGGCCCATCATACACTGGAGCATTATAAATGGGGCCCATCATACACTGGAGCATCATATACAGGGCCCATTATACACTGGAGCATTATAAATGGCGCCCATTATATATGGAGCATTATATAGGCCCATCATACACTGGAGCATCATCCATAGGGCCCATCATACACTGGAGCATCATATACGGGGCCCATCATACAATGGAGCATTATAAATGGGGCCCATCATACACTAGAGCATCATATGGGGCGCATTATATATGGAGCATTAAATGGGCCCATCATACACTGGAGCATCATTAATGGGGCCCATCATATACTGGAGCATCATATGGGGCCCATTATATATGTAGCATTATATAGGTCCATCATACACTGGAGCATCATCCATGGGGCCCATCATACACTGGAGCATTATAAATGGGGCCCATCATACACTGGAGCATCATATACAGGGCCCATTATACACTGGAGCATTATAAATGGCGCCCATTATATATGGAGCATATATAGGCCCATCATACACTGGAGCATCATCCATAGGGCCCATCATATACTGGAGCATCATATGGGGCTCATTATTTATGGGGCATCATATAGGGTATGGACCATCATATGGAGCACATATGGGACCTATTCTGTATGGAGCATTATATGGAGTCCATTCTGTATGTAGCTATATATGGGGCCCATCATATACTGTATAGAGCTTTATATGCGACTCATTATACTGTATGGAGCAATATGTGGAGCTCATTATACTCTATGGGGACCGTCCTATACTGTATGGCACATTATATGGGGACCATCATATACTGTAGCATTATGCGGAGCTCATCATATACTGTATGGAACATTATATGGGACCAATTATGTATGGAGCAATATATGGGGCTCATTATTCTGTATGGCGCACTATGTGGTGCCCATAATACTGTATGGAGGAATATACTGTCCGGTTTTTGAGCCATTGTAGAATTTAAAATAGATATCACTCAAGTAATGTAAGAAGTGAAGTATTTGGCATTGTACTATACCTATATTTCTCTGCCGTATCGGAGCATCATGAATTGTGTTATGTGTTAAAGGGGCCCACTGACACTCTTTGGCCCGGGGCACACGAAAACCTGGAGCCAGCCCTGCCCCCCCCCCCCAACTTTAGCCAAATAACCCCCAGTTTTCAATGCGTAACTATTATTATAAAGTAAATTAAGGTTGACAAGCTTAAGTAATAAGAATTGATGTAGTTGGCATTGAAATGGGCACTGTAGGAGTGTTTACTGTCCTCCACTCCGTGCCGACTTTGCTTCCCCATTGACTAGCATTGGGTTTTGTATTTCAGTCGGACCTCCGACTTTTGCCGATAGTTGGCCGATTTCGCTCAACTCAACTTTTGCGAAAGTCGGGTGGTTCGAAACCCGACTCGACCCTAAAAAAGGCAAAGTCGCTCGTCTCTAATTATGACCCTTTAGTATTCACCTGACACTGATAAGAGATGTAATAGGATGAATAGTAAATACAGAGCAGCCCTCACACAGTATTACTATGACCTGAAGGAGCTCACATCTCAGTAATGAAAACCGCCTCACAGGCAGACTTGTCTAGTTGCCCAGAGCTCAGGTTTCACTTTACCTCAGCAGCTTCAGTGATGAAAGCTCCCTGTATAGTAAGTAATAATGACAATCTTACTATGAGGTATTTTTCGCCTGACCAATATTGCTGCTCAGTAAGGCTGCTTTCACACATCCGTCTTTTTGTATCAGGCATGATCCGGCGTGTTGCTAAAAACACGGATCCGGTACCGGATGCGTTTTTTTATCATTGACTTTCATTAGCGCCGGATCATGCCTGATGTCATTGCGTTGTATCCGTTTTTGTCCGGATCCGGCGGAAATGTACATCCGGCTGGACAAAATGGTTCATGTAACGTTTTTTTTGTTTACCGGAGCTGCCTGATAGTGCCTGAAGCGGCGCATCAGGCGGCAGGAAACAATAGAAGTCAATGGAACCGGATCAGTTTTTTGTGCAATCCGTCAAAAGTCTGATCCGGATCTACTACTTACTACTACTACTACTACATTTTCCAGTGTCTCCGGACATCCAAAACCCTCTTTTTCCGGGTTCAAAAGTTCAGGTCGGATCCAGCAAAAAACCGGATCATTTGCATCAGTTTTTTTATTTCAGTGCCGGATCCGTCCCTTCAGGTGTTCGACGGATCATGCCTGACACAAAAAAACGGATGTGTGAAAGAGGCCTAAGGCTGCTTGCACACACTTTATCTCAGCAGCTTCAGTGATTAAAGCTCCCACACGCATGTGATCCATGTTTTTGTGTCCATGGTGTGTGTGAGTATGCATGTACTCTGTTCGTTCGTGTGCGTAAGGTGCATCTATCTTAGTGTGTTTCCATGCGTGTGTGGTCCTTGTGTGTGTGTGTGTGGTTTGCATGTGGTATTTATGGGGTGGTGTTGTGGTATTTGTAGGGAGGTGTTTGTGTTGTGTGTGTCTAGAGTGGTCTGGTGTTTGTGTGGTGTGTTGTGGCATTTGTGTGGTGTTGTGCTTGTGGGCTGGTGTATGTGTGCTGTCTGTGTGATGTTTGTATGGTGTTTGTGAAATGTTTGTGTGTGGTGGTGCGGCTCCTTTAGCAGCGACTCTTTGGCGCCGTCGCTATAATCCGTCCCTGTAAGTCACAACTGTTGTTTTTCCCTCAGCACTTTTACTTTCACCTTCACATTTCTCCATTATATGTGTAGGGCCTAACTTACGGGGCCCCAATCTCATGACGGGGGATGCTAGCGAGATTTAATGTGCGCAGTATTCTGCTCCTATGGGTAAGAGGGGGCGTGTCAAATTTCACCCAAATAGGTAGAGAACTGTGGATTTTTTATAGAGCGGGCTACTACAGATTTTGAGTTTTATATATATATTTATTAACTAAAGATGACTATTAATATACGGTATATAAGCATTTTTTATTATTTCAAAGTTGTTCATAGCCATTAAATTGTCCAATTCTTGCTTGAACCCATGAAAAATGGCAGAGGATAGTCCTAATGCATATAAATTCAACTAAAAAAAATTATTGATTTGATGTGCAAATTGCCTCTTAAGAGAAAAAGAGGACTTGAACTCTATAGCGCCACCTCATTGATTTGATGGTCATTTTAAGTTATCTTGATTGTAGCTTTCACAAATTAACAGTAATGCTGATAAGATCATTAGTTTAGTGAAAGTCACACAGTTACACTTGGCCAACCCTGGGATGGGTGTGGTGTAAATTTAGATAATAATTTTTGAAAAACAAACCCTAGCTCCTCTGACCTTCTATGAACTTCAGGAGTCGTAAATCGCTTCAACAGAACCATGGAACATTGTCCAGGAGGGATATATATCATATTTAGGAAGGGAGTTTAGACAAAAGCTGTCCTGAGTGGCGCCTCTCCCTTGCTCCTCGAAGCTCACATCTGCTAATACCAAATGATATAGCTTCGAAACAACATAAGACAGTGTTCCACAGCCAGATTAAAAAATAAAAACTACACAAGGGCATCCAAGGTGCTGGCTTTGGGGTTTTGGTGATGGCACAGTTGATATCCCCAAATGATTTGTGTGGGATTCAGGAACTGCCTCATGATACATGTATTTGATACCTCTGTCAACAGTCTACAACAGCTGCTCATTTGAGCTCCTGACCTGAGCTATGGAGTAATCGGAGGAGTTGGTTGCTTGCATGCCCTCGTTCCCACTGATCCCAACTCCGACGTGTGCGGTCTGGATCATTCCTACGTCGTTGGCACCATCTCCAATTGCCAATGTGATGGCATTTACATGTTTCTTTACCATGTCTACAATTTCAGATTTCTGGAGCGGAGACACTCTGAAAAGCAGAAGCAAATATGTCAGTCAGCTACTGTGAAGTTACAAAACATACATGTCTTCCTAATGTGACAGCTGTAAACCAGATTTAGACCTACCCAACCTGCAGTTCTCAAAAAATGCTCCAGATCAACACCTAATACGTATTACAGATGTCAAACAATGAGTTTTAAAAGCTCCTCTATGAAAACTGTCTATTCCATTCTATTTCCCTCGCTAACACTTTTCTTATAACAAGCATTCCATACTGTGCTATAATACAAGAGACTTCCAAAACTAACTCCATCCTGCACAGAAGTGTGAGATCCCATTTCAGGACCCTGACACGGCAAGTGATGGCGTTCTACAGTATTTCACCAGAAATCAGATGAGGAAAATTAGAATATTTCACATCCGCAACTCTGGAGCTCTTTTCAACAAGTTAATATGTATTATAATTGCGTAAGACGGGAATATCCTAGACAAGAAGTATCGCCATTTTTCCATATGAAATAAACAAAGTGAGATAGGCAGACCGCCATCTTTCCTGCGTGTATTATAAACATGCATGCTCAGATTATTCAGGCATGCACGTTTATTTAAAAAGAATGACCCATGGTTTGGTTAAGTTGGATGGAGCCCCCATCTGATTCTGATACCTGGACTCCAAATGACTCCTACCATAGCCACATTTATAAAAGGTGAATGTGCAAATTCTTGGCCCAGTGACTACTTTAGACTTTAAAAGAGAGTCATATACATGTGTAGGCTTGGACTGGCCCACAGGAGAACAGGAAAATCCTCTGGAGGGCCCATGTGCAGGAGTGGGCCACCATCCTCTGATATGAGCAGTACTTGGCACAATATACTTGAATCACTATGTACTGATAAAGGCGACATCTTATTCATTTTACACTCTACCCAGTTCATTGTTGTATAAATTTGTGATTGATGATAATGTCACATTTGCATGTAGTTGAAAATTGGGGCTCAGGAGTTGGTTACTGGTGGGACCTTGGAATACTGTACCTGACATGACACCCAAGGGCAATTTACACTTGAGGAAAGGGGAGGAAAAACTTATTTAGATGAGCCAATAGTCATGAACAAGCGGCAATCACCTAAAGAATGAGCAAATGCTCCTTTGTTGGGTGTTTGGACCATTCAGGTCAGCATAAAAATTATTGTTATTGCCAACAAAGGTGATATGTTGATCATATTAATGATAATTCTGTGCATATAGAATATGGGTCGGCCTATCGAAACAGGTAATTGAAAAGCAATATTGGCTTACTCGCAAACAATGGACATTTGATTAGCGCCTATTTCACTGCCATGCACCTATAAATAATACGAGCATTCATTATTTACGAGTTAACCCCAAAATGATCACAAGAATTGAGAGTCTGAAAGTCCCCTATTTGAATATTGGACAATATTGAATATTTGAATATTGCACTATTCTATTCACTTCTTTGGGACTGACATGCATACTCCCAATCTATTTAACCAACAGACATGGGACTCTTATTGCCATGATGCATAGGCATACAAGCCGTTTTATGCCCATAGATCATGCATTTATAACCAATAACAGATTTTAGAATCTAGAAAAAAATGACCTCTTCATGTAAGACTGATGCTGACATGAATTATAATACCCAATCATAGGACTGAGCTGCAGCGCAAGGCACAACTATACATGCGGCAATGGACTTTGCATTTCCGGACACCAGACTTTAAAAACAAGCCAGTAAAATGGAGATACAAAAGGAGCTTAAAGGTTAACAAAAAGACAGTGGTGGATTAGTCCAGAACAACCTGTAGAAGTGTAAATTGGGATTTTCCACTATGTGGACAGTTGAGGAAATCTTTAATTGCAATTTTCCATAAACCATGCTCGTTTTGGACTTAAGCATGTCAGATACTATTTATGATCATCTTCATTTATGTACACTCTGCACCCGATCTTGACTGAAAAAAAAACAGAAATGTAGAAATTTTTGCAAATTTATTAAAAAAGAAAAACTGGAATTTCACATGGTCATAAGTATTCAGACCCTTTGCTCAGACAATCATATCTAAGTCACATGCTGTCCATTTCCTTGTGATCCTCCTTGAGATGATTCTACTCCTTCATTGGAGTCCAGCTGTGTTTAATTAAACTGATAGGACTTGATTTGCAAAGGCACACACCTGTCTATATAATACCTCACAGCTCACAGTGCATGTCAGACCAAATGAAAATCATGAGGTCAAAGGAACTGGCCAAGGAGCTCAGAGACAGAATTGTGGCAAGGCACAGATCTGGCCAAGGTTACAAAAGAATTTCTGCAGTACTCAAGGTGCCTAAAAGCACAGTGGCCTCCATAATTCTTAAAGGGAATCTGTCACACCATTTTTGCCCTATGAGATAGGGCCACCGCCATCAGGGGCTTATCTACAGCATTCTGCAATGCTGTAGATAAGCCCCCGATGTCACCTGAAAGTGAAGAAAAATTAGTTATATTATACTCACCCAGGGGCGTTCCGCTGTCTGGTCGGGTCCAATGGGCGTCGCGGTCCGGGGCCTCCCATCTTGTAGCGAAGCCGGCCTCTTCTTTCCATCCCGTCGCGGCTCCTGCGCAGGCGCACTGCTCTGCCCTGGTGAGGGCAGAGCAGAGTACTACAGTGCGCAGGCACCAGACCTCCCTGACCTTTCCCAGCGCCTGCGCACTGCAGTACTCTGCTCTGCCCTCACCAGGGCAGAGCAGTGCGCCTGCGCAGGAGCCGCGACAGGATAGAAAGAAGAGGCCGGCTTCGCTACAAGATGGGAGGCCTCGGACCGGACCGCGACGCCCATCGGACCCGACCAGACGGCGGAACGCCCCTGGGTGAGTATAATATAACTCGTTTTTCTTCACTTTCAGGTGACATCGGGGGCTTTTTTACAGCATTATAGAATGCTGTAGACAAGCCCCTGATGGCGGTGGCCCTATCTCATAGGGCAAAAATGGGGTGACAGACTCTCTTTAAATGAAAGAAGTTTGGGACCACCAGAAGTCTTCCTAGACTTGGCCGTCCAGCCAAACTGAGCAATCGTGGGAGAAGAGCCTTGGTGAGCGAGGTAAAGAAGAACCCCAAGATCACTGTGGCTGAGCTCCACAGATGCAGTAGGGAAATGGGAGAAAGTGCTACAAAGTCAACTATCACTGCAGCCCTCCACCAGTCGAGCCTCTTCTCAGTGCAAGACATATGAACGCCTGCATAGTGTTTGCTAAAAAACACATGAAGGACTCCCTAACTATGAGAAATAAGATTCTCTGGTCTGATGAGACGAAGATAGAACTTTTGTGTGAAATTCTAAGTGGTATGTGTGGAGAAAACTAGGCACTGCTCATCACCTGCCCAACAATCCCAACAGTGAAACAAGGAGGTGGCAGCATCATGCTATGGGGTTTTTTAAGCTGCAGGGACAGGATGACTTTTTGCAGTTGAAGAAAACATGAATGCGGCCAAGTACAGAGATATCCTGGATGAAAACCTCTTCCAGAGTGCTCTGGACCTCAGACTTGGCCGACGGTTCACCTTCCAACAAGACAATGACCCTAAGCACACAGCTAAAATAACAAAGGAGTGGCTTCAGAACAACTCTGTGACCATTCTTGACTGGCCCAGCCAGAGCTCTGACCTAAACCCAATTGAGCATCTCTGGAGAAACCTGAAAATGGCTGTCCACCAATGTTCACCATCCAACCTGATGGAGCTGGAGAGGATCTGCAAGGAAGAATGGCAGAATATCCCCAAATCCTGGTGTAAAAAACTTGTTGCATCATTCCCAAGAAGACTCATGGTGGTACTAGCTTAAAAGGGCGCTTCTACTTAATACTGAGCAAAGGGTCTGAATACTTATGGCCATGTGATATTTCAGTTTTTTTTAATAAATTTGCAAAAAAGATGGGGTACATTAATGAAAAAAAAAATGAACTTTTTGAATTTACCAAATGGCTGCAATGAAACAGAGTGAAAAATTTAAAGTGGTCTGAATACTTTCCGTACCCACTGTATGTGCAATAAGGAAGGATTTTTTTCCCTACTGGGCATCCGCCTCATAGGGGATTCATTTTCCTCTTCATAGTTACATAGTTGATGAGACTGAAAAAAGACGAAGGTCCATCATGGCGAACCTAACATACATGTATGGATTAGACAGATGGATTTTACTGGCTCATACTCATGGAGAGAGGCCACAAAGTTGTTTGCCTCCACAGCTTGCAGGAAACAGTTATTCTTTTAAGTTCATCAAGGTGCAAAAATAGACAAAGAAACCAGAGCTATAAAGTCCTTCGTAGAATGACGATTTATGGTCCCTTCCTCCAGACTGAGTTTATCTTTGGGTTCCAGTGTAAGTACAGATCAAGCTCTCCACAGTTCATTAAGGATAATAATGTAACACATAGGCCTTCCTGCTCTGTAACACTTAGCTGCTATTGTGTGTAGATCTGGTTTGACTATCATTTTCTATTGATAAATACCTTGTTATAAACTTATTTGCCAAGAAAGGCCCGGCTTAGCCCCAGGTGTGCCAAGACGGCGCTCTTGAAATGTGTTCCAGATGACTTCTGAAATAACAAAATCTGCAAGATGACATTTCCACTTCCAGAGGCACCAAAGTTATTATTCCTCCAGCCCACTCAATTTGTTTTCCGATGGCTTTTGATAGAGTAGTTGAGATCCAGTCATTGCCGGCTGCCGCTCAGATGTTGGCCGCTGCCTTATGTAACATTGTGCCGTTACTGTTACATAGCTTGGAATGGAAATGCTTCACACCTGAAACGCTAGGAGGACTATCCGAAGAGAACGGTGTGAATGCCTTCCTCCTCTCTTTGTAATAACACGGTAATTATATGGCCAGATGTATTGTTGGACTTTGCAAAAAGAAGTCTTTCAGGAACAAACTTGTTTTATTTACTTTTGGAAAAATGTGACAGATTCCATCTTAATTTTTTATTGCAAAGCCTTTGGGTACCAATTATAGATATTGTGTTCGTGTTTATGGATCATGCATATGGAAATGTGTTTTTGTACTTTGGCAGAGGTTTTCTGTACAAATAGAAATCCTGCATTTAAACAAAACATGTTAAGGCTCATGGGGTGGATCAGCCAGATGATAATGTCCCTGGTCGTCTGCTGTATGCCTCGTCTAATGCGCCCAACTACAGGCTCACCAATCCAGTCATAAGCTTGCCATACTAATATTGGCTGAACCTGTCAATTCCATCCAGATCAGCCGGCCATTCAATGTGTATGGGATCTTTCCATTTTCCAAACAACAGATATGAGGGAATAAAAAATCGGGCAGTTCGATTCCCACAGATCCAATTCTTTTGTCCTATGGAAGATAAGCCACTAACACAGGTGTCTGACAGTATCTTATTCCCCTCTCAAAACAAAAGCACAGAAAACTCTGCATAAAACTGTACGGGGAAGTTGGCCGTCAGGTATCTAATATGTATGTCCAGTTTTAGCTTGCACTAAAGGCACCTCACTGCAGGGATACTCCAGTTACCAGAGTGTCAAAATTGTTCATTACGTAGTCTTAAATGCTTTGCAATGGATACTTTTATAACTGAATTTAATGCTATACAGTGACCAAAGGGGTCGTTACAAACAACCCCTTTCAGTTTGTGGTAAGCACCTACCACCCCTAGTAAACTAATGATTTGGTCAGTATAACCACTGTAGGCAAGATGTCATATAACATCATTGACCGTCAAAACATGAGCTTTCCTCTCTGGCTCACAAAGGGACTTTTTGGGTGGGGGGACCTCTTTATATAAAGTCTATTTGCTCTACTAAGAAATACAAAACTTACTTCTGTCTGAGCAATAAGGACAATGCAAAGGTGACTTTTGCTAGGACTGTAGAGCTTTGAGCCTGCTCACCATGCCTACATGTCTGCTGGCCATCCTGAGATCTGCGACTACCATGTACAACTGACTGCTCTGACCCGCACCTTTCTAACTACAATTCCACCCGAAGCCTCAATACTACATCTTGGTGCCTTCTATTTATCTACTAGCTAGCCATTGCTAACAGAGACTACTCTACTGGTTAAGCCTGGGGGATTCCCTCTGGAAAAGCATGAAGAACTCCCAATCACTTACACTACACTGCCTGGTTTAATCCATGTCAAGATTAAGAATTCCAAAGGGTGACGTTTCCACATGATGGCTTTGTAAAACCTGAATACTTTGTTCTGCATTATTCAATAAACAATAGTGAGCCTCAGTCACCTGCCTCTGCAAGTGCGACCTCTACATTCCTCAAAGTTAAACTAGAGACTTCCCAGATTCCCAGGGGACTATCATAGCCTGTCTAAAAGCCAAGGTAGGGAATGCATCAGCCATTATACAGTAGAGTGATTTAGAATAATGAAAGGATGTCTGGGCTCACATCTCAGCAAAAGAGGTATGAAGAGAAAGCCTAAAGTATTGGACAAATACTCCATCAGTGAAGAAGATAGTAGTCTGAAAAATACAGATTCAATTGACAGGATTAGGGAGAAATATAGATGTGCCATCAGCTGTGCTAGTGCGATTCATTAGTGATATGGAGTAGTTGTGATTTGTCCTACTGCATTAGAATTACAATTACACATGTTTCTCCATTCTCAATGCATTAAAAAGCAGCAGCAAGGCAGAACAATAGTTTTTACTTAAAGGGAATCTGTCAGGTTTTTGCTACCTCATCTGAAAGAAGCATGATGTAGGCAAAGAGACCCTGAATCCAACAAAGTATCACTTAGATTACTGGGTACAGCCGTTCTCACACAATCAGGCCCTATATACAATGGCCAAAGACAGTAAAATGCTTATCACAGGAGGGGGCATGTTGGACCAAGGCTCAGGGACCAGCTATTCACTGCAATGATAAGCTACTGGTGCTAAAACAATCATTGTAAGCAAACAAAACCTCAGATATTGATAAGAGAGGCATAGCTAAAATCTGCGTTTTAACCCTACCTCAAGATGTCTTCAGATTATATAGCAAAAATCTGTTGACAGATTACCTTTAACAAAAAATATGAAATCAGTATGTGATTGCTTGTCACATTCGACTGTACTGAGTTTTTGGATTTCGTGTGCAATCCTTTTTGTAATATGAGGAATAATTATTTTTGAACATACAAAAGAAAAATCTAAAAAATCCAGACATTTAATGGTGACTCTCTACCTCACAATGTGTGTGCTGCAAGCAATTTTATTTTTGCACAAGTTTATTAAAACTAGTTAAATTTTACAACTATACCCATCTCAGAAATTCAGCACCCTGTTGCAGGTGCTGGCTTTTTGGACATGCACATACCAAGCAGTTCTTGCTATGGAATGTTGTTAAAAGAGTATTTAAATGTCTACATTTTTGTTACACTTTTTTTTTTAAACTGTGCATGTCTGTTTTTGCACACCTGCAATTCTAGTCCTATTTGACAATTATACAGCTCTGGCAAAAATGAAGAGACCACCACATCAAAACTCTGTCATGGCCAGCCCAATCTCCAGACCTGAACCCCATTGAAAACCTCTGGAATGTAATCAAGAGGAAGATGGATAGTCACAAGCCATCAAACAAAGAAGAACTGCTTAAACTTTTGCGCCAGAAGCAGTGTGAAAGACTGGTGGAAAGCATGCCAAGACACATGAAAGCTGTGATTAAAAATCACAGTTATTCCACAAGATATTGATTTCTGAACTCTTCCCGAGTTAAAATGTAACATTGTTGTTTTTAAATGATTATGAACGTGTTTTCTTTGCATTATTTGAGGTCTGGAAGCACTAGTTCTTTTATTTAATTTTGACCATTTCTCATTTTTAGAAAAAAAATACAAAATTTTTTGCTTGGAAATTCGGAGACATGTTGTCAGTAGTTTTATAGAATACAAGAACAATTTACATTTTACTCAAAAATATATCTATAAAAGAGAAAAATCAGACAACTGAAAATTTTGCAGTGGTCTCTTAATTTTTGCCAGAGCTGTATATGCCACACTTTTACTGCAACTTGTGGCCACATTATGCTTTCTGTACACTAACCTACCTAGCATTTCTTGTAAACGTCCTTTTTGACAAGGGTTTTATAACTGAGATTAAAAAGATCGTCAAAAGTTAATTGTTGTATAGAATGTATGGAAAAAGTAGCAATGCAATGGACAAGGTAATGTAAAAGAAAAAAAACATGGTTAAAAACGTGGAAGATGCAGCAGAAGCACCACTGGCAACAGCCTCCTGTGCAGTAGTACTACCAAATTCATGCCACAAATTGGCCTCCTTTGCCTCCACAGATCATTCATCTTAGTTACTGCAAGATGATGATACCTCTGACAGCAACACCAACAGTTTGAGTCAGTGTTCTGCAAAGAATTGTATGTCTGATCCCAAATGACTAAGAGGGATAATTTTGGGTGTTTTTTTTAATTAAAAAACAGTGTCAGTGTAGTGTGTTACATTATATGGGCTATTGGTCACCATTCATTTCACACAAACAGAGCCTTATAAATGTGAAAGAGCTTGAAAGATGTTGGCTAGAGTCCTGGGAGACCTCAGTGTTAAGGCTGGGTCTCACATAGCGATACACCAGCGATCCCGACAACGATATGCACTTGTCAGGATCGCTGGTGTATCGCTATATTATCGCTGCTCAGCTGCCAAACAGGCAGCTCAGGCAGCGATCTGGGACAGCAACACTGCAGGTAACATCGCTTAGTTACCCGCAGTGTACATTGGATACCAAGCGCTGCGCGGTGCCTGGAAACCCGCTGTGTACCTTGGATACCAGCTCCCCTGCATCGGGGCGCTGGTATCCAAGGTACACAGCGGGTTTCTAGGCACAGCCCCGAGCCTGGAAACCCGCTGTGTACCTTGGTTACCAGCGGATCGCTGGTCTCCCGCCTGTCACACGCAGCGATGCGTGCCTGTCAGCGGGAGACCAGCGATCAAAAAAATGTCCTGACATTTCAGCGACGATCAGCGATACCCAGCAGGGGGCTGATCGTCACTGAATGTCACACACAGCGATATCGCTGGTGAGATCGCTGCTGCGTCACAAAACTAGTGACTCAGCAGCGATCTCGGTAGCGATATCGCTATGTGAGACGGGCCCTTTACACATGTCTTTACAGGGAACCATTCTTATTTCTTACCTCCACTATACAGAAAGCTATAATTCTATTAAGAACATATTGTAATATTTGCATCAATCACCCTTTAGATCTTCCACATTGATTGCCTGTGAAAGTCCTAGACCCTCCCTAGGCATCTCTAGCTGTGTAATCACACGTGCCATTGTGTTTAGGAAAACTTGTCTGGTAGCTGTACTTAGCAAAAGGATTGTTTTAATTGTGCCCTGCAGCAAAAATATTGGTTTTATTTTCTTCCAAAAACGTGCCTGAAGCCTTTGAGATGTTTATACAATGTGAAGGTTTATTTTTCACATATAACATTCACTATAATAAAAAATAAGGCAAAATGAACACCAGAAAAATAGATATTTAACAAATGTGGGATATTTTTCTGAAAATTACAATCCTGCATCCTGGAATGCTTTTAATAATAATAGGCTAAGTGTATATGGAAGAGATATAGACATGCACTTTTCTATCCTACTTAAAGATGACTTGTCAACAGGTAAAAAGTGGGCAGTTTTTGCTTTTATATTATTCCTGCTCTTTCCATGAGTATGCCATTTTTTTTTATATCTGCCATACGATTCCAGGGATATAGGCCTTTTTATTTAGTGCAAATTTTTATTGTCTTTAGCAAGGAGAAGTAGCTCACAGATTCAAAGAAGGGATAAGTCTTTAGGCTGCTCTACATTATTAGGGCAGGTAATACATATAGTCCCAAATATATATACCGTATTTAAAGATACCCAGGCGGAGTATGCAGTGATGAAGGATCTGGGTAAAATACACCAGCTCCCAAGAAACTGAGAAATTCAAGAGAAAAACGGCGCTAAACAGCGTTTTTATAAATTCATAAAACATGAAATTTTTACGTATAAAAAAATTCAAAAAACATCAATATAAACACAGTAAATCAGGTAGCAAATGCAAAAAACACCACCTCACACAACACTCTGATGCCTCAAATCCTTATCATATAGATGGTAGGTATAGGTAACAAATGGCAGTAATTCTTACAAATAGATAGCAGCATATTAGAAATAATATGTACCCAGGGGGTGCCAAAAAAAGAGGGTCACAGTGGAACCAATACTGCATATGAAACTACGGACCCAGGATATCATTTAGTAATACATAAAGTGCATAGTGAATACAGCTAGCCAATCTTACCAAGTTATAGAGGTAGCAGAGGGTATGCAGGGGATGGTGAGCGCCCCGACACGCGTTTCGCAACAGTGAAGTGTCGCTTCCTCAAGGGGATTAGTGTGGTGGATGCAGAGGGTCTTTAAAAAGCCCCACAGTTCCGGTCATGTGTATACTCACAGCCAATCATGTTGCGCACAAGTCGCGCATGGGCAATGGAAAACGGCAGGTCCTCAGCTGTGCGGGGAATCCCCGTCACATGTGTGTATAAAGCCGGAAGCTGTGGAGCGATGGAATACTTGGCGCATGCGCACCGGGCCCACAAAGCCCTGGACGGCGGAGAGACGTCAACTAAGACGCCCATACGCCGACCAGCCACTAGGGGGCGTGGGGCGATGCGCTCAGCCATCGCTACACAGACACACAAGGGGGATATCATGTACAGAGGAGGAAAGGAGAGCGAGAGAAGTCCAAATATATGAGCACAGCAATTATTCACCATAATAGACAGGGGGAATATGTCTCAAAATGTGCTGGTCACCATCACCCCATAAATATACAAAATATATAAATCATGAGTATCAAAATACATAGCATAGATGAATCATATACATTAAAACATCATAACTAGAATCCAAAGAGATTATCACGGTGGGGATAACAACATGATGAGATCTCAAAGAAGTTATTCTTCATCCATATCTCCTTTCCGAATGTCAAATTCTAGAAGTGATTCCATATGAGCCCCAGGAGCCAGGTTCAAGACCCCAAACAGCCACCCTAATTACTGAGTATAAAGAATAATACTATGCTATATATTTTGATACTCATGATTTATATATTTTGTATGTTTATGGGGTGATGGTGACCAGCACATTTTGAGACATATTCCCCCTGTCTATTATGGTGAATAATTGCTGTGCTGTGCTCATATATTTGGACTTCTCTCGCTCTCATTTCCTCCTCTGTACATGATACTCCCCTTGTGTGTCTGTGTAGCGTTGGCTGAGCGCATCACCCTGCGCCCCCCGGTGGCTGGTCGGCGTATGGGCGTCTTAGTTGACGTCTCTCTGCCGTCCAGGGCTCTGTGGGCCCGGTGCGCATGCGCCAAGTATTCCATCGCTCCACAGCTTCCGGCATTATACACCCATGTGACGGGGATTCCCCGCACAGCTGAGCACCTGCCGTTTTCCATTGCCCATGCGCGACTTGTGCGCAACATGATTGGCTATGAGTATACACATGACCGGAACCGTGGGGCTTTTTAAAGACCCTCTGCATCCACCACACTAATCCCCTTGAGGAAGCGACACTTCGCTGTTGCGAAACGCGCGTCGGGGCGCTCACCATCCCCTGCATAGCCTCTGCTACCTCTATAACTTGGTAAGATTGGCTAGCTGTATTCACTATGCACTTTATGTATTACTAAATGATATCCTGGGCCCGTAGTTTCATATGCAATATTGGTTCCACTGTGACGCTCTTTCTTTGGCACCCCATGGGTACATATTATTTCTAATATGCTGCTATCTATTTGTAAGAATTACTGCCATTTGTTACCTATACCTACCATCTATATGATAAGGATTTGAGGCATCAGAGTGTTGTGTGAGGTGGTGTTTTTTGCATTTGCTACCTGATTTACTGTGTTAATATTGATGTTTTTTGACTTTTTGATAAATAAAAATTTAATGTTTTATGAATTTCTAAAAACACTGTTTAGCTCTGTTTTTCTCTTGAATTTCTCATTATTAGGGCAGGTGCAGACTGTCTGCTTTACCTTGGCTGGTTAAAAAATAATCCACAGGGTCCGCCATAATCCAAATGGAGGTTCCACGATGTTCCCTGTCGTCTTCATCCAGTCTATGGAGCCCCATTCAGAGAACACAGCTCTACTGACAGGAACAGCAGCCTCTGCTGGGTCTTGATCTGCCTTTGTGAAAACCGGCTGCTGTGAACTGAGGTAACCTTACTGACATCACCTCAGATCACAGCAATGAGGTCTCGGAGCACAGCGCGAGACACAGGCAAGGGCTGCTGCTCCAGTTTATAGAGCTGCAATCTCTGAATTGGGCCTCATAGAAGGGATGAAGAAGACAGGATCATCATGGGATCTCGATTTGTGCTACGGAGTACTGCTGTGGATTATTACTTTTTTATAAATGGGGAAAGAGGGAAATTATTGGGTTTTTTTTTTAAATAAAGATTTTATTTTGCTTATTTTTTTACTTACTGGGTTACTAACCCTGTTGGCTTGATGTCAGCCAACATTACACAGCTGACATCAATCCCATTCCCCACTGCACCGGGGCAATCGGGAAGAGCCGAAACTAAGCGCCACAATTGGCGCATCTAATGGATGTGCCATTTCTAGGACGGCTGAGGGCTGGTCTTATTAGGCTGGGAAGGAGCTAATATCCATGGCCCTTCTCAGCATATTAATATCAGCTATGAAGTCCCCCCCTATTTTTAATAACCAGCAAAGGTAAAACAGACAGCTGGGGGATGATGCTAATAGACTGGGAAGGTCCATGGATATTGGCCCTTCACAGTATAAGACCAGCTCACAACTGTCTACTTTCCCTTGGCTGGCTATTAAAAATAAGGGGGACTCCACGTTGTTTTTTATTTTCCATTTATTTATTTATTAGTATTTTTCATTTATTTTTTTTAGTAATAAATAAATGAAAAAACTGTCCCCCCCTATTTTTAATAACCAGCTAAGGGAAAGCAGGCAGCTGCAGACTTATAATAATAGGCTGGGAATGCCCATGGTTATTGGGTCATTCTCAACTTATAAATATCAGCATGCAACCACCTCATAAGTGGCACATTATATTTGATGCGCCAATTCCGGCGCTTAGCCTTAGTTCTTCCCAATTGTACTGGTGTGGTGATAATTGGAGTAATTGTTTTTGGGTTATTAATGGATGAGTCAGTCAGACACCCCCATTACCAACTCAGCAGTAAACAAACACACACAGGAAAAAAAACTTTATTTGAAGAAAGATTCCCCCACACTAGCCCTCGTTCACCAATATATTAATCAAATTATCCCACAAAGTAATCCACGTTCATCTTCTTGGTCTACCATGCCTGTGGATAACAGTAAAGCTACCTACCGCTATGTACAGGCATTGGCTGATGAATACTCAGTGTCACCTGCTCTCGCTGCTATTATTATTATTATTATTACACATTTATATAGCGCCATTTTTTCCATGGTGCTTTACATATGAAAAGGGAAAATATAAACAGGTACAATAAATGTGTGCTAGACAAGGGACACACAAGTACAGAAGGAGAGAGGACCCTGCCAGCGAGGGCTCACAGTCTACAGGGATGGGTGAGGATACACTAGGAAAGGGTAGAGCTGGTCGTGCGATGGTTCAGTAGACTGAGGATCATTGTAGGCTGTAGGCTTGTCGGAACAGGTGGGTCTTCAGGTTCTTCTTGAAGGTTTCCGTTGTTGGTGAAAGTCTGATGTTTTGCGGCAGGGAGTTGCAGAGTATGGGGGAAGCCCGGGAGAGGTCTTGTATGCGGTTGTGGGAAGAAGAGATGAGGGGGGAGTCGAGAAGGCGAGTCGATCTTGCTATCAGCAAGATCAGGCGCACGACGATGACAGTAGTAGTCATCAGCCAGTGGTAACCTTGCCACCGCCGGTCACAGCCACTGTTCTCTGTGTGACAGCGTGGAACCCACAGCAGTCCTCAATACCGCGGCTTTCACTGGCGATGATTTCAATAAGTTTACAGTCGGTCAGAGCCGCTGTTTCCCTCACTGTCACACAGAGTACCACGTGGGAACTTCTGGCTCTTCGGGCTCCCCACTGTCTTGAATGAAGTTCAGGATCAATTTCGGCTACCATTCTGGTAACCAAATCAAACTTTTTTCTAAAGTTCGGCAGAACACGATGGACACAAACATCAACGAATCCGCCCATCCCTATCCATGAGGTCTGGGCTCCTACACCAATGAGAAAATTTAAAGTATACAGTGAGGGAAATAAGTATTTGATCCCTTGCTGATTTTGTAAGTTTGCCCACTGACAAAGACATGAACAGTCTATAATTTTAAGGGTAGGTTCATTTTAACATTAAGAGATAGAATATAAAAAAGAAAATCCAAAAAAATCACATTGTATAAATTATATAAATTTGCATTTTGCAGTGAGAAATAAGTATTTGATCCCTCTGTGTTATGATTTGGTAGCTGAGGAGTGCAGGTAAAAAAGGCAATACACCAGAGCAGTTGGAAACTATGAGATTGCAGTACCCTGACTAACCACCACAACTAGAGGCAGCCGTGGAGCGTTCCTACATTGGTCCTAGACGCCTCGTCACAGCCTGAGAAACTAACTATACCTAAAATAGAAAGAGGAAAGCTATCTGCCCCGGAGCAGATCCCCAAAGAACATAGAAAGCCCCCAAACATGTAATGGCGGTTAGACAAGAAGAAATACTGACACAGACAGAAAATAGTATGAGCAAACGTTGGGGCCCAAACTATCTAAATAGAAAAGGATAGGAAGGGCACTTACTGCAATCCCAAAAAACCCTGAAAAGCACCAACTCTACTAATTTCAAAAACACCTGAGATCACACGACCTCTACCACCTAAATTAGTTCTCTGGTGTAACAAAATCAAAACAGCAGCCACTGAAAAAACTGGAAAAAGCAAATGTACAAAACATCAGTGGCTGAACTAAACTGAGAGGGCAAAAGCCCCCGGAGGGGACCCTGAAGGCCCCCACAGAAGTGCAGGACAAAATGCAAAAATCAAGCACAAAAACAAAAAGAAGAAAATGTCTTATCTGTTAGCAGGAGATGCAGACACGACACAGCAGGCTACAAAGGAAACAGGAATCAAGGATTGAGACCAGAACAATTGATCACCGGCAACCCTGATGGGAAGGCGACTCCCTTATATAAGACCAGTCAGTAACACCTGATTCCCAATCCTCACAATCTTCACTGGACAGTCCAGTACCGCTTGTAACAACCAGAGGGAGCCTCTGCTCAGAACTCATCTCAAGTCCATTCACAACAGTACCCCCCCTTGAGGAGGGGTCACCGAACCCTCACCCGAGCAACCAGGTCGGTCAGGATGAGCTCTATGATACACACGGATGAGTCTCCTAGCATGGATGTCTGAAGCAAACACCCAAGAATTGTCTTCCTGACCATAACCTCTCCACTTAACCAAATACTGGAGTTTCCGTCTAGAAAAACGAGAATTCAATATTTTCTCAACCACAAATTCCATATTGCCCTCAACCAGAACAGGGTCAGGAGGCAAAGCAGTAGGAACCACTGGCTCAACAAACCTCTTTAACAAGGACTTGTGGAACACGTTATGGATCTTAAATGTCCCTGGAAGAAGCAAACGAAAAGAAACAGGATTAAGAATCTCCATGATCTTATAAGGTCCAATGAACCTAGGCTTAAATTTAGGAGATGCCACTCTCATAGGAATATTTTTTGAGGACAACCAGACCAAGTCCCCCACTTTAAACCGAGGACCATCAGTCCTATGCCGGTTAGCAAACCGCTGGGCCCTCTCCTGAGAGAGGGACAACCTCTCCACTACCTGGTCCCAAATCTGTTGCATACGCTCCACAACAGAGTCAACACCTGGACAGGCAGAATCCTCCGTCTATCCTGAAGAAAATCGAGGGTGAAACCCAGAATTACAGAAAAATGGAGACATCAAAGTGGCAGAGCTAGCCCTATTATTAAGAGCAAACTCAGCCAAAGGCAAAAAAGAGACCCAGTCATCCTGATCAGCAGACACAAAGCATCTTAGATAAGTCTCCAATGTTTGGTTTGTTCTCTCAGTTTGACCATTGGTCTGAGGATGAAACGCCGAGGAGAAAGACAACTGAACACAAAGCTCAGAACAAAAGGTCCTCCAAAATCTGGAAACAAACTGGACTCCTCTGTCAGACACAATGCTCTCAGGAATGCCGTGTAAACGAACCACGTGCTGAAGGAACAAAGGCACCAATTCAGAGGAGGAAGGCAACTTAGGTAATGGCACAAGATGTATCATCTTGGAAAACCTATCACAAATCACCCAGATGACAGTCATTCTCTGAGAAACAGGGAGGTCGGAAATGAAATCCATAGAGATATGGGTCCATGGTCTCTTGGGCACAGGCAATGGCATCAACAAACCACTAGAGCGAGAGCAAGGCTTGGAGCGAGAGCAAGTCCCGCAGGACTGCACAAATTCCCTGACATCACGAGACAAGGTAGGCCACCAAAAGGACCGACTAACCAAGTCTCTGGTACCAAAAATTCCGGGATGACCGGCCAACGCGGAACAATGAATTTCAGACATCACACTCTTTTTCCACTGGTCCGGGACAAACAATTTCCCAACAGGGCAGCGCTCGGGCCTATCCTCCTGACACCCCTCCAGAGCCACTCTCAAATTGGGCGAGATGGCGGAAAGAACTACACCTTCTTTCAAAATAACAGAAGGATCAGATACCTCAGGAGAGTCCGCAAGGAAACTCCTCGAGAGGGCATCCGCCTTAACATTCTTAGTGCCAGGAAGAAAGGAAACCACAAAATTAAAACGTGTGAAAAACAAGGCCCACCTGGCCTGTCTAGGATTAAGTCGCTTGGCAGATTCCAGATAAACCAGATTCTTATGGTCCGTAAGGACCACCACCTGATGTTTGGCTCCCTCCAGCCAATGTCTCCACTCTTCAAAAGCCCACTTCATGGCCAATAACTCCCGATTACCAACGTCATAATTACGTTCAGTAGGAGAAAATTTTCGAGAGAAAAAGGCACAAGGGTTACTTTTAGAGGTCTCTGGATCTCTTTGGGACAAAACGGCACCTGCCCCAATTTCAGAGGCATCAACCTCCACCTGAAATGGCAGAGAAACATCAGGCTGCCGTAGAACAGGAGCAGAAGTGAATCTCTGCTTAAGTTCCTGAAATGCAGAGACTGCCTCAGGAGGCCAATTCACCACATCAGAACCCTTTTTGGTCAAATCAGTTAATGGTTTAACAATAACCGAGAAATTACCAATAAATTTACGATAAAAATTGGCAAAACCCAAAAATCTTTGAAGAGCCTTTAATGAAGTAGGTTGGACCCAATCACAGATGGCCTGAACCTTGACCGGGTCCATTTCAATAACAGATGGGGACAAAATGAATCCCAAAAATGAGATCCTCTGTACGCCAAAAAGACACTTTGATCCCTTCACATACAGAGTATTTTCTCTCAAAATCTGGAATACAGTTCGAACATGTTTCACATGAGAGTCCCAGTCATTAGAAAAAATCAAGATATTATCCAAATAAACAATCAGAAATTTATCCACAAAATCCCTGAAAATGTCATTCATGAAGGACTGGAAGACAGAAGGAGCATTAGTGAGCCCAAAGGGCATCACAAGGTACTCAAAATGCCCCTCAGGGGTGTTAAATGCCGTCTTCCATTCATCCCCGTGCTTAATGCGAATAAGGTTATATGCCCCCTTGAGGTCAAGCTTGGTAAACCAAGTAGCGTCTTTAACCCTGGAAAACAGGTCAGAAATCAAGGGTAACGGATATTGATATTTCACAGTAATATTGTTCAAAAGACGATAATCAATACACGGCCTTAATGAACCATCCTTTTTGGCCACAAAGAAAAAACCGGCACCTAAGGGTGAAGAGGATGGTCTGATATGACCCTTCTCCAATGACTCCTTGATATAAGACCGCATAGCGTCATGTTCAGGTACAGACAAGTTAAAAAGGCGACCTTTAGGGAATTTACTACCAGGCACTAATTCAATAGCGCAGTCATAGCTCCTATGGGGAGGCAAGGATGCAGATTTACTTTCGCTAAACACATCAGAAAAATCAATCAAAAAGTCAGGAACATCCTGAGCCTGGGGGGAGGCAGAAAAAACAGGAGTGTTGGTATTAACACATTGGCAGCCCCAACTGATTACAGACACAGATTTCCAATCCAAAACAGGATTATGAGACTGTAACCAAGGGAAACCCAGCACGATAATGTCATGCAGATTATACAGAACCAAAAATTTGCAGCTCTCCTGATGATCAGGTTCAACCCTCATTATCACCTGAGTAGAGAACTGAGGTTTATTCTCAGCCAAAGGGGTAGAATCGATCCCCAGTAGGGGAAAAGACTTCTGTAGGGGTATCAAGGGAAACCCGCAACGTTTAGCAAAATCAAAATCCATCAGGTTAATAGCTGCTCCCGAATCAACGAAAGCCTGAGCAGAAAATGAGGACAGAGAGCATATCAGAGTAACAGTTAATAAAAACTTAGTCTGAACACTACCCAAGACAACTGAGCGTGCAAAACGTCTTCCCCGCTTAGGGCAGACTGAAATAGCATGAGAGGCATCACCACAGTAGAAACATAACCCATTGCGCTTTCGAAACTCATGACGCTGTGCCCCAGAAACCACTCTATCACACTGCATGGGTTCAGAAGCAGGTTCACAAGGCAACACTATTCCACGCATACTTCTCCGCTCACGCAAACGTCTGTCAATTTGAATCGCTAATGACATAGAATCATTGAGACCAGAGGGGATAGGGAATCCCACCATAACATCCTTTACATTATCTGACAGACCCTTCCGAAAAAGGGCTGCCAAAGCGTCGTCATTCCATTTGGTCAGGACTGCCCACCTGCGGAATCTCTGACAGTATAACTCAGCATCATCAAGCCCCTGATTTAATGCCAACAAGGCTTTTTCAGCTTGATCAGTGACATTAGGCTCATCGTACAATAACCCCAAGGCCTGAAAAAATGCATCAACATCACTCAAAACAGGATCCCCAGGTGTCAGGGAAAAAGCCCAATCCTGAGGATCGCCGCGCAGGAGAGAGATGACAATTTGAACCTGCTGCTCTGCGTTCCCTGAGGACTTAGATTTTAAGGCAAAAAACAATTTACAATTATTTTTGAAATTCAGAAACTTGGCTCGATCCCCCAAAAAAAAAATCTGGCATGGGAATCCTAGGTTCCACAACAGGCAACCTGGCAAGATAGGTAGCAATACTCCGAACCTCAGTGGCAAGCTGATCAACACGGCCAGACAACTGTGCAAACTCCATTGAGAGAAAAAAAATCCTCCCCAGCACCCAGAGATACAGAGGGAAAAAAAAATGCAACAAACAGAAAAATATCTCTGACAACTCTGACAACCTTTTTTTTTCTTCACAATATTTTTCCCTTCTGTGAGTACCATATCATTTTCAGTTTGGGCCGGTGATACTGTTATGATTTGGTAGCTGAGGAGTGCAGGTAAAAAAGGCAATACACCAGAGCAGTTGGAAACTATGAGATTGCAGTACCCTGACTAACCACCACAACTAGAGGCAGCCGTGGAGCGTTCCTACGTTGGTCCTAGACGCCTCGTCACAGCCTGAGAAACTAACTATACCTAAAATAGAAAGAGGAAAGCTATCTGCCCCGGAGCAGATCCCCAAAGAACATAGAAAGCCCCCAAACATGTAATGGCGGTTAGACAAGAAGAAATACTGACACAGACAGAAAATAGTATGAGCAAACGTTGGGGCCCAAACTATCTAAATAGAAAAGGATAGGAAGGGCACTTACTGCAATCCCAAAAAACCCTGAAAAGCACCAACTCTACTAATTTCAAAAACACCTGAGATCACACGACCTCTACCACCTAAATTAGTTCTCTGGTGTAACAAAATCAAAACAGCAGCCACTGAAAAAACTGGAAAAAGCAAATGTACAAAACATCAGTGGCTGAACTAAACTGAGAGGGCAAAAGCCCCCGGAGGGGACCCTGAAGGCCCCCACAGAAGTGCAGGACAAAATGCAAAAATCAAGCACAAAAACAAAAAGAAGAAAATGTCTTATCTGTTAGCAGGAGATGCAGACACGACACAGCAGGCTACAAAGGAAACAGGAATCAAGGATTGAGACCAGAACAATAGATCACCGGCAACCCTGATGGGAAGGCGACTCCCTTATATAAGACCAGTCAGTAAAACCTGATTCCCAATCCTCACAATCTTCACTGGACAGTCCAGTACCGCTTGTAACCACCAGAGGGAGCCTCTGCTCAGAACTCATCTCAAGTCCATTCACAACACCTCTGGCAAACAAGACTTAATACTTGGTGGCAAAATCTTTGTTGGCATGCACAGCAGTCAGACTTTTTTGTAGATGAAGATGAGGTTTGTGCACATGTCAGGAGGAATTTTGGTCCACTCCTCTTTGCAGATCATCCTTAAATCATTTTGAGGCTGTTGCTTGGCAACTCGGAGCTTCAACTCCCTCCATAAGTTTTCTATGGGATTAAGGTCTGGAGACTGGCTGGACCACTCCATGACCATAATGTGCTTCTTTTTGAGCCACTCCTTTGCTGCCTTGGCTGTATGATTTGGGTCATTGTCTTGGTGGAAGACCCAGCTACGACCCATTTTAACGTCCTGGTGGATGGAAGGAGGTTGTCACACAGGATTTTACGGCACATGGCTCCATCCATTCTCCCATTAATGCAGTAAAGTAGTCCTGTGCCTTAGCAGAGAAACACCCCCAAAACATAATGTTTCCACCTCCATGCTTGACAGTGGGGACGGTGTTCTTTGGGTCATAGACATTTCTCTTCCTCCAAACACGGCGAGTTGAGTTAATACCGAAGACCTCAATTTTTCTCTCATCTGACCACAGCACCTTCTCCCAATCACTCACAGAATCATCCAGGTGTTCATTGGCAAACTTCAGACGGGCCTACACAAGTGTCTTCTTGAGCAGGGGGACCTTGCGGGTACTGCAGGATTTTAAACCTTTACGGCGTAATGTGTTACCAATGGTTTTCTTGGTGACTGTGGTCCCAGCTGCCTTGAGATCATTAACAAGTTCCCCCCATGCAGTTTTAGGCTCATCTCTCACCTTCCTCATGATCAAGGATTCCCCACAAGGTGAGATTTTTCATGGTGCCCCAGATCTATGTTGATTGACAGTCATTTTGTATTTCTTCCATTTTCTTACTATTGCACCAACAGTTGTCTCCTTCTCACCCAGTGTCCTGCTTATGGTTTTGTAGCCCATTCCAGCTTTGTACAGGTCTGTGATCTTGTCCCTTATATCCTTAGAAAGATCTTTGGTCTAGCCCATGTTGTAGAGGTTAGTCTGACTGATTCATTGAGTCTGTGGAGAGGAGTCTTTTATAAAGGTGACTTTTTAAGACAGCTGTCTTTAATACAGGTAACGAGTTGATTAGGAGCGTCTAACTGGTCTGTAGGAGCCAGAACTCTTAATGGTTGGTAGGGGATAAAATACTTATTTCTCAATGCAAAATGAAAATAAATTTATATAATTTATATAATGTGATTTTCTGGATTTTATTTTTGATATTCTATCTCTCAATATTAAAATTAACCTACCCTTAAAATTATAGACTGTTCATGTCTTCGTCAGTGGGCAAACTTACAAAATCAGCAAGGGATCAAATACTTTTTTCTCCCACTGTAACTTTTACTGTGCAATTAATTATTTATTGAGAGTTATTACAGATATTATTTGTTAGCTAACCATTGAACAAAGCAATGGAGAAGGGTCCATGAGGACTGGGCTCCAGCACTAATGGGAAAGTGTTAAAACAAACAGCTATGAATAAGGCTTGCTAACCCAAAACGCACAACTTATGGAAGCTTAATCTTTTTAAAAATATAAAACAATTAGTTACCAGAAAAAAAAACAACAACACATGTTAGATATTTCAGGGCACTGTGAGATCATGTGTTATGAGTCTACAAAAGTCATTGAGATTTTCAGGTTTTTAACATGGGAGTATAAAGTACTTCCTTTAATTTTTATGTCTCTTTAGAGTGTGCTACAGTTTAACATTATTTAGTCAATTTTGGCCCTTAGCACTGGCGCTTCAGCTGCAATTCCATTATTAATAAAACACATCTGTGTTACCATACATACCGCTCAGCTAATAAGCTAGTGCTGATTAAAAGGAAATGTTATTGTTTTTTTTGGAGATACTTAAATTTGCAGAGCAATTAGCGAAGATCAGTCGGAGATTACAGCGAAAGCTAGAGAGCTTTACTTGTATATGTAATGTATAGAAGGAAAACAACATCATATAGTATATTTTATACCACATGGTAATGCAGAGTTGAAACTGTATGCTATATTTAAGTTTCCAATCTCCTGAATGTGTATAGATTTGGGGTTTTCTGGTTTCTGAAATCCTGTCCCCTGGCAGTAGTTTATATATAAAAAAGCAAACTGTGCTTTACTTACCTTTCCCAGGTTCAGCGCTGAGTCTCTGCCACTACTGGTGTCTGTTATTGTCTGCAGTGCTGACGTCATGTCGAAAGGCAGTAAGTTGAATTGTCTCTCACAGCTGAGCTCAATTATTGTTTGCAGTGCTGCAAACAATCAACTGTGGGAACAGTATCGGAGACTCAGCTCTGGACCTTGGAAGGGTGAGTAAAGCACAGTTCGTTTTTTAAATAGACTACAGCTGGGTAATAGGGGTTTCATCTGTAACCGGAAAAGCCCTTTATGGTTTTATCAAATCTATAATACCAAGTAAATGATGTCAATTTCCACTCTATCAGCATACAATGCCCTGGATGCAACCCATACAGAAAACTGAGAAAAATGATGTGTCCCAATGCCAAAAACACCACAGAGTCCAGGGAGGATGTTACATGTTCATGTAATTCATCAACAAAAGTGATAAATGCATCAAACTCGACCAAACCCTCAACCAGAAGTTATTTAGCAGATAGTCAACGATTCCTGGCCGGATCCCAGGAGTTGTGTCATGTGTTTCACATGCTCTGTGCAGAATGAAGGAATGATTTACTCCACTGTTTAAATGTTTCACTCCAGACTTCTCTTTCTTTAAGTATATTTGCTTTCATCCCAATTGTGTAGTGAACCGAGAAGTCCGTCCATGCCGTCTTTGTAGATGACTGGTTCTCCACAAGACAACCGGAGAACATTGAAGTCCAACTATTATTGTTAACGGGGATTTAATGAGCTCTCGATGCTTCACACATGTAGTTCGGAAAACAACGTGTCACGATATGTTTACTTCTGGGTCTATACGTTCTGGTTTATCCTGTCCGATTTTGAAGGAACAAAAATAAACGTTCATGTTTGGTGATGTCATCTGATGACACTGGTCTGTTCATGACTGTTAGATGTGGGGACTTCATGGCTAAAACCACATGAGAACTTGTTGAGTAATACAATCTTCTTAGTTTAGCAGATGGCAACCAATGGAAAAGAAACTGCTTAACATGTACTAAATGACCCAGGTGAGGGGGCAGATAGCTGCTCCATTCATTTCTATCGGAATCACGGAAACAGCTTATGCGTGCTCAGCTAACTCCTATGGAATTAAATGGAGTGAGCTGCTGATATGGATGGCCACCTCTCTATTCATTTTTTGGTTGAATTCAGGAGACAGGGGCATCCCATTGTAAAGACAGGTGATCATCACAGACATTATACCAACATCTATCAAAAAGAAATGAGTGAATCGATTCTAAATTAATCGACTGTGTTACGAATTTCCTCAAAAATTCTACCAAATCTGAATTTTTGGGGATTTGATTTGCAGAATTAAGCAAAATTACAGGTAGCTGGCCACCATTTTGCTGGGTACTAAGGGTCTGGAAGGTGTTTAAAAAGATGAATAAACTCTTCTATTAACCTCTCCTCAACTGTCCGAAAACCTGTTCTTCCACCGCCTGGTCCTGTGATTATCTTTTCTTCTGCCTTCTTCCAGCCACTTTCAGGTCTTTAATATCAATAACATGTTTTGCATGTGGGGCTTAGTCAATGGCAACACAAGAGAAGAGAGGCAATCCAGAAAGGAGCAGAAGAAGATGGAGGCTGAAGAGGAACCAATCAGAGGACCAGGCATCAGGACAAGTATGGGGATGGCCAAAGAGAGGAGTACAAGAATATATTGTTTTCAGCCTCTTTCTGACAGATTTGATTTATAACAAATTTATTCTACGCAAAACAAAACCTCCACCTCCCTGCGCCCTGAACTGAGTGAATCTGCCCAAATTAATTTTTGACCTGACATGTTATTCCAGTGTCATCCTATTACAGGACTGCGATGGTATCAGTAAAGGCAGACTGCATTGTGATGGACTTTAGTTCATATCCAAGGAAGAAGATACAATAGACGTTTTTCCAAATAAAAGGGTGAGCTTTATTCCAACTTTTAAGAGTATAACGTCTTTAAGTATAGCCAAGTGATTATTTTTCACACGCGTTTTTGACCATACTTAGTCCTTATTCATTGAATAAAGTTTACCATTTTATCAGGAAAAATGGCTAGAGTATCTTCTTCTTTGGATCTTCGTTGTGCCATATCGGGCAGGAATACCTTTCTTTGTGTTGAGAACAACACAGTAGCCTTAGATGCAATGATTAAGAGTGGTGTCCCAACACTTTTGTCCACTTACTGTATGTCTAAATACAGTGAAGAGTAAAAGGGTAACAATGTTTTGAACTTTTGACTTTCAGTCTCCATATCTCATTACCCACTTCTGCTTTGAACTTGAAACTACCATCATTTTAGAGGCAATCATCTTGGCTATTTCATACTTAAATTTGACTTGCAACTGTTTAGCATATGATTAGTTACGCAGATTCTTGTCATGTCACTCCATTGGTATTGTTTTGCTCCTAAAGATCTAAATTTTTATTTTTATTATTTTGTTAGTATTTTGTAAATCCACCTTTGGCTTTCAACACCGCCTGAATCCTTCTGGGTTGCTCTCGGTCAGATTCAAACATGTCGACCAAAATTTGATCTCAGATCTCTCTTACACATTCCCAAAGTTGGTGCACACTGGTCGTCTCATTTGGGTATGTATACATTTTGTATTCAATTCTACCCACAAGTGTTCGATTGGGTTGAGGTCTGGGGACTGTGGAGGCCATTCCTGCACCTCTACTTCATTGTCATTGAACCATTTCTTTGCCAATCTTGACATATGCTTCATGTTGTTGTTCTGTTAGAATACTATGTCTTCCTTTTCATACTACATAGTACTCAAGTGTATGAAGTACCTCATCTTGTAGGATACTCATATAGCTCAGCATTGAGACCACCATCGATCATGGTCAAGTATCCAATGCCTTTGGCTGGGAAACAACCTCATATCATCAGGCTTCCTTCATCAAATTTGACATTTCTTTAAACTTTTCATTCCGTTAGCCCTTATTCCTTAGTTTCTTTAAGACCCATTTGCGCATATCAGATCCTAGTCTATTGACTTTTGTGTCATCACTCCAAATCACACGTTTCATATCTTTAAATGTTCACTTTTCGTACTTGTTTGCAAACTTGCTTCGTATGACAATATTGAAGTTAAGGCTTCTTCACTTTTTTTCAGGCCACCATTCCAAACTTGTATAATGTGCGTTGCACGGTGCTAGCATCGATGTCCGTGATCTCACTAATATGAAGCATATGAGCCACCTCCATTTCCGTGTTTCTCACGCCAGAACAGATAGACGTTGGGATGATCTGACTTGTTGACTCCGATATTTTGCCTGGAAGTCCATCTCTTGGAAAAATAGGAAATTAAGTCTGTCATTCAGAAGCCAACTGTCCTGGCACTCACCTGAGGCAGTTTGGCAATTTTCTTGGCCAAGAGACTGCTATCGATGAGCTGGAAGATGCTGTTTTTCCTTTCTTTGGAAATTGTCTTCATGGCTGCTCCTCGATACTAACCAGTGACATTTCACTTGGGAACCAACCTAATAACACTCCGAGCTATTAGAGAATGTGAGAGCAGGTTGTATATATCTCCACCAAGAGAAAAATATTCATTTTTTAAATGTAAAAGGAGCCACACAAATATACCAATTAGGAAGCTGTTAGAAAGTCAAAGAAGATCAGAACATACTGATACCAGTAAAACTGAACATCAAATCAATTAGAGTAATGAAACATCATAAATCACATGATGTTATAACCCTCTTGTTAGGTTTTGTTTCAGTTTGCTGGTCACATGACCTTTTTACCTTATTTAGTCTGGCTCCGCCCTTCTGGCTTTGCTGGACTTCATTGTATTATCTACTCTTAAGCTAGCCGGGTGCTTAGGTGCCTTACTCTGTCAGTTTTGCTTGATCTTAGGATCTCTTAGTAATTTGTTTTCTGTTTTATTTTTCTAAGCTACAATTTCTGTTAGAAGGTGTCCACCTTTTCACCCAGTCCCTAGATCTTGTAGGGATTCCTCCCTCGCAACTATAGGTCTTCGTTCAGACTAGCTGAGGACTTTAGCGGGTCTGGTCGCAGGATCAGGTTCCCCGTTACATCGTAGGGATCCAGCTTAGTACTATTGTAGGGACAGAATTCCTACCTTTTCTTAGTGCTTGTAGCAGATCATAACAGTAAGTCCAGCCAAGAAAAAAAAAAAAAAAAAATCTGTAAGGAAAGATTTTCTTTTTCTATCATGGTGTCGATTCAGGATTTAGTTCAACGCCTGCAGGGACTCTCTCTGGAGGTGGCTGAGATAAAGCAACACGTGAGTAGTTGTTCTGGAGCACATTTCGTGGAGCCAAAGGTACGTTTGCCTGATTTATTTTTAGGTGAACAACAAGATTTTTTTTCTTTTAAAAATGCTTGCTTGTTGTATTTCCGTTTGAGACCCAGATCCTCTGGTGATGACGCACAGCGCATAGGGTTCATAATGTCACTTTTGCGCAAAGAACCTCAGGAATGGGCCTTTTCTCTGCAGCCTAGTGATCCATGCTTTAGATCAGTGAATAGTTTTTTTTCTGCTTTGGGGTTATTGTATGACGATCCGGATCGTGTTTCATCAGCTGAGACAGAATTGAGACGTTTGAGACAGGGATCAGGTGGTGTGGAAAAGTATTGTACTCACTTCCGTAGATGTTAAAGTGAAAAGTCATAAAAATAGTAAATTAATTAATGGTGAATATATAATCACCCCAAGGATAACTTGGCCCCAGAGCCAACCAGGTAAGAAAAACTCCCAAGAATATACAATACCAAGGAAAAGAAAAAAGGAGCATGAATCTTGTTTCAAAAAATATCAAAATTTATTTTTAATAATTTTAAAAATGCCAACAATAAAGGCCCAAAAAGGAAACAGAGGTGTGACGAGGAAGAGCTGTCAGTATAAGAGACAGCAACAGACTATTACATCGCCAATGTAAGACTCAAGATGTGAAGCCAGCATGTTAACATAACAATGTAAACCTAGGATAATTCCAATGGTGTCTATTATCAATACATGGCCACATAAGATGTACAATAGCAGATCATAGGTCTTGCTTACCCATATTGTAAGGCTGAGTCTGTGCGTCTCTCAGGAGCTGACCCCTCTGACGCGCGTTTCGCGGATGTGCTTTATCAAAAAGGGGATAGGAGACTGCGTGCTAGGGTTAATGAGAGTAAATCTGCCTTGTCAGCTTCAAGTTTGGAGAAGGAATGTACTGACATTGGAGAGCCGATGGAAATTGGAGCAATGACAGCTCACTCTCGTGAAAAAGAACGCAGATTTGCTAAGGGCTTGTGTTTCTATTGTGGCAAATCTGACCATTTCATTAAGAACTGTGCGCTTCGTATGAATAAAGAAAAAAAAAAAAATTAGGTCAGTTTCGCCCGCATAGCTTGTTTAAACAATAAAGGTGTCTTTCTTTCTGCTACCACTGCTGTTGAGGAATTAATGGAGTTTCGGGTATTTGTGGATTGTGGTTCAACTCTCAATGTGATTGATGGGAAATTTTTGGAAAAACTAAAATTAGAACCCAAACTTCTGTCTTCCCCTATTAATGTGGTGTCTGTGGATGGCTCTCCCTTGAAAAATGTTACTCACCATATCTGTGAATTTCCTCTTACTATTAATGGTGTTCATCAAGAGAATTTGGATTTGGTAGTTTTGAATAATTTGCCCTCACCGGTGATTTTGGGGTTACCCTGGTTAAAATTGCACAATCCGGTACTGGATTGGTCTACCAATGAAATTAAGTCCTGGAGTCCTAATTGTTATGACAAGTGTTGTAACGGGCGTATTGCTGCTGTAGTTAAGGGGGAGTTACCTGTACCTATTCAGGATTTTTGGAAAGTTTTTTCTGATAAGGAATCGCAGGTATTGCCTCCTCATAGAGAATATGATTGTGCAATTGAATTTGTCCCTGGAGCGACTCTTCCTAAAAGTCGCTTATTTAATTTGACTATTCCTGAGAGAAAGGCTTTGGAGGAATACATACAGACAAGCTTGGCCGCCGGTCACATTAGGCCTTCCAAGTCTCCTGTGGCGGTTGGATTTTTTTTTGTTAAAAAAAAGGACGGCGGTTTACGGCCTTGTCTGGATTTTCGTGAGATTAATAAGATTACTGTACGCAATCCTTACCCACTGCCATTGATTCCTGATTTGTTTAATCAGTTAGTGGGGGCCAAGTGGTTCTCTAAAATTGATCTTCGAGGGGGATACAATTTGTTGCGCATGAAGGAGGGGGATGAATGGAAGACTGCGTTTAACACTCCACTGGGTCATTTTGAGAATCTGGTTATGCCTTTTGGGCTTTCCAGTGCTCCGGCATTTTTTCAGAATCTTATGAATGACATCCTTAGACCTTTGATCGGCAGAAGTGTGGTTGTGTATTTGGATGACATTTTGATTTATTCACCGGATTTGCAGTCTCATTGGAGGAGTGTGCGTGAAGTATTACAGTTACTGAGTGATAATTCACTTTTTGCCAAACTAGAAAAATGTGAGTTCGCTGTACAGAGACTTAGTTTTTTGGGCTACATTGTCTCCAGTGAAGGTTTTGAGATGGACCCGGTGAAAGTGCAAGCTGTGCAGGATTGGCCTAGACCTATTGGTGTGAAATCAATACAGAGGTTTTTGGGGTTCGCCAATTATTATAGAAAATTCATAAAAAAAATTTCTGTGATTGCCAAACCTCTGACCGATCTCACCAGGAAAGGTGCTGATGCGGTTCAGTGGACTACTGAGGCCATTGAGGCTTTTGTGTTGCTAAAGGAGAAGTTCAGCTCTGCTCCCATCCTTACGCAGCCTGATGTGACTAAACCATTTTTGGTTGAGGTTGATGCTTCTTCTGTGGGGGTCGGCGGGGTGTTGTCTCAGGCAAAGACGGATGGAGTACATCCCTGTGCTTTTTTTTCAAAGAAATTTTCTGAGTCTGAACTAAATTATGATATCGGTAATCGGGAGTTGTTGGCAATTAAACTCGCATTTGAACACTGGCGTCATTTTTTGGAGGGAGCGGAATTTCCCGTTCAAGTCTTCACCGATCATAAAAATCTGATCTACCTTGATGCTGCCAAACGCTTGAATGCCCGTCAGGCTAGGTGGGCACTGTTTTTCTCACGGTTTAGTTTTACCGTTACTTACATCCCAGGTACTAAAAATGTTAAAGCTGATGCTTTGTCTCGCAGCTTTTCTCCTATGGTGGGTACTAAGGAGGAGGAGAACATTTTACAAGAGGGGGTTGTTATTGCTGTCTTGGACTCCGTGTTGGAAGATGAGATTCTTAAAGCACAGGAGAATGCCCCATCTAACACGCCGCATGGGAGGTTGTTTGTGCCTGGTACCCTGAGGAGAGATTTGTTTGTTGAATGTCATGACTCTCGGTTGGCAGGTCATCCTGGAATCTCTGAAACCAAGAGACTTGTGGGTCGCAGTTTTTGGTGGACTGGATGGCAGAAGGAAGTCATTAAGTGGGTGCGTCAATGCACTGTGTGTGCTAGATCTAAGTCTTCTCATACTCCTGCTGCGGGGTTGCTTTGCCCTCTGGAGGTCCCTAGTGCACCTTGGACACATTTGGCTATGGACTTTATTACTGACCTTCCCCCCTCTGAGGGTTTCACTGTCATCTGGGTGGTCATGGACCGTTTTAGCAAGATGTGTCACTTGGTTCCTTTCATCAAACTGCCCTGCGCTAAGACTCTCGCTAGGGCCTTTGTCAAGGAAATAGTCAGACTACATGGTGTTCCTACTGACATTGTTTCGGATAGGGGACCTCAGTTTGTGGCTCGTTTTTGGCGCGCCTTTTGTGACAGGTTGGGAGTTCATTTGTCGTTTTCATCCGGATATCATCCTGAGTCTAATGGCCAGACAGAAAGGAAAAACCAGGATGTTGAGCAGTTTTTGCGTTGTTTTGTGACTGATAATCAAGAGGGGTGGTCTGAGTTTCTGCCACTTGCTGAGTTTGCTCTTAACAACCATACATCTGCTTCTGCTGGTTGTTCGCCTTTTTTTTTGTTGTACTGGGAGACATCCGTCTTTTGGGTCATTTTCCAAGTTGGGATCGGCTGTACCCGAAGAGGAGAATTTTTCTGGTGTTTTGGAGAGAGTTTGGACTGATGTGCGTGGTAATCTTCAGGAGGCAAACAAAAGATCCAAAGTGTATTTTGATAGAAAATGACAAGAGGTTTTGTTTGCTATTGGTGACATGGTTTGGTTGTCCTCTAAGAATCTGCGCTTGAGGATTCCGTCTAAGAAATTGGGTCCCAAGTTTGTAGGGCCCTTTAAGGTGCTTCAGGTTATTAACCAATCTGCTGTTAGGTTGGAGCTTCCTACCTCCTGGAAGATCAATCCGGTGTTTCATGTTTCTCTCTTGAAAAAAGCTGAGGCCTCAGATGGAGACGTCTCGGCCACTGTTCCCCTGGTGGTGGAGGACGGGCAATATGAGATTTCCCGCATCCTAAATTCTAGACGGTATAGAGGGAGTTTACAGTACCTCGTCGCTTGGAAGGGTTATGGACCCGAGGATAACTCATGGGTGAGGGCGGATGATGTTTCTGCATCTAGACTTGTCAGAGCGTTTCACAAGAGATTTCCGGATAAGCCTAAGTCATAGGGGATCCGGAGGATCCTCTTAGAAGGGAGGGTACTGTTATAACCCTCTTGTTAGGTTTTGTTTCAGTTTGCTGGTCACATGACCTTTTTACCCTATTTAGTCTGGCTCCGCCCTTCTGGCTTTGCTGGACTTCATTGTATTATCTACTCTTAAGCTAGCCGGGTGCTTAGGTGCCTTACTCTGTCAGTTTTGCTTGATCTTAGGATCTCTTAGTAATTTGTTTTCTGTTTTATTTTTCTCTGCTACAATTTCTGTTAGAAGGTGTCCACCTTTTCACCCAGTCCCTAAATCTTGTAGGGATTCCTCCCTCGCAACTATAGGTCTTCGTTCAGACTAGCTGAGGACTTTAGCGGGTCTGGTCGCAGGATCAGGTTCCCCGTTACATCGTAGGGATCCAGCTTAGTACTATTGTAGGGACAGAATTCCTACCTTTCCTTAGTGCTTGTAGCAGATCATAAAACATGATATATATACACTTCATTTTAAAAAAAAATATTTTATAATGAATCTATGTATGTAGCTATCTCTAACTAGGCGTAATTATCAACAGTTCATTTTCTCCTCCATCTTATATATTTTTAACATTTCTTGTCTTTTATGTCAATTGTTTTTAACATTGAGTTGTGTCATTTAGTGTATCCTCGAAAGAGATAGATATATATATATTGTGAGACAGTGAAGGAATATGTGTCGAATGGGGTGTACATTTCACCTAGGTATTGTGCTGTATGGTATAAGGGAAATGTGTGGCTTTGTAAACCTAGTGGTAGAGAAAGGTCACTACACCCTACATTCAGTACACACTTGCAGCTCAGGCCTGAAACCATTCAGCTGTTGATTAGGAAGCCAGAAGTAGGTGCTTGGGAGCACAGTCAGAGAGCTCGCTTAGTCTGGACACAGGAGGGGTCCAGGCACAGAAGGTGTCTCCAGGAGTTTGAGCTATCTCAGTCTGGGTGCTCGATGTACCCCGGACACAGGAGTAGTCTCTGTGAGAATCCATGCGGATAGCTGCTGAATAGGAGGGGAGCTCTCTCAAGTCTGGACGTTGAAGGTGCCTTCAGACACAAGGAGGAGACTCTGTGAACCTCCATGCTGGTAAATGCTGGTAAATGCTGGTAAATGCTGAACATATGTGTTGTTTTGGCCCAGGCTGTTAGAGTCGGGACCCGGATAGATAGGGAAATCTGTCTAAGTGTAATTAGTGGCTGGACAAGCCCAGGTCTTATGTTTATGATTTGTTTTTATCTGTTTGCTGTGGACTTTAATAAAGCTGGTTGCGGCCAGCTTTCACCAGAACTGCTGTCTGAATAAACTGTTTCTATGCCATTCCGTCTACCCGGACGGCGATCTCAGAGCTATATCCCCTGAAAAGCTTACAATTGGTGGAGAATGCGGGCAGCACAGTGGCTGATACAATTGGTGCTGGAATGTGCGTGCAGCACAGTGGCGAGAGACAGCAATAAAGGTGAAGTCTGTTGAAGCAGCAGCAGAAAAAAAAAAAATGTCTGTTGGAGCAGTCTTAAAGAGACAGTAGCCCTAATAGAGTTTGCAAAAGAGGAAAAAAAAGTGTGTCTGCACAGCAAAGCTGAACTTGTTGTGGAAAAGACTGTGGAGTGTGCAGCAGCAAAGGAAAAGTCTGTTGGAGCAGTCTTAAAGAGACAGTGGCCCTAATAGAGTTTGCAGAGAAAAAAAAAAAAAAAAGTGTCTGCACAGCAAGGCTGAATTTTCTGTGGAAAAGACTGTGGAGTGTGTATGTCTTGAGTGAAGACTGCCGTTGTTGAGACAGAGAAGTCTGACAGCATGGATGACAGCATGGAGGCGCTGTTTGAACAAATGGCGCAAGTTAATGTGCAACATAAGACTGCCGTGGTTGAGACAGATAAGTCCGGCAGTATGGAGGAGCTCGTTGAGTACCTGGTACAGGCCCAGCAGAGCATGCAACTGCAGTGCCAGCAGCAGCAGGAGAATAACCGGTTGTTGGAGCAGATTGCAGCTCTCAGCACCTCGTCCCAGAGTAATGTTGTGAAGGCACCTGCGTTGTCCGCTGTAAAGAAGGCGGTAAGACGGTCCCTGAAAAAGATGACACCTCGTGATGATGTGGAGGTATATCTCACTAGGTTTGAGGGACTGGCAGAGAAGGAGAATCTGCCCCTATCTGAATGGGCCATGATGGTCGCACCCTATCTGATTGGAGAACCCCAAAGGGCCTATGCTGACCTGAGCGAGCAGGACAGCCAAGACTATGCCAAGCTGAAAGCGGAGATTCTTACCCAGCTGGGTGTTACGGTGACAGCCCGTGCCAGGGGAGTTCATGACTGGAGATGCAGTTGGGAATCTGCAGTCAGCAAACCTGATTATGGAGTTGAAAAGGTGATAGTGAACCGCTACACCCGAGCATGTCCTCCTGAGGTACAGCCAGAGGTCGGACAAGGAGACCACCAGGACGCCAATCGTCTGGTCAGCCTGATGGAGAAGGCCTTCGCCAGCAAAGACTGTCTCCGTGACCAGCCGTCTGAGAGGTCGTCACTTCAGAGTTCCCGGACGCTGAACTCTCGCGGTAAGAGCGTTCCAGCTGTTGGGGACATGGGGTATGCTGATAAGCGGGTTCGGGCCCGAGGGGACATGTGGGTGGAAAAGTGTGATGGACAGGGTTGGAGATGTCATGAAATTGCAGCCAACTGTCCAATAGAGGGGGAGCCTATGTATTGTGATGTTGGCAGATCCCTCTCTCCCTGCGCAGAGCCTGTGTGTGTGTCCACCTCAGCCGAAGAGACTGGACCACAGGGGTCCCCGGTGGTTGTAAATGACTGCCCAGCACAGGCCCTCTTGGACTCAGAGAGTCCAGTGACTTCCGTATGTGACAGCCTGATTGATAGGGACTTCTTCCCTGATAAGCACCTGAGTGTGGTGTGCGTCCATGGAGACACCAAAGTCTACCCAGAGACTGTCGTGGACTTGATCCCCAAACGCGGGGAGGTTTCATGTGAAGTGGGGGTAGTGAAGAACCTGGTGCAACCCATTATATTGGGTAATGACTTTCCCCGATCTAAGGATCTCTGGGGGAAAAATGTTTCTGATGGACAGTGTGATGAAGCTCCTATTGAGGGTGCGCAGTCCCGAGGGGCGGAACACAATGCTAGTGGGCCGTTAAACTTATGTGATAATGATGATGATGATGATGATGATGATGATGATAATGATAATGATGATGACCATGATAATGATGCTGATAATGATAATGATGATGATCATGATAGTGATGATGATACTGATCATAATCATGATAATGATATTGATAATGATGATGACTGTGAAAAAGATGAAATTCCTTTGCAGGTGATGTTGGGAGACGAGGATGGTGGTTCTCGGGAACCGAGTGTCCCTGACTTACCTGTGTCCTGTGACAATTTTGAGAGTGAGCAGTGGCGAGACCCCACTCTTAAAACGGCACAGGAAAATATAAGTGTTCTAAATGAGGTTTCCCAAGAGCCTGGCTCTGAGGAGAGGTTACCTCATGTTGCCATAAACACTCACCTGTTGTATAGGGACACTGAAGTCCAGGGAGAGGTCGTGAGCCAGCTCCTAGTACCTGAGCTATATAGAAGTATAGTGCTGGGGTTGTCACATAGTCACATACTTGAGGGACCAGATGGTGAAGTTAATGTTGTGGATGACATGTTAACTAAGGTTCCAGATCAAGATGTGAATGAGAATGAATTGTATAACCCTGACAGTGAGCAGGATGTGAATGAAAATGAAGTGTATAACCCTGAAAGTGAGCAGGATGTGAATGAGAAAAAGGTCAGACAGGGATAGTGGTGGTGATGGTGAATCATCTGATGACCATGGAGCAACCAGTGCAAGTGAGGAAGGCATGGTGGCAGAGGAGGTTGAGAGTCCTGAGAAGAAAGCTGATGCTGACCTTACAGCCGGACAGAAGATGGCATCTGAAGATGTTTTACAGTTGGCCGGTTCCCTGGCGAAGACTAGGGTGAAGGGAGGAGAGCTGAGCTTTAAAGGCAGGACTCTGAAACTGAACACAGCACAAGTGGATGCTGTTGAAGATGAGAAGTTATCAATGTATGGTATGGAGCTGCATCATGCCCAGGACTCTGAAGGTAATGCTGCAGAGGTGGAAAAAGCCATGGAAGTGGTGGTCACCAAGCCAGATGCCTCATCAGAAGCTGAGGTCTCAAGTGAAGCTGTGAGGAACAAGACTGAAGATATGGGGACTGACTCTGTCCAGAAGTCTGTTTCTGCCGAAGACAGCGGCGTGGACAGGTTACGGTCCGGATCAGTAGCTGCAACTCGTGAAGCTCAGGCTGGAAGTTCAGCGCCCGGAGACCCAGCAGTGTTCCCGAGTGATACCAAGGATCTGGATAAATCACAAGATAAGATTTTGAGACATCAGGCTGGCATTGGTGAGCTCAAGCGCACTTTCAGGGAGTCTACATCGGAGCCACGTCCCAACAAATGGGAAAAGCGGTGTGTCACTCCGTTGCCGCTGCAGACACGCGGGAGCTCAGATGGGATGCAGAGCGTGGTGGAAGAGAAGAATCCGGCGGGTTCTGAGTATACAGATGCAGCTATCAAGGAGAACTTGAGAGCTGGAATAGATGGAGATATTGGAGACCATAGTGATGTGGCTGAAGAGGTAGAGTGTGGGACTGACGGTAGGGCTTCTGGGCATGTTCTACCAGGGGAGCCTGAAGAAGGGGCCGAAGACATGGGGGACGTCCAACGGGTACCAGATGAATTGATTACTTCTCGGAAAGAACTCCAAGCTGTGATGAAGGAGTGTGATGAAAGCAATGAGCATCTTCGTGAGAAGGTCAATGAAGTAAAAGGAAGAATACAGGGAATCTCTTCGTTGCAAGAGCAAATGCTGCTCAATGGGTCTAAAGCTCTATATAAGAGTGCTGTTGTCACGGTAGAACATTACAATTCAGCTGGAGACTTAGCGGATGAATTATGTGTACTGCAAAAGAAAAACGATCTGCTCCTTCTACAGTCCCAATCATTTGAACAGAGTAGCTTAAAATGGTCAGAGACCATGGCAGAGGAGCTTAAGGTTTGTGAAATAGACTTTATGAGTCCACCGATATTCAAAAAAATAGATGTGCTAAAGAGGGTTCAAGGGGAACTAGAGAAAAGTAAAAAACCCCCTATACCTTCTGTGATAGTTGGTGACACATGGTCAGTGCACCAAGGACAGGAGGTACGTGAGTTTCTGAGGAAGAGTCAGCAGAAGTGTTCTGATGTGCCGGGTCGTACTTCTCTGGCCAGGCACTATATCGAAACTGAGCCCGGCCCTAAGGTCAAGATGAAACCGTGCAGGATACCCGAGGCCCGCAGAGAGCATAGGCCTGGGAGGGTACAGGGTAGTGCGGATGCTTCAGATGAAGAGAAAGCTGATGTTGGCTATGGCTCAGGTGAAGATACAGATGACAGTAGTGAAGATGAAGCTGATGAAGGCCATGACTGGTCCAGAGTTCACTGTCTCTTTTGGATTGTTGACCAGCCCTCCGGTCTGGATGACCAGCTCTCCGGTCTGGAGAAGAGGGGGGGGATATGTGAGACAGTGAAGGAATATGTGTCGAATGGGGTGTACATTTCACCTAGGTACTGTGCTGTATGGTATAAGGGAAATGTGTGGCTTTGTAAACCTAGTGGTAGAGAAAGGTCACTACACCCTACATTCAGTACACACTTGCAGCTCAGGCCTGAAACCATTCAGCTGTTGATTAGGAAGCCAGAAGTAGGTGCTTGGGAGCACAGTCAGAGAGCTCGCTTAGTCTGGACACAGGAGGGGTCCAGGCACAGAAGGTGTCTCCAGGAGTTTGAGCTATCTCAGTCTGGGTGCTCGATGTACCCCGGACACAGGAGTAGTCTCTGTGAGAATCCATGCGGATAGCTGCTGAATAGGAGGGGAGCTCTCTCAAGTCTGGACGTTGAAGGTGCCTTCAGACACAAGGAGGAGACTCTGTGAACCTCCATGCTGGTAAATGCTGGTAAATGCTGAACATATGTGTTGTTTTGGCCCAGGCTGTTAGAGTCGGGACCCGGATAGATAGGGAAATCTGTCTAAGTGTAATTAGTGGCTGGACAAGCCCAGGTCTTATGTTTATGATTTGTTTTTATCTGTTTGCTGTGGACTTTAATAAAGCTGGTTGCGGCCAGTTTTCACCAGAACTGCTGTCTGAATAAACTGTTTCTATGCCATTCCGTCTACCCGGAAGGCGATCTCAGAGCTATATCCCCTGAAAAGCTTACAATATATATATTTTTTATTTATTATTTACTTATGTAAGCAAACTGCCTCTTCAGAGAGAAAGAGGACTTCAACTCTATAGCGCCACCTGTTGGAAGTAGCGATCCTACAAGTCACAATCAACCCTTTAACGAGTCTTGTATTTAATTATGGGGATTTTTTAATTTGAATACTGATTTATAGGTTTTCTATTGATTTCAGTTCTGTATTCAGTCTCAGTGCTTTATTGCATGCTTTAACCATTTGGATTATTAAGTACCATATATACCCATGTATAAGCCGAGATTTTCAGCCCATTTTACAGGGGTCAGCGGGGGAGGGGGAGCGGGGGTGTTGGATCATACTCACCCCTCCGCCGGCGCGGTCTCTGCAGTCCCCCTGCTTCTCCCACGATCTCCGGCTCCTTCCTGCAGCGGTCACATGGCATCTCTCATTAAAGTCATGAATATGCACATATTCATGACTTTAATGAGCGGTACCACGTGACTGCTGCAGGACTGAAGAGCTGCGGAGAGCACCGGGAGAAGAGGAGAGGCTGCAGGGACGCGCGGCAAGGGGTGAGTATAGCTATAATTTACCTGTCCCCGTGCCACCGCTGTGCTGCTCCCTCGGTCTGACTCCTCTCGCTGTGAATGATCAGGCAGAGGGCGCGATGACGTCGTTAGTGCACGCCCCGCCCCCTGCCAGATCATTCACAGCCAGAGGAGTCAGACCGAGGGAGCAGCGCAGCGGTGCAGAGAGGACAGGTAAATATCACAGGTGCCGGGGTCCTGAGCGAGCGGTGACACCAGCACCTGTCCCCGATAGCGCGCCGGTGTCACCGCCTGCTCAGGACACCGTCACCTGGCCCCCAGCGACGAGAGGTGAGTATGTCATTTTTTTTTTTTTTGCAGCAGCAGCATATGAGGCCTATACTATGGGGCATATGGGGCATAATTGTGCAGCATATTGGGGTATAATCTGGAGCATATGGGGGCATAATATGGAGCATATGGGGGCATAAGCTGTGGAACATATGGGGCATAATCTGGAGCATATGGGGGCATAATATGGAGCATATGGGGGCATAAGCTGTGGAACATATGAGGCATAATCTGGAGCATATGGGGGCATAATCTGTGGAACATATGGGGGCATAATATGGAGCATATGGGGGAATAATCTGTGGAACATATGGGGCATAATCTGGAGCATATGGGGGCATAATCTGTGGAACATATGGGGCATAATCTAGAGCATATGGGGGCATAATCTGTGGATCATACGGGGGCATAATCTGTGGAATATATGGGGGCATAATCTGGAGCATATGGGGGCATAATCTGTGGAGCATATTGGGCATAATCTGTGCAGCATATGGGGGCATAATCTGTGGAGCATCATATGGGGGCATAATCATTTTTCACCCTAGGCTTAAACGCGAGTCAATAAGTTTTCTCAGTTTTTTGAGGCAAAATTAGGGGGGTAGGCTTATACATGGGTCGGCTTATACATGAGTATATACGGTAGGTCTATTCCTTCTATTATAGGTTTCATATGTTTTTCTATATAGTTAAAAGATTCGGCTGGGGACCATATCTGGAGGCTAAACTAGTCCAGCATTGCCCGGTCTGGCTTTTCGCAGTGCCGCACTAGATGACTGACAGTTCTCTCGCTATGGGAGAGACCTGTCAATCATCTAGTGCAGAGCTGGTAAGAGATAGACGAAGGCGGTGCCTGATTAGTCTAGTCTCCAGCTATGGTCCCCAACGGAACATTCTAACTATATAGATAAACATACATAGCCGCAATCGTGCAGCCAGGCTCTGATTCGTGCAACCTGTAATTTGGGCAGCATGGATAAGGTGACAGGTTCCCTTTAGAAAAATATTTAGACTTGAGAGTCCTCAGTGGTTGATACCTTTTAATGGCTAACTGAAAAGATGGTAACAAATTGCAAGCTTTCGAGACTACTCCGGTCTCTTCATCAGGCAAAGACTAAAACAAAAACTGAAGAATCACATATATATATATATACACAAGAGGACACAGGAATAGTGCAATAGGTAAGACAAGTGACGTGAAGCAGAACTGTCATTATGGCAGAGGAATGAACATAAATATTGGAACAGATCATAGATAAGGAGAGAGTTTTATTACCCTCTGATTGGGGTCTGGTGTTGTGTTTTGATGCCCCTAGAAGGTCAGAGACGCAGATTCCTTAATTGATATAGAATGACATGAATCCATGTGACACGTTCATTCCAGCACTAAGAGTGTCAAAGGTCATCATAAGTTTGTATTCCCAAACCTTTCTATCTTTCACAGATTTGAAGTTAGATTTTAATACCAGTAATTCCATATCCATTATGCTATGACCGGGCATACAAAAGTGTTTTGCCACAGGTAAATCCATTCTTTTTTCTCTTATCGTGTGGCGATGAGAATTCATCCTTGTTCTCAGTTTTTGCCCGGTCTCCCCCACATACAGACCCCCAGTTGGACATTTAGTACATATAATTAGGTACACCACATTAGATGTGATGCAGCTGAAAGTACCTGGGATCTTGTAGTCCTGATGGGAGTTGGGTATCTTTATCTTGTCCGTGGTCATTATAGATGCACATGTTTTACACTTCTTCTGTTTGCAAGGAAAGGTTCCTGCAGCTATTGGGGAGGACAGGGAGCTTCTGACAATGATGCTTCTTAGATTTGGGGGCTGCCTGAAACATAGTAGTGGGGGTCTGGAAATATGGATTGTAATCGGGCATCTTTTTGTAGTAAAGGTTGTAGTTTCCGTGCAGCTCCCCTTAGCATCTCCAGATTTGGATTGTAGGTGACCACTAGAGGCACCCGGTTATTTTCTTCTTTAGTTTTGTAATGTAGCAGGTGATTCCTTGATATTCTGGTGGCTCTTGTAATTTGGTTTTCAATTGTTCTTGGATGGTAGCCCTGGTTCAAAAAAGTCTTTCTGAGGCGACCAAGGTGTTCATCTCTATCCATGGGGTTGGAACATATACGGTTGTATCTGATGGCTTGGCTGTAGACTATAGAGTTTTTTATGTGTTTTGGATGGAAACTGTCCCATTTAAGGTATGTTGGACGGTCGATTGGCTTCTGATACAGGGATGTCTCTATTTCATTGTTCTTTAGCTTAATGGTGGTGTCTAAAAGTTAATTTCAGTGCTGGAGTAGTTGAGTGTTAAGTTGATGGTTGGATGAAATTGGTTGAACTGTTCATGGAACGTCTTTAGCTGTTGTTCAGACTCCGTCCAGATGATTAAAATGTCATCAATGTAGCGGTAGTAGGCCCGAGGCCTGATGGGACATGAGGACAAAAAGTCGCTTTCAAGCTTGGCCATGAAAAGATTTGCATACTGTGGAGCCATTTTACTTCCCATAGCTGTGCCAGTCTCCTGAAGATAGATCTTGTTGTCAAATTCAAAGTAATTGTGGGTGAGGATGGATTTTGTGAGTTTCACCACAGAATCAGCATCATTCCCGGTGTTTCCCATGAAGACTTTGCAGGCATTTAATCCATCCTGGTGTGGGATATTAGAGTACAAAGATTCCACGTCCATGGTGGCCAGGATGGTTCCTTCTGGTAGGGGACCTATTGCTGATAGTTTATTCAGTAGGTCAGTTGTGTCCTGAATGTAGCTGGGTGTATCCTTTACCAGGGGTTTAAGAATGCCCTCTAATTTAGTAATACTGAAAGAATGGAGAGAAAATAGAGAGATTTAAGAATGGAGTTGGAACTCAGATGTGACAGATGTGTAACATTTCTGCACATCATTCCACTATATAAAGGTCTTAAGCAACAAAATGGGGGAACTTTGTTTCAATAAAGTTGGAAAGTTGCTTTAATTTGCAGTTATTTTTTTGTCTTGCGGTATTTAAGTACATTTTTTACGATTTTAATTTTTTCCTTCATCCTTTATCATGCAAAAAGTTGCATGTTCTGCTTAAATGTAGCAAACTTTGCGACCAAAAAATACAAGTCTATATAAAATCACTCCAAGGGGTGAATGTAGTACATTTGGACAAAAAATGAGCAACTTATAAAAAAGTTGATATTGATGAATCAACATCTGGAAGCCACAAAGCTCCCCTCATAACGAACATATAAAACCAAACACAAAGATAGTTTGAAAAAGGCACAAACTAAAATGAGAATTAGGCACAAATGAAAAACATCAAAAACTAAACAAAAAAAAAGGCGCAAGAGAACTAATGAACTAGCCCATTGGCTTTCACACTTTAATACAATTTTTTTTTAACTTAGTCTATTTTGCTTTCAAATTAATCTGTGTTGTGGATACTCTGGAGGCGACTTCTGAGCTGGAGCTCCCTCCGGTGGTTGCTGAGGGTAATGAACTAATTGCTGAATGGCCTTCAGCTGGCTCTGAATGGTCTGATATAAGTGACCTGAACTCCCTTCAGCCTTGCCGGTAATCAATTGTTCTTCCTGGTCTTGCTTGGAGCTCAGCTTGCTTTCCTGATCTCATTCAGATAAGTGATTTGCTGTTTTTTTTCCTCTGGTTGGATTTTCTTTGCTGGTTTGCTGCTTGCAGTGGACTTCAGCCTTGTCCCCTTTTGGGGTCTGGCGCTGCAATTGTGCTCATTTTGTATTTGCACTTTTGCTCTGTTCCTTTGTCACTATTTATTTGCTGAATTGCTGTGTGTTACACCAGAGATCTGATTTAGGTGGTAGAGATCGTGTGATCTCAGGTTTTTTGTTAATCAGAAGTGTTGGTATTTTTGTCAGAGTTTTTTTGGGTTGCAGTCAGAATTCTTTCCTATACTTTTCTATCTAGACAGATTGGGCCCCAATCTTGTCTAACCGCCATTACATGTTTGGGGGCTTCCTATTTCTTTGGGGGTTCTGCTCCGGGGCAGATAGCTTTCATCTTTCTGCCTTTAGGTGTAGTTATCTCTCCGGCTGTGACGAGGCGTCTAGGATCACCGTAGGTACGTACCTGTCACGACGTATAACAGATATATTCTATGATAGTAACATATATCTAATGTGACAACATTCTATATTTCATATAATAGAAAATATCAACATGTATACATAGTATCTGCCAGCAATGTCTTACCTGACATAATATCCTATGTATTGTGGGTCTATACTGTGTACGTGTCACGCTGTCTCAGGATAGAGGTGGACCGGGTCTATGCTGACCCTGAACTGGGGTCCTGACTAGTCCCTCTACCTGGAGGTACTGTTAATGGTACAGAGGTCCAGGCCGCCAGCGTAACCCTGTCTCCTGTAGATCCCTGACCACTGTAATCTAGTCCTGAGAAGGACCCTGATTACCACCACAGGGAATGGGCAGGTCACAGCTTACACACAGTCTAAGACAAACGAGACAGACAAGGGGTAAAGAAAACACTGCCTTGCATACAAAACTTCCACTACAGAGGAACACAAAAGGTTAAGGAGATAAACAATAAGCGAGGAGAGGAAAAACCACAACAGGCACTCTTAGCTTAAGTCTTCTCAGAAACGATCCGCTCTGCTGGTCTGAATGAATGCTTTCACCGACAACTTCCCCAGAAGACCAGCAGGTATATGAACGAAGCTAATTAACAAAACATCAATCGCAGCTGGGCGAGGCTGGTCAGTCCAGCACCGAGAGAGAAAGAATTAACTCCCTCAGTGCCGAAAAACACCCAGCACCAGAAACTCAGCTGTGCGAAGTCAGGGTGTGCAATCGCGACGATCTTCGCTTCGACACACCCGTGTCAGTACCCCCCCTTCTACGAGGGGCCTCTGGACCCTCAGGGCCTGGTCTATCTGGGTGAGTAGTGTGGAAGGCCCGAACCAATCGGTCTGCGTTAATATCCGACGCAGAAACCCACATCCTCTCCTCAGGACCATACCCCCTCCAATGAACAAGGTACTGAAGGGACCGGCGATTCAGACGTGAGACAATGATCTTCGATACCTGAAACTCCAAATTACCATTGACCACCACAGGAGGAGGAGGTAGAGGTGACAGTATAACTGGTGCCACGTACCTCTTAAGCAACGATTTGTGGAACACATTGTGGATTTTAAACGTAGGGGGGAGGTCAAGACGGAAAGCCACCGGATTAATTATTGAACTGATCCTGTATGGCCCGATGAATCTGGGACCGAGTTTCCAGGAGGGAACCTTAAGTTTTACATTCTTGGTAGACAACCATACCAGATCGTTCACACTTAGGTCCGGACCAGACACTCTCCTCCTATCAGCCATACGTTTGTATCGGTTCCCCATAGTGCTCAGATTATTAAGCACTCCTCTCCACACTGAAGCAAGTGACGACGAAAATCGTTCCTCCTCAGGAACCCCAGAAGAGCCCCCCCCATTGAAAGTACAAAACTGGGGGTGAAAACCATATGCCCCAAAAAACGGGGACTTACCAGTGGACTCGCTCCGCCTATTGTTAAGAGCGAACTCTGCCAGAGGCAAGAAAGAAGACCAGTCCTCTTGGTTCTCTGAGACAAAACACCGGAGATATGTCTCTAAGCTCTGATTCAGACGCTCTGTCTGACCATTGGTCTGCGGATGAAAAGCCGAAGAAAATGACAACTGCATCCCCCGACGAGAACAAAATGCCTTCCAGAATTTGGACACAAACTGAGACCCCCGATCCGACACCACATCGGAAGGCAACCCGTGAAGTCTCACAATCTCCCCAATGAACACCTGCGCCAGAGTTTTAGCATTAGGAAGAGCAGGAAGAGCAATAAAATGTGCCATTTTGCTGAACCTGTCAACTACAACTAGTATGACAGTTTTACCTGAAGACGGAGGGAGGTCCGTAATGAAGTCCATAGACAGATGGGTCCATGGACGCTCCGGGATTTTCAACGGTAAAAGGGCCCCAGACGGACGGGTATGTGGGGTCTTAGAGCGCGCACATACCCCACAGGACGCGACAAAAGTTACCACCTCTTTATTTAAGTTAGGCCACCAAAACCGGCGAGAAAGGAGATCTACAGTTGCTTTACTCCCTGGGTGTCCTGCCAAAGCAGAATTATGATGTGCCTCGATAACCTTTTGTCTTAACTGATCTGGAACAAACAGTTTCCCTGGAGGTCCTACAGGGGCGTCCCCCTGAGCCTCCAATACCTCCTTCTCAAGCTCAGAGCATACAGCCGACACCACAACTCCCTCCTGAAGAATAGGAACCGGGTCATCCGTCTTCCCGGCCCCCGGGAAACTACGAGATAAGGCATCAGCCTTTACATTTTTTGACCCAGGACGATATGTGACGACAAAATTAAACCTGGTAAAAAACAACGACCATCTAGCTTGTCTGGAATTCAGACGTTTTGCAGACTCTAAATACAGCAGGTTCTTGTGATCAGTAATGACGGTGACCGGGTGGACTGCCCCCTCCAAAAAGTGACGCCACTCTTCAAAAGCCAACTTAATGGCCAAGAGTTCCCTATTGCCGACATCATAATTCCTCTCGGCGGACGACAATTTTTTAGAGAAGAAAGCGCACGGATGCCATTTACCAGGGACGGACCTTGAGATAATACTGCTCCCACTCCTACGTCAGATGCGTCTACCTCCACAATGAACGGTTGTGATGCATCAGGTTGGATGAGTATGGGTGCTGAAGCAAAACATTTTTTCAAGGAGGAAAATGCTTGACAAGCTTTGTCAGACCACCTAGAAAAATCCGTCCCTTTTTTTGTCATGTCAGTGAGAGGTTTGACAACGGATGAGAAATTACGAATAAATTTCCGGTAGTAGATAGCAAACCCCAGGAAACGCTGCAGTGCTTTAAGATCCTCTGGCCGATCCCATTCAAGCACAGCCTTCACTTTCCCAGGGTCCATACGGAAACCGGAAGCTGACACCAGGAATCCTAAAAACTGAAATTCTTGTACGGCGAATACAAACTTCTCCCATTTGGCGTACAGTTTATTGTCTCGCAAGATCTGCAACACCTGTTTCACATGCTCCTGATGAGACACAAGATCCGGCGAGTAAATTAAGATGTCATCTAGATAAATGACAACAAACTGTCCCACTAGGTGGCGAAAGATGTCATTAACAAAATGTTGAAACACCGCCGGGGCAGTTGTCAGACCGAAAGGCATGACAAGGTTCTCATAATGTCCCTCCGGAGTGTTAAACGCCGTCTTCCACTCATCCCCCTCCTTTATCCTAATCAGATTATACGCCCCCCTGAGATCCAACTTAGAGAACCATTTGGCGCCCACAATCTGATTGAAGAGATCAGGAATAAGTGGGAGCGGATACGGATCTCGGACCGTAATCCGATTAAGCTCACGGAAATCCAGGCAACGGCGTAGGCCTCCATCTTTTTTCTTCACAAAGAAGAACCCCGCGGCCACTGGGGAAGATGAAGGTCTAATATGCCCCTTGGCCAGACTTTCCGAAATATAATCCTTCATAGCTTGCCTCTCAGGACCAGAAAGGTTATATAACCTAGATTTTGGTAACTTAGCATCAGGAAGCAATTTTATAGCACAGTCATACGCGCGATGAGGAGGTAATTCTTGACACCCTTCCTCTGAAAACACATCCTCAAAGTCCTCCAGAAAAGGAGGTAAGGTTCTAGGCACGACCGCACCGATGACCGTGTTCATGCAGTTACTATTGCAAAATTCACCCCACTGGCTTATCTCTCTGGATTGCCAATTAATAACTGGGTTATGTTTAGTTAACCAAGGAAGTCCCAACACAATAGGAGTGGGAAGGCCCTCCAACACATAACAAGACAATAGTTCTTTATGTATTGCCCCCACTCGAAGGTCTATGTTATGCACGGCTTGCACAAAGCTACCTTGACCGAGAGGCCTGGCGTCAATAGAGAATATAGGGATAGGTTTGGCCAATACACTCAGTTGCATACCTTGCACCTGGGCAAACCGAGTGTCCACCAGATTAGCCGCGGCCCCACTATCCAGAAGAACAGAAATCCTCTCAGTTCTCGTACCTACCACCACCTCCGCTGGTACGAGAAACTGAGACGGACTTGGGGATGAAAAACATACTCCCAGATTGTCGTCCACCACACAACCTGGGATGAACAGTTTTCCGGCGACTCCTTGCTCAGCAAAGTACGGGATGGACACCTCCCAACAAAATGTCCCTTTCTCCCGCAGAAGTAACACTTTCCTGTCTTGCGGCGCACCGCCGATCCCCTGCCTCGAAACGATGTCCCTCCTAACTGCATAGGCTCCTCAGAACAAACCAGGGGAACCTCAATATAAGGGACTATAGTAGAAGGTGGAGTCATCACAGGGGGCGGAGTTACCTCGCACCTCTCCCGAAGCCGTCTATCAATGCGAATAGCAAGGGCCATAGCGGCCTCCAGTGACGGGGAAGAATCATACTGAGCCAACACGTCTTTTAATTTGTCAGATAATCCTTGACAAAACTGGCTCCTAAGAGCTGGGTCATTCCACTGAGTATCTGTGGCCCATCTACGGAACTCAGAAAAAAATTCCTCCGCCGGACGATCTCCCTGCTGTATCTTACGTAACTTTATTTCAGCAAGGGAGACCCGATCCGGGTCATCATATACCAGACCCAGGGCTGTAAAAAATCGATCTACTGACTGGAGAGCCGGGGAGTCCGGAGGAAGAGAGAACGCCCAGGATTGAGGGTCCCCTTGTAAGAGCGAGATGACAATTCCCACCCTCTGATCTTCACTCCCCGAAGACCGAGGCCGTAGCCGAAAATATAATTTACATGCCTCCCGGAAGGTAAAAAATTTGTCCCGCCCACCAGTGAACCTGTCCGGGAGAGCTACTTTAGGTTCAGATCTGGTTTGCTCCCGGGGGTAAAAAACCTTGGACTTAACGTCCGTCAGCTCCATGGACAAACTCTGCAACTGCTGAGCTAACTGGGCTACTGGATCCATGGTAGCTGGGGAGAATCTTTTAGTGTGGTCGGTGAAAATGTCACGACGTATAACAGATATATTCTATGATAGTAACATATATCTAATGTGACAACATTCTATATTTCATATAATAGAAAATATCAACATGTATACATAGTATCTGCCAGCAATGTCTTACCTGACATAATATCCTATGTATTGTGGGTCTATACTGTGTACGTGTCACGCTGTCTCAGGATAGAGGTGGACCGGGGTCTATGCTGACCCTGAACTGGGGTCCTGACTAGTCCCCCTACCTGGAGGTACTGTTAATGGTACAGAGGTCCAGGCCGCCAGCGTAACCCTGTCTCCTGTAGATCCCTGACCACTGTAATCTAGTCCTGAGAAGGACCCTGATTACCACCACAGGGAATGGGCAGGTCACAGCTTACACACAGTCTAAGACAAACGAGACAGACAAGGGGTAAAGAAAACACTGCCTTGCATACAAAACTTCCACTACAGAGGAACACAAAAGGTTAAGGAGATAAACAATAAGCGAGGAGAGGAAAAACCACAACAGGCACTCTTAGCTTAAGTCTTCTCAGAAACGATCCGCTCTGCTGGTCTGAATGAATGCTTTCACCGACAACTTCCCCAGCAGACCAGCAGGTATATGAAGGAAGCTAATTAACAAAACATCAATCGCAGCTGGGCGAGGCTGGTCAGTCCAGCACCGAGAGAGAAAGAATTAACTCCCTCAGTGCCGAAAAACACCCAGCACCAGAAACTCAGCTGTGCGAAGTCAGGGTGTGCAATCGCGACGATCTTCGCCGCGACACACCCGTGACAGTACCACGGCTACTTCTAGTGTGGCAGTTAGTTTAGTGTACTGCAATCCAATAGTTTCAGCCTCTCTGGTGTATTACTACTTTGGCTATTTTTGCAATTACTCCTCAGCTACCGAAACATAACAGTATTACGGCCAAACTGAAAATTATATGGTACTCACAGAAGGGAAAAATAGTAAAAAGGAGAAAGAAAAAAAGGGAGTTGTCAGAATTTTTTTTTCTCTGTTTGTTGCATTTTTTTCCCTCTTTTTCTCTGGGTGCTGAGGAGGAATTTTTTTTTCTCTCAATCGAGTTTGCACAGTTGTCTGGTTGTGTGGAGTGGCTTGCCACTGAGGTTCGGAGTATTGCTGCCTATCTAGCTGGGTTGCCAGTTGTGGAACCTAGGATCCCCATGCCATATTTGTTTCTGGGGGATCGGTCTAAATTTCTGAATTTCAAAAATAACTGTAAGTTGTTTTTTGCCTTAAAGCCTAAGTCCTCAGGGAACGCAGCACAGCAGGTTCAAATTGTCATCTCTCTGCTGCGCGGCGACCCTCAGGATTGGGCTTTTTCCCTGACACCTGGGGATCCTGTTTTGAATGATGTTGATGTATTTTTTCAGGCTCTGGGGTTATTGTACGATGAACCTAATGTCACTGATGAAGTTGAAAAGACCTTGTTGGCATTAAATCAGGGTCGTGTAGACGCTAAGCTGTATTGTCAGAAATTTTGAAAGTGGGCAGTCCTGTCCAAATGGAATGATGATGCTTTGGCAGCCCTTTTTCGGAAGGGTCTGTCAGAAAATGTAAAGGACGTTATGGTGGGATTCCCTGTTCCCTCTGGTCTCAGTGATTCTATGTTATTGGCTATTCAAATTGACAGATGTTTGCGTGAGCGCAGAGGTATGCGTGAGATAGTGTTGCCTTGTGAGCCAGCTCCTGAGCCCATGCAGTGTGATGGAGTGACTTCTCGGACTCAGCGTCATGAGTTTCGTAAGCGCAATGGGTTATGTTTCTACTGTGGTGACGCTTCCCATGCTATTTCTGTCTGCCCTAAGCGGGGAAGACGTTTTGCGCGCTCAGTTGTCTTGGGTAGTGTTCAGACTAAATTTCTGTTGACTGTTACCCTGATTTGCTCACTGTCCACATTTTCGGCTCAGGCTTTTGTTGATTCAGGAGCAGCTATTAACCTGATGGATTTTGACTTTGCCAAACATTGTGGGTTTCCCATGATATCCCTGCGGAAGTCTATTCCTTTACTGGGCATTGATTCTACCCCTTTGGCGGAGAATAAACCCCAGTTTTCTACTCAGGTCACAGGTGATAAAGAGGGTTGAACCAGATCATCAGGAGAGTTGCAAATTTCTGGTGTTGCATAATCTGCATGACATTATTGTACTGCGTTTCCCTTGGTTACAGACTCATAATCCTGTTTTGGATTGGAAATCTGTGTCTGTGACCAGTTGGGGCTGCCAATGTGTTAATACTGACACTCCTGTTTTATCTGCCTCTCCCCAGTCTCAGGATGTGCCTGACTTTTTGACAGATTTTTCTGATGTGTTTAGTGAAAGTAAGTCTGCATCCTTACCTCCTCAGAGGAGCTATAATTGCGCTATTGAGTTAATGCCTGGTGGTAAATTTCCTAAAGGTCGCCTTTTTAATTTATCTGTTCCTGAACACGATGCTGTGTGATCTTACATTAAGGAGTCATTGGAGAAGGGTCATATCAGACCATCCTCTTCACCCTTGGGCGCCGGTTTTTTCTTTGTGGCCAAAAAGGATGGTTCATTGAGACCGTGTATTGATTATCGCCTCCTGAATAAGATCACTGTTAAATATCAATATCCGTTACCCTTGATTTCTGACCTGTTTTTCCAGGGTGAAAAGTGCTAGTTGGTTTACCAAGCTTGACCTCAGGGGGGCGTATAACCTTATTCGCATTAAGCACGGGGATGAATGGAAGACGGCGTTTAATACCCCAGAGGGGCATTTTGAGTACCTAGTGATGCCCTTTGGGCTCACTAATGCTCCTTCCGTCTTCCAGTCCTTGATGAATGATATTTTCAGGGATTTTGTGGATAAACTTCTGATTGTTTATTTGGATGATATCTTGATTTTTTTCCAATGACTGGGACTCTCATGTGAAACATGTTCGGAGTGTGTTCCAGATTTTGAGAGAGAATGCACTGTATGTGAAGGGATCAAAGTGTCTTTTTGGCGTACAGAAGGTCTCATTTCTGGGATTCATTTTGTCTCCGTCTGTTATTGAATTGGGCCCGATCAAGGTTCAGGCCATCTGTGATTGGGTTCAACCTACTTCATTAAAAGCTCTTCAGAGATTTTTGGGTTTTGCCAATTTTTATCGTAAATTTATTGGTAATTTCTCCGGTATTGTTAATCCATTGACTGATTTGACCAAAAAGGGTTCTGATGTGGTGAATTGGCCTCCTGAGGCAGTTTCTGCGTTTCAGGAACTTAAGCAGAGATTCATTTCTGCTCCTGTTCTACGGCAGCCTGATGTTTCTCTGCCGTTTCAGGTGGAGGTTGATGCCTCTGAGATTGGGGCAGGTGCCGTTTTGTCCCAAAGGGATCCAGAGACCTCTAAGAGTAACCCTTGTGCCTTTTTCTCTCGAAAATTTTCTCCAACTGAACGTAATTATGACATGGGTAATCGGGAGTTATTGGCCATGAAGTGGGCCTTTGAAGAGTGGAGACATTGGCTGGAAGGAGCCAAACATCAGGTGGTGGTCCTCACGGACCATAAGAACCTAGTTTATCTCGAATCAGCCAAGCGACTTAATCCTAGACAGGCCAGGTGGGCCTTGTTTTTCACACGTTTTAATTTTGTGGTTTGTTTTCTTCCGGGCACTAAGAATGTTAAGGCGGATGCCCTCTCGAGGAGTTTCTTTGCGGATTCTCCTGAGTTATCTGATCCTGCTGTTATTTTGAAAGAGGGTGTGTTTTTTTTCCGCCATCTCGCCCAATTTGAGAGTGGCTCTGGAGGGGTGTCAGGAGGATAAACCTGAGCGCTGCCCTGTTGGGAAATTGTTTGTCCCAGACCAGTGGAAGAAGAGTGTGATGTCTGAGATTCATTGTTCCGCGTTGGCTGGTCATCCCGGGATTTTTGGTACCAGAGACTTGGTGAGTAGGTCCTTTTGGTGGCCTACTTTGTCTTGTGACGTCAGGGACTTTGTGAAGTCCTGTGGGACTTGCTCTCATTCCAAGCCTTGCTCTCGTTCTAGTGGTTTGTTAATGCCATTACCTGTACCCAGGAGGCCATGGACCCATATTTCTATGGATTTTATTTCCGACCTCCCTGTCTCTCAGAGAATGACCGTTATCTGGGTAATCTGTGATAGGTTTTCCAAGATGATACATCTTGTGCCATTACCTAAGTTGCCTTCCTCCTCCGAATTGGTGCCTTTGTTCTTTCAGCACGTGGTTCGGTTACATGGCATTCCGGAGAACATTGTGTCTGACAGAGGAGTCCAGTTTTTTTCCAGGTTTTGGAGGACATTTTGTTCTAAACTTGGTGTTCAATTATCTTTCTCCTCTGCTTTTCATCCTCAGACCAATGGACAAACTGAGAGAACAAACCAGACCTTGGAGACTTATTTGAGATGTTTTGTGTCTTCTGATCAAGATGACTGGGTCTCTTTTTTGCCTTTGGCTGAGTTTGCTCTTAATAATAGGGCTAGCTCTGCCACCTTGATGTCTCCACTTTTCTGCAATTCTGGGTTTCACCCTCGATTTTCTTCAGGACAGGCGGAGGCTTCTGCCTGTCCGGGGGTTGACTCTATTGTGGAGCGTATGCAGCAGATTTGGGACCAGGTAGTGGAGAGGTTGTCTCTCTCTCTCAGGAGAAGGCCCAGCGGTTTGCCAACCGACATAGGACTGATGGTCCTCGTTTTAAAGTGGGGGACTTGGTTTGGTTGTCCTCAAGAAATATCCCTATGAAAGTTGCATCTCCAAAATTTAAGTCAAGGTTCATTGGACCTTATAAGATCATGGAAATTATTAATCCAGTTTCCTTCCGTTTGCTTCTTCCAGGGACATTTAAGATCCATAACGTGTTCCACAAGTCCTTATTGAAGAGGTTTGTCGAGCCAGTGGTTCCTATGGCTGTGCCTCCCGACCCTGTTTTGGTTGAGGGCAATTTGGAGTATGTGGTTGAGAAAATATTGGATTCTTGTTTTGCTAGACGGAAACTCCAGTATTTGGTTAAGTGGAGAGGTTATGGTCAGGAGGACAATTCTTGGGTGTTTGCTTCAGACGTCCATGCTGGGAGACTTGTCCATGCCTATCATCGAGCTCATCCTGATTGGCCTGGTTGCGCAGGTGAGGGTTCGGTGACCCCTCCTCAAGGGGGGGTACTGTTGTGGATACTCTGGTGGCGACTTCTGAGCTGGAGCTCCCTCCAGTGGTTGCTGAGGGTAATGAACTAATTGCTGAATGGCCTTCAGCTGGCTCTGAATGGTCTGATATAAGTGACCTGAACTCCCTTTAGCCTTGCCGGTAATCAATTGTTCTTCCTGGTCTTGCTTGGAGCTCAGCTTGCTTTCCTGCTCTCATTCAGATAAGTGATTTGCTGTTTTTTTTCCTCTGGTTGGATTTTCTTTGCTGGTTTGCTGCTTGCAGTGGACTTCAGCCTGGTCCCCTTTTGGGGTCTGGCGCTGCAATTGTGCTCATTTTGTATTTGCACTTTTGCTCTGTTCCTTTGTCACTATTTATTTGCTGAATTGCTGTGTGTTACACCAGAGATCTGATTTAGGTGGTAGAGATCGTGTGATCTCAGGTTTTTTGTTAATCAGAAGTGTTGGTATTTTTGTCAGGTTTTTTTGGGTTGCAGTCAGAATTCTTTCCTATACTTTTCTATCTAGACAGATTGGGCCCCAGCGTTTGCCCATTCTATTTTCTGTCTGTGTCCGTATTTTCTTGTTGTCTAACCGCCATTACATGTTTGGGGGCTTCCTATTTCTTTGGGGGTTCTGCTCCGGGGCAAATAGGTACCGTAGGTACGCTCCACGGCTACTTCTAGTGTGGCGGTTAGTTTAGTGTACTGCAATCCAATAGTTTCCAGCCTCTCAGGTGTATTACTACTTTGGCTATTTTTGCAATTACTCCTCAGCTACCGAAACATAACAGATTTGAATGGCACAAAAAATGGATGCTGGTTGATATACTTTTTTCTTTGACGAAGGATGTTTGCAACTGTATATGCAAAGGAGAGAATGTAATTAGTGCGAAAGATCACCAGAATTGTGGTCACTGGCCGCTAAGAAGAAAAACCTAAATACAGAAAATGTTGTGAATGTTAAAACTTAAGGTTCCTTTACAAAGGAGAGTAGCAATGTGGATTCGTTACATGAGAAAGCGATTTAGACCAACGCACATACTTTCAAAGGCATCTAAATGTCATCTGACAAAATGTAATGTGAGATTTCATATTACAAATCCCTTAAATGTGAGGGTGAAATTATTACTAAAGCGCAGCAGCTGTTGGGGATACGGTAGAAATCTGCAGCGGATGTACTTTAATTGTCTTCAAAGTAAAATCAAACCGAATGCTAAAAGCAAATATAGAAAGAGAACAAACTAATGTAAATTAAAAAAATATATTTTTAAACACAAATTATAAGGAAAGTAATATTTTAAGGCACGTTCCAAGCAAAAAAATATATAGTTATTTGTATAGTACCAGAGTCTGAAGGGTCACTGGGATTCACAATGTAAAGGTTTCATCTAAAGTTTTCCTGCAAGAAAAATATCTAAAAATTAAAACTCAGAACAAATAATTGGATTTTCCATGGTTATATGTAAGCTTCACAAAGATCTCTGTGTGGGTCAGAAAGTAGCAATAATGTGCTGGAAGAGTCAAGAATCACAAGGAATTCTACATCTACATGGCTGCTGTCATTCCCATGACCTGGAACACGAACCAGTAAATGAACAAAGGTAGCCATATTGTCTAGCAAGTCATAAAAACTGGTAAAGTTTAGTAGTACCAGTGCTCTACTGAGTGAAACCCTCTATCTACAGTGTGCAGTGGTGTGCAGTGGTGCTTGATCGGTTGTGAACGCTTCAGAATTTTCCCTAACTCAAAATAAAATTGACTTAAAACTACATCAGATTTTCACACAAATCTTAAAAAGTAGAAAAAGAGAACCAAATCAAACAAATTAGTCTAAAATTCTAGACTTTATCATTTTGTTATTGTGGAAATGATTGTTACGGGTTTACCGTGACGGAGAAGAGCCAGAAGACCGTAGCATCTTATTTCTCCTACTCATGCCCTGATTAGAAGCACTTCACTTTCATATTAAATGGTGCAGGTTTCTTTTAGCAGTGCAGAGGTTAATCTGCTCAGTTGAGAGCTCTTGGAATTGCATTAGGCTCTCAACTGTTCACTGTTAGCCACTCCCATCTCCTATACAATATGGGCCCAGGCAAGCACTCATTGCCAGAGATAGCTTCATGCAGCATGGTTAGGAGATGGTGGTTTGTTGTGGTTGTTTGAGAAGGCGTTTACTGGATTTATCTGAGACTGCTGCAAGGTTTTGGATGTGTGCTAATCCGCTTCGTCTCCTACTTTGGTTTTCCCCATCCTCCACTCCCCTCTGTTGTTTGTGTGAGTATATTTGTATGATTGGTATTTTCCTTTATCCCTTTTTATATTACCTTGTTACTCTGGTTGGTGTATTACAGTACACTACTACTCCCCTCTTCCCTGGGTGGGGGAAGGGTACAGACTGATGGCGGATTGAGGAGCTAAGGCAAGGTATGTGGCCCTGGCGTCTTCACGATCAGAAGTAATTACGGGAACAGGGAAAGCTAGGGCACCCCTAGCGTTAGGGACAGGAAAGGAGACCCTGATTCCGGGATGCCCGACAACAGAGTCATGACAATGCTCCAACATCACATGTCTGTGAGTGGCAAAAGTATGTGAATTTTTACGATTGGCAGATTATTATTATTAATTTATATAGCACCACTGATTCCATGGTGCAGCACATGAGAAGGGGTTACATACAAATTACAGATATCACTTACAGTAAACAAACTAACAATCACAGACTGATATAGAGGGTACATTCTACAGGATGGTGGGGAAGGAGACAGTAGGTTGGGGGGTTGCAGCAGCTCTGGTATTGGTGAGGCGGTAGCTTTGGTCGTGGTGAGGAGGGAGCGGGATCATTGCAGGCTGTGGGTTTTCAGGTTCCGTCTGAAGGATCCGAATGTGGTTGATAATCGGACGCATTGGGGCAAAGGATTCTAGAGGATGAGGGATATACGGGAGAAGTCTTGGAGGCGGTTGGGTGAGGAGAGAATAAGTGTGGAGGATAGAAGGAGATCTTGGGAGGACCGGATATTACGTGAGGGAAGGTATCGGGAGATGAGTTCAGAGATATATGGAGGAGACCAGTTATAGATGGCCTTGTAGGTCAGTATTAGTAATTTGAACTGGATACGCTGAGGGAATGTGAGCCAGTGAGAAGATGTGCAGAGGGGAAAAGTGGAGGAGTAGCGAGGAAAGAGATGAATTAGTCAGGCAGCAGAGTTAAGAATGGACTGGAGAGGTGTGAGGGTGTTAGCAGGGAGGCCGCACACAGAAAAGGATGTTGCAGTAGTCGAGGCGGGAGATGATGAGGGCATTTACAAGCATTTTAGTAGATTGAGGGTTGAGAGAATTTTATGGTGAAATTTGAGTCTGATGTTTTGAGTCAACAGGATGTAAAGTAATGTGACATGTCAGTGGGTGACCTGTTTTATTTAAAGAATAGGCATCTATAAAAGTGTGATCTTCGTAACACGTTTTTGGAGATTTCTGAAGACCTCAGTAGAAGAGTTCTTGATGGTCATCAGGTTGGAAAAAGTTACAAAGCTATCTATAAAAAAGTTTGGACTCCACCAATCTACAGTCAGACAGATTGGGTGCAAATACTTTTTGGAGGAAAAAAGTGCGTCTTATAGTTCGAAAAATACGCTCAACGCTTGTTTCTCTGCCTTTTTACACCAGTTGAGGAAGAATGATGGGCACAGAGTGATTAGAATGATCACTACTTGATCAATTTGTCCCCATACAGTATCATGTTATCAGCAGCATGTCTGCAGTTTCGCTGGGCGAAGTCCTGCTGATAACAATAACTTCTGTACCGGCATAAATAATCCAATCACTCAATGAATAGGCAGCACTTTGCTTGTTTAGTATAATGCACCCCATAGTCCTCCGCATAGTATAATGCACCCCATAGTCTTCCATATAAAATAATGAACACCCCATAGTCCTCCATATAGTATAATGTTCCCCATAGTTCTCCATATAGTGTAACACACTCCCCATAGAGCTCCATATAGCATAATACACTCCCCATAGTCCTACATATAATAGAATGCACTCTCCATAGTCCTCCAAGTAGTATAGTGCACTCCCCATAGTCCTCCACATAGTATAATACACTTCACATAGTCCTCAATATAGTATAATATAGTATAATGTAGTATAGTATAGCCAATAGAGTATAATGTAGCCCATAGAGTAAAAAGCAGCCCCTATAGACTCTAGTGCAGCCTCGTATAGCATAATGCAGCCCATAGAGTATAATGTAGTATCATATAGTATAATGCAGCCTCATATAGTATATTGCAGCAACCATAGATTATAATGCAGCCCCATATTATATAATGCTGCACCATATAGTATAATGCAGCCCCATATAGTATAATGTAGCCTCATAGAGCATAATGTAGCCTCATAGAGCATAATGCCGCCTCATATAGTATAATGCAGCCTCATATAGTATATTGCAGCCCCCACAGAGTATAATGCAGCCCCATAGAGTATAATGCAGCACCATATAGTATAATGCAGCCTCATATAGTATAATTCATCTCCATATAGTATAATGCACACCTCATATTCCTCCAGTATGGCCACCATGTACTCACAGAGTATAACGCAGTCCCTATAGAGTATAGTACAGACTCATATAGTATAATACAGCTCCATAAAGTATAATGCAGCCTCATAGAGCATAATGTAGCCTCATAGAGCATAATGCAGCCTCATATAGTATAATGCAGCCTCATATAGTATATTGCAGCCCCCACAGAGTATAATGCAGCCCCATAGAGTGTAATACAGCCCATAGAGTATAATGCAGCACCATATAGTATAATGCAGCCTCATATGGTATAATGAAGCCTATGTAGTACAATGCAGCTGTCATGATCCCAGTGCAGGTTTGACCTGCACGCCAGGGGTTAATGCCTTGATTCTACTGCAAGCTCTGACCTGCACACCTGGGGTTTATTATTGTGGCCTCTTCTTGGTTCGGGGAGAACTTCTTATAGCCCTGGAAAGCTCCAATCCCCGTCAGTTATACTTTTGCCCTTGGCTGAGTGTGTTGACCTCTGTTTGCCTGTGCCTTGTGCCTGTGTTCTCGCTTGCATGGTTCTGACTCGGTTCTGTTTCCCGTTGTGATTTTGCCTCTTGATTCTGTACTGTGTATATGCTTCTCTGGTTTTCTGACTCCTGCCACGTCCCTGACTATTCCTGATTAGCCTGCTCCTTGTGTACCGCGTTGCCTCTCTCGTTACTGACCTCGGCTTGTCATGAATTTCGTCTCCCTCTGGTGCCTCATCCTTTCCCTGGTGTCCGGTGACCCACTTTCCCTTCTCCTCTGCTCAGGGTCCCTGTAGCATCCTGCACTCATCTCCAGCTGCAGGATGCTAAGCCCCGCCCCCTGTGGTCACGTGACCACAGGTCCTGTCAGTACACTCACCACCCGGCGTTCTGCTCACTCCAGCTCTGCTGTATTGCTGTCATCTTGCCCAGCTCCCGGGCGCTGTGAGTACAGCGGTCACAGGCCATCAGAGGCTCCGGGCTCTCACTGTCAGGGCTGCTGAAACCGCTGGTAAGTGCCCACCTGGCGGTTGCCCCTGATAGCAGCCCCATAGAGTATAATGCAGCCCCATATAGTATAATGCAGCCTCATAAAGTATAATGCAGTCCCATATAATATAATACAGCCCCATATAATATAATGCAGTCCTATATAGTATAATGCACACCCCATATTCCTCCAGTATTATGGCCGCCACGTACTCAGTGATTTAAAAATAAATACAATACTTACTTCTCCCCGTTCCCCTGCTGCTTCAGTCTCTGCAGCACATCTTCTCATCAGCTCCACTGCTATGCACATTGTGATGTGTAATGAAGTGACTTCATCGCGCTTGCTGTGTCAGAAACAGAGAGGGAGTGATGGTAGAGGGAGCGTCACCTGATGCTCTCATTTCAATAATTGATTTCAACTGTATCTGACTCACAGGCCCCATAACGGAGTGCGGTATGCCGCTATTAGTGGCATGCCACTGGCTAGGGGCATTTGGTGAAGTTGGGGGTCATAGGCAAATGCCTAGTTTGCCTGCACCTAACGCCAGCCCTGATTACATGCATGCAGCCATCTCATCAATGATATATGCATGAGGTCATCGTTGTCTACCAGGCCATGCACTTTTTTACTGCATTGTTAAATTTTTTTTCTAGATTTGGATTTTTCCAATGCTTCTTATGACTGGATGATGGGACTAGCCATTTACCATCAGCATGGACATATGTCTGGAAATTACCAAGACTTTGGCGCAAAGCAAAAGTCAGCTCAACTTTTCCTCTCATATATCATATAAAATGATTTCACGACCCAAGTAATAGATCCACTTTATGGGAAATGATATTGTATGACGTCTAGTTTGATCTGGATATATTTGTCTGAAATATGACTAAGTGCAGGACATTCTCTTCTATAAACACAGCTTTTTATGAAGCCATTGTTTAGCTTAGTGCATACAGTCCTAAAGCCCAGGATGGCACACAGTGTCGAGCTGAAGTCTCCAATGAACCACACGGCTGCTCTTATTAAATACATATTGGAAACATGTGCAGATGTAGTAAAAAAATTGGACAATATTGCAAGGGAAGTATTCAATAAAGCTAGACAAATCACTTTCACCTTGTAACATTTGCACATTTTAGATGAACTGATCAGTTGCATATGTTTGCAAAGTTACAAAAGTAGTAAACTGTAGGAAGATGAAGGGAAATGCACAGTATTGTGTCCATTAGATGCTATTTGATCCAAGCAAATCTGAAAATCCAAAGTAAGAAAATAAATTAAAATATATTACTTATACATATACAGTACAGACCAAAAGTTTGGACACACCTCATTTAAAGATTTTTCTGTATTTTCAGGACTATGAAAATTGCACATTCACACTGAAGGCATCAAAACTATGAATTAACACATGTGGAATTATATACTTAACAAAAAAGTGTGTAACAACTGAAATTATGTCTTATATTATAGGTTCTTCAAAGTAGCCACCTTTTGCTTTGATGTCTGCTTTGCACACTCTTGGCATTCTCTTGATGAGCTTCAAGAGGTAGTCACCGGAAATGGTCTTCCAACAATCTTGAAGGAGCTCCTAGAGATGCTTAGCACTTGTTGGCCCTTTTGCCTTCACTCTGCGGTCCAGGTCACCCCAAACCATCTCGATTGGGTTCAGGTCTGGTGACTGTGGAGGCCAGGTCATCTGGCGTAGCACCCCATCACTCTTCCTTCTTAGTCAAATAGCCCTTACACAGCCTGGAGGTGTGTTTGGGGTCATTGTCCTGTTGAAAAATAAATGATGGTCCAACTAAACGCAAACCGGATGGAATAGCATGCTGCTGCAAGATGCTGTGGTAGCCATGATGGTTCAGTATGCCTTCAATTTTGAATAAATCCCCAACAGTGTCACCAGCAAAGCACCCCACACCATCACACCTCCTCCTCCATGCTTCACGGTGGGAACCAGGCATGTAGAGTCCATCCGTTCACCTTTTCTGCGTCGCACAAAGACTCGGTGTTTGGAACCAAAGATCTCAAATTTGGACTCATCAGACCAAAGCACAGATTTCCACTGGTCTAATGTCCATTCCTTGTGTTCTTTAGCCCAAGCAAGTCTCTTCTGCTTGTTGCCTGTCCTTAGCAGTGGTTTCCTAGCAGCTATTTTACCATGAAGGCCTGCTGCACAAAGTCTCCTCTTAACAGTTGTTGAAGAGATGTGTCTGCTGCTAGAACTCTGTGTGGCATTGACTTGGTCTCTAATCTGAGCTGCTGTTAACCTGCGATTTCTGAGGCTGGTGACTCGGATAAACTTATCCTCAGAAGCAGAGGTGACTCTTGGTCTTCCTTTCTTGGGGCGGTCCTTATGTGAGCCAGTTACTTTGTAGCGATTGATGTTTTTTGCAACTGCACTTAGGGACACTTTCAAAGTTTTCCCAATTTTTCGGACTGACTGACTTAAAGTAATGATGGCCACTCGTTTTTCTTTACTTAGCTGCTTTTTTCTTGCCATAATACAAATTCTAACAGTCTATTCAGTAGGACTATCAGCTGAGTATCCACCAGACTTCTGCACAACACAACTGATGGTCCCAACCCCATTTATAAGGCCAGAAATCCCACTTATTAAACCCGACAGGGCACACCAGTGCAGTGAAAACCATTTCAGGTGACTACCTCTTGAAGCTCATCAAGAGAATGCCGAGAGTGTGCAAAGCACTAATCAAAGCAAAAGGTGGCTACTTTGAAGAACCTAGAATATAAGACATATTTTCAGTTGTTTCACACTTTTTTGTAAAGTGTAATGTATAATTCCACATGTGTTAATTCATAGTTTTGATGCCTTCAGTGTGAATTTACAATTTTCATAGTCATGAAAATACAGAAAAATCTTTAAATGAGAAGGTGTGTCCAAACTTTTGGTCTGTACTGTATATACTTTTTTTATTTAACCATATGACATGGTATACCTTGGCTTGTCCACGTATTTTTGGATCTACACGACTAATTTAGACATGTACTGGTAGTATGGCTTTTTTGCATTGTACTGTAATTCAAGGGGTTTTTAGATATAAGATATAGGCTCCGATTCATCAGTTGCATTTTTAAGTCACTTTAGTTTTTTTGTCTTGTGTTATCAGTTGCCGGTTTTTGTGCCAAATTCATAAAAAGGTGCACATGACTCACAAATTTGGTGCAAAGTAAAAAAATAAAAAGGGCTTTCTTCCTGTCTTGAAGTGGGTTTTTTTTTTGCAACTTTTTGAGCCAAGTCAACCATAGGGAGCCAAAAAGTCGCAATAAAATTGTCATACTTAAAAATACACCAGTTTAGAGGGTGACAGGAGTGGAATTTAACTAAATTTTGCAAACTTTTTAAAAAGTCACAATTGATGAATCAGGCTAAAACATTTACAAAGCAGGAATAAAAAACAGGCGTACACACTTATAAAATAGCCAGGACAAAAGGCGAAAAAAGAATAATTTATTTATTTTACTCACTTATATAGCGCCATTAATTCCTAAGCACTTTACAGACATTATCATCACTATCCCCATTGGGGCTCACAATCTATATTCCCTGTCAGTATGGTCTTTGGAGTGTAGGAGTAAACCAAAGAACCCCAGAGGAAACCCACCAAACACAGGAGAACATACAATTGTCCTTGGTTGGATTTGAAACCAAGAACCCAGTGCTGCAAGGATGCAGTGCTAACCACTGAGCCTCTGTGCTAAACACTGAGCCTCTGTGCTAACCACTGAGCCACGCAATTGGGTGCAAACAAAAAAAGCCACAAAACCAGACAAAAAACAGGCGCAAAGGAAATGATGTATTGTGACTGAACTGATACTTCCCGTCATACTGTATATAACCTGTGATGTGCAACACAACTGTCTGTATCTTGGGGACCATTATAGGGTTATAAATTATATGAAAATTTATATACAGTGCAAATACACATACATCTATCATCTTCTTTTTGTTTCTTATGATATGTAGATACACTTCGCGACCAAGGAACCATTAATATTTCTTTAATCCAGCATTTAAATTCTGATAATCTGACAATTATTTACACCACCTGTCAGGAGAATTTAATTTGAGAGGACTTTCTTAATCCCACAAATTCCTGATATCACAGGCCAGCTATCGGCAAACTAACGGTGAGCGTATGGTATATACACCTCTGGATTCCGACACATGAAATATGTGTATACACTCCGGTACGGTCAACGCTAACTCCACATTAACCCCAGACTACTCGTCGCCACCACCAATCTGTCTAGGTCGATTGGACACCGCAAGGTAGATTATCACTTTGAGGCGTAGTTTTGTCAGGAGTCGAACCCAGTACCTCTTGTCCACTGGCCAGCAGCTCTACCATCTGAGCTATTCTGCTGGCTGCAAAGTTCCTTGCTGAACCCAGATACCATTGACTGTTCTTCCTGATTGGCTACACCTAGTGCTCTCTTGATTGGGCCTCTGATTGCCAATTACACACCCTATATAAACCTGGCCCTGTGGGTGTGTCATTGCGAGATTATTGAGCTCCAAGCCTTTAGTCAAGCGTTTCCTGCTGATCCATTGCTACAAACACTGCTCTCCTGTGAACCGACCTCGGCCTGCCTTCTGACTACGCTCTCCGCCTGATCCATTGCTACAAACACTGCTCTCCTGTGAACCGACCTCGGCCTGCCTTCTGACTACGCTCTCCGCCTGATCCATTGCTACAAACACTGCTCTCCTGTGTACCGACCTCCGGCTGCCACCTGACTACGTTATCCGCCTGATCCATTGCTACAAACACTGCTTTCCTGTGTACCGACCTCCGGCTGCCATCTGACTACGCTACCTGCCTCTGCTTCCCCTAGTGTTTGCAGTAACATCGGCTCCAACCCAGACGGGATCTTGACAGAATAATCTCGCGCCAAAATGGAGTCCGCTGTGAACACCCTGAGACGGCAAGTTACGGAGCTTCAAAGTTTTTGTACGGACTCTCAAGGAAAATATGCCAAGTTACAAACTGATTTCACGGCGATACAACAGGAAGTAATTGAGCTACAAAAACAACTACTGGACGTGCGCAATTCAGGGTCCGAATCAAATGCGCGGCTGCCGCTGCCTGCAAAGTTCAGTGGGGATCGCAAGCAGTACCGAGGATTCCTCAATCAATGCCGCATATACTTCCAGATGCAACCTGCTCCCTTTACCAGTGAGAGGAAGAAAGTTTTTTTCATGATAAATCTCCTGACGGATGAAGCTCTTGCTTGGGCTTCACCTTATGTAGAAAAGGACTATGCCCTCCTTAATGACCTGGAAGCTTTCATCGCAGCTATGAATCAAGTTTTTGATGACCCAAACCGCTGTGCCACAGCAGAAACCAAATTACATAATTTGCGCCAAGGACGTCGCTCTGTTGCGGAATATACATCGGAGTTCCGTCGCTGGGTGGCCGACACCACCTGGAATCCAGCGGCCCAGAGAAGTCAATTTCGACGAGGGTTATCAGAACCAGTGAAAGACGAGCTTGCCAGGGTTGAGACCCCTGACCAGTTGGAGGACTTTATTCAACTATGTATCCGGATTGACCAGAGACTTACTGAAAGGAGAAAGGAGAGACTGCGAGCACTTGGGAATAGCCCTGGCTTCTCATTTTCAGCATCAGACCACCAAGAAAAGACGCAAGTTGTGTCTGAACCGATGCAGATCGACGTCATCCGAAGACCACTCTCTGCACAGGAGAAGGAGAGGCGACGTGCAGAACATCTCTGCCTCTATTGTGGGGACCCTGGACACTATGCCATCAACTGTCCTAACAAAAGGACTATAGCCTTTACCAACAACAGGTCTGCCAGCAATACGGACCTTTCTCAGCAGTCGGATTCCATCTTGCAGACTATCTCATCAGTAACGCCAGAAATAGACAAAATACATACCACATCATCTCATTTTGTAATCCCCATTCAGGTTGTAATGGGCACCCAAAAAATACAATGCTCTGCCCTGTTGGATTCGGGAGCAGGAGGAAATTTTATGGACTTAAAATTTACACGTGATAATGATATTTCCAGTAGGACCAAATCCACACCAATTGAAATGGAAACTGTGGATGGATCACCTTTGTCTTCTGGACCTGTCACGCATGAGACAATCGAACTGGAGATTTGTATCGACCCGGATCATCATGAAGCTGTCAGTTTCCACCTTATTTCATCTCCGAAATTTCCGGTTATTCTAGGGATCCCTGGTTTTCAGTCCATAACCCTTCTATCAACTGGGCATCAAGGACCATCACCTTTCCATCTGACTACTGTAAGAATAATTGTCATAAGGAACCCCCTGCTCTCCAACAAGTCCAAATCTCTGAGATTTCGCATGAGAAGGAAGAGAAACTACCACCTCAATATCAGCAGTTCTCTGATGTCTGCAGTAAGAAGAAAGCAGATCAATTACCTCCTCACCGTCCTTATGACTGTCCCATTGAATTGCTGCCAGGAGCAACCATTCCATTTGGACGGATTTACAATCTTTCCGAACCTGAATTGAAGGTATTAAGAAAGTTCCTGGATGAAAATTTAGAGAAAGGCTTTATTCGACCTTCCACATCTCCAGCTGGGGCACCCCTGTTCTTTGTTGAAAAGAAAGACTCCACTCTGCGGCCATGTATTGACTACAGAGAGATGAATAATATCACTGTCAAGAATCGCTACCCGCTACCTTGATTCCTGAACTATTTGAGAGACTCCGTTCTGCGAAAATCTTTACGAAGCTGGATCTTAGAGGGGCTTACAACCTCATACGGATTCGCCCAGGAGATGAGTGGAAGACCGCCTTCAGAACGAGATATGGACATTTTGAATCGCTTGTTATGACCTTTGGCCTTAGCAATGCCCCAGCCACCTTTCAACATTTTATTAATGATGTATTTCGAGATTTCTTGGACCAATTCGTTGTGGCTTATCTCGATGACATTCTTATATTTTCAGACACCTTGGAAGAGCATCGCAGGCACGTCCAGTTAGTCTTGGAACGACTACAGGAGAACCATCTCTACATTAAACTTGAAAAATGTGAGTTTGAACAAACCAGTATCCAATTTCTGGGATATATCATCTCCCCAGAAGGTCTGAGCATGGATCCCGGCAAAATCAATGCTGTAGTGGACTGGCCTGTTCCAAGAAATTTAAAAGACGTCCAGCGTTTCATAGGATTTGCAAATTTTTACCGAAAATTTATAAAGAACTTTTCACGGATCATACTACCAATTACTACACTAACAAAAAAGACAAAAGCATTTTTCTGGTCTCCAGAGGCACAGGAGGCTTTTGACAAGTTGAAAACTCTTTTTACATCTGCTCCATTGTTAGTACACCCAAATCCTGAATTGCCATTTACTGTCGAAGTGGACGCCTCGGACTCTGCAGTGGGAGCTATTCTGTCTCAGCGAGTTGGGGACAAGATGCAACTTCACCCATGTGCGTTTCTTTCCCACACCATGTCATCTGCAGAAAAGAACTACGACATTGGTAATAAAGAACTGTTAGCCATTAAAGTTGCCTTCTCCGAGTGGAGACATCTTCTGGAAGGTGCCAATCACCCTGTGACTGTCCTCACGGACCACAAGAATCTTGAATTCCTCCGTACAGCAAAAAGATTGTCTGCAAGACAAGCACGATGGGCCTTATTTTTCTCAAGATTCAATTTTATAATCTCTTACCGGCCTGGTTCAAGGAATGGCAAGGCTGACGCCCTGTCCAGGATGTGTTCGGAACCTCAGGAGAGGTCTAGTAATGACGATACAATTCTAGGCCCTAAAAATTTTTTGGGAATATTGCACTCTAGAGGACTAGGTAATAGAATTAAAGATGGATATCAAGAGGACTCTTTCCTTAACCATCCTTCGGAAGACGTCGATCTTTCATTCAAAGAGGGGTTTTGGATGCAGAAACACCAAATATATGTACCTGAATCTTCTCGCCTTGAAGTCCTCAAAAGTGTCCATGATTCTAAACTGGCAGGACATCCTGGAGTTGCAAAAACACGAGACTTACTACTTCGTTTCTTTTGGTGGCCTAACTGTAGGAAGGACGTGAGGAAATATGTTTCAACCTGTTTAACATGCGCACGAAACAAGACCCCACGATCGTCTCCTCTAGGACTCTTGCAACCACTCCCAGTTCCATCCAGGCCTTGGGGATCTATTTCCATGGATTTTATTGTGGAACTACCCCCTTCCAAACAGATGACCGTCATCCTTGTCATAGTGGACCGACTCACAAAAATGGCCACTTTATTCCAACTGAAGGAATTCCTACTGCTGAAAAAACTGCAGAACTGATGATCAAAGAAGTATTCAGGTTAAATGGAATTCCTGACAGCGTGGTGTCTGACAGAGGCGTTCAGTTTACGTCAAAATTTTGGAAGAGTTTCTGTACAGCCTTGGGAGTCACGGTGAATCTTTCTACCGCTTTCCATCCTCAGTCCAATGGCCAGACGGAGAGAACGAACCAGACTTTGGAGCAATACCTCCGTTGCTTCATTTCCTATCTTCAGGATGACTGGGTGGACTATTTACCAACAGCAGAGTTTGCCTACAACAACTCCATACATAGCGCTACATCTCAAACCCCATTTTTTGCTAATTATGGAGTACATCCAGTATTTATCCCTAATCTGCCAGTGAACACTCCCATTCCTGCTGTTAATGACAGGCTTACAAAATTACAGGAATCCCAGAAGGAATTATCAGAGATATTGCTCAAGACCCAGGAAGAATATAAGGAAGCAGCAGATAAACATCGGAGAGTGCCCCCTGCTCTTCAGGTTGGAGACAAAGTTTGGCTGTCCACTAAAAACCTTAAGACACATGTGCCATCCTCCAAATTGGGTCAGAAATTCATTGGACCTTTTCAAATTTCTGCAAAAATTAACCAGGTTGCTTTTCGTTTAAAACTTCCCAACAATCTAAAGATTCATCCAGTGTTTCACATATCCTTGCTCAAACCCTTCTGTGAAAACCCGTTTCCAGGAAGAATTCAGCCACCTCCTCCACCAGAAAGGATCCGTGGTGAAGAAGAATACATTGTGGATAAGATTCAGGACTCCCGAAAATTCAGAGGTAAACTGCAGTATCTGGTGCAGTGGAAGGGTTACGGACCAGAGGAAAATTCATGGGAACCAAGGGACAACGTCCATGCTCCTAGACTAACAAGAGCCTTTCATCAAAGGTACCCGGATAAGCCAGCTCCTGAGATGTCCAGAGGCCATCCTGGAAGGAGGGGAGTACTGTCAGGAGTCGAACCCAGTACCACTTGTCCACTGGCCAGCAGCTCTACCATCTGAGCTATTCTGCTGGCTGCAAAGTTCCTTGCTGAACCCAGATACCATTGACTGTTCTTCCTGATTGGCTACACCTAGTGCTCTCTTGATTGGGCCTCTGATTGCCAATTACACACCCTATATAAACCTGGCCCTGTGGGTGTGTCATTGCGAGATTATTGAGCTCCAAGCCTTTAGTCAAGCGTTTCCTGCTGATCCATTGCTACAAACACTGCTCTCCTGTGAACCGACCTCGGCCTGCCTTCTGACTACGCTCTCCGCCTGATCCATTGCTACAAACACTGCTCTCCTGTGAACCGACCTCGGCCTGCCTTCTGACTACGCTCTCCGCCTGATCCATTGCTACAAACACTGCTCTCCTGTGTACCGACCTCCGGCTGCCACCTGACTACGTTATCCGCCTGATCCATTGCTACAAACACTGCTTTCCTGTGTACCGACCTCCGGCTGCCATCTGACTACGCTACCTGCCTCTGCTTCCCCTAGTGTTTGCAGTAACATCGGCTCCAACCCAGACGGGATCTTGACAAGTTTACAGAACAGAAGGAACAGAACTATTAAATATTATTATTTATTTAATTTAATCCAAAGTGAGGCAGTGTTCATGAAAAATAAACAAAAGATTTTACAAGGGAGACAAAATAATACAGCATAAACAGTTATATAAAATAAAAGGGATTACCAGGAGAACTTACTACACCGATCGCAGAGACGATTCAGTTTAGCCGAAGGAGAGCGCTTCGATTTGCCCGTCAATAAACAGGGTCCCTGAATACACGATATGTAACTCTCTGCACAAACACTGATGATAATTGGGATTGATCTTTTATCAGACCCTGAGTCCCACCCACACCCCCACCCCGTGATGACCTCACATAGGCCGGATTTTAGGAAATCCCAACTTATACAATAACTCTACGTTTGAGACTGATGTCATCTTTTGTATGAGAATTTTATCTACGCTTAGAGACCAAACATGGCCTAGCTGCTGGCGGTTATATGGCCCCTATGGATTTGGGGCCTTTTGGAGGGGGCTATAATTATGAGAAAATATGTGTATTTTTGCCTAGTTATCCGATGTTGAAAATGTACTTCTCAATAATAATGGACAGATAGAAATTCAATATTCTATATTTTCTCCGAAGACATACTATCTGCTGATTTATTGTAACTGCAGTGACCATAGCTATTTGAAAAGGCTGTGAAATCTTCCTTTAATCCACTCAGATGCCAATAATGTTTTCCTGTCTCTTGGTCTGTGGTCAATACACATCCTCTTCAGTCTCCTGGGCATAAAGAGGGCTCTTTGTGCACTGCCATTTTACATAAAGGCAGTTGTAGTGCTACCTGTTATGATTCGGTAGCTGAGGAGTGCAGGCAAAAAGGCAATACACCAGAGCAGTTGGAATCTATGAGATTGCAGTACCCTGACTAACCACCACAACTAGAGGCAGCCGTGGAGCGTTCCTACGTTGGTCCTAGACGCCTCGTCACAGCCTGAGAAACTAACTACACCTAAAGATAGAAATAGGAAAGCTATCTGCCCCGGAGCAGAACCCCAAAGATAATAGCAAGCCCCCAAACATGTAATGGCGGTTAGACAAGACGAAATACTGACACAGACAGAAAATAGTATGAGCAAACGTTGGGGCCCAAACTAACTAAATAGAAAAGGATAGGAAGGGTACTTACTGCAATCCAAAAAAAACCCTGAAAGCACCAACTCTACTAATTTCAAAAACACCTGAGATCACACGACCTCTACCACCTAAATTAGCTCTCTGGTGTAACAAAATCAAAACAGCAGCCACTGAAAAAACTGGAAAAAGCAAAAGTACAAACATCAGTGGCTGAACTAAACTGAGAGGGCAAAAGCCCCCTGAGGGGACCCAGAAGGCCCCCACAGAAGTGCAGGACAAAATGCAAAAATCAAGCACAGAAAACAAAAAGAAGAAAATGTCTTATCTGTTAGAAGGAGATGCAGACACGACACAGCAGGCTACAAGGGAAACTGGAATCAAGGATTCAGACCAGAACAATTGATCACCGGCAACCTGATGGGAAGGTGACTCCCTTATATAAGACCAGTCAGTAACACCTGATTCCCAGTCCTCACAATCTTCACTGAAAAGACCAGTACCGCTTGTAACCACCAGAGGGAGCCTCTGCTCAGAACTCATCTCAAGCCCATTCACAACAGTACCCCCCCCTTGAGGAGGGGTCACCGAACCCTCATTTGAGCAACCAGGTCGGTCAGGATGAGTTCTATGATACGCACGGATGAGTCTCCTAGCATGGATGTCCGAAGCAAACACCCAAGAATTGTCTTCCTGACCATAACCTCTCCACTTAACCAAATACTGGAGTTTCCGTCTAGAAAAACGAGAATCTAATATTTTCTCAACCACATACTCCAGATTGCCCTCAACCAAAACAGGGTCAGGAGGCACAGCAGCAGGAACCACTGGCTCAACAAACCTCTTCAACAAGGACTTGTGGAACACGTTATGGATCTTAAATGTCCCTGGAAGAAGCAAACGAAAAGAAACAGGATTAAGAATCTCCATGATCTTATAAGGTCCAATGAACCTAGGCTTAAATTTAGGAGATGCTACTCTCATAGGAATATTTTTTGAGGACAACCAGACCAAGTCCCCTACTTTAAACCGAGGACCATCAGTCCTATGCCGGTTAGCAAACCGCTGGGCCCTCTCTTGAGAGAGGGACAACCTCTCCACTACCTGGTCCCAAATCAGTTGCATACGCTCCACAACAGAGTCAACACCCGGACAGACAGAAGCCTCCGTCTGTCCCGAAGAAAATCGAGGGTGAAACCCAGAATTACAGAAAAATGGAGACATCAAAGTGGCAGAGCTAGCCCTATTATTAAGAGCAAACTCAGCCAAAGGCAAAAAAGAAACCCAGTCATCCTGATCAGCAGACACAAAGCATCTTAGATAAGTCTCCAATGTCTGGTTTGTTCTCTCAGTTTGACCATTGGTCTGAGGATGAAACGCCGAGGAGAAAGACAATTGAACACCAAGTTTAGAACAAAAGGTCCTCCAAAATCTGGAAACAAACTGGACTCCTCTGTCAGACACAATGTTCTCAGGAATGCCGTGTAAACGAACCACGTGCTGAAGGAACAAAGGCACCAATTCAGAGGAGGAAGGCAACTTAGGCAATGGCACAAGATGTATCATCTTGGAAAACCTATCACAAATCACCCAGATGGCGGTCATTCTCTGAGAAACAGGAAGGTCGGAAATGAAATCCATAGAGATATGGGTCCATGGTCTCTTGGGCACAGGCAATGGCATCAACAAACCAACAGAGCGAGAGCAAGGCTTGGAGCGAGAGCAAGTCCCGCAGGACTGCACAAATTCCCTGACATCACGAGACAAGGTAGGCCACCAAAAGGACCGACTAACCAAGTCTCTGGTACCAAAAATTCCGGGATGCCCAGCCAACGCGGAACAATGAATCTCAGACATCACACTCTTTTTCCACTGGTCCGGGACAAACAATTTTCCAACAGGGCAGCGCTCGGGCCTATCCTCCTGACACCCCTCCAGAGCAAGTCTCAAATTGGGTGAGATGGCGGAAAGAACTACACCCTCTTTCAAAATAACAGAAGGATCAGATAACTCAGGAGAGTCCGCAAGGAAACTCCTCGAGAGAGCATCCGCCTTAACATTCTTAGTGCCAGGAAGAAAGGAAACCACAAAATTAAAACGTGTGAAAAACAAGGCCCACCTGGCCTGTCTAGGATTGAGTCGCTTGGCAGATTCCAGATAAACCAGATTCTTATGGTCCGTAAGGACCACCACCCGATGTTTGGCTCTCTCCAGCCAATGTCTCCACTCTTCAAAAGCCCACTTCATGGCCAATAACTCCCGATTACCCACGTCATAATTACGTTCAGTAGGAGAAAATTTTCGAGAGAAAAAGGCACAAGGGTTACTTTTAGAGGTCTCTGGATCTTTTTGGGACAAAATGGCACCTGCCCCAATTTCAGAGGCATCAACCTCCACCTGAAATGGCAGAGAAACATCAGGCTGCTGTAGAACAGGAGCAGAAGTGAATCTCTGCTTAAGTTCCTGAAATGCAGAGACTGCCTCAGGAGGCCAATTCACCACATCAGAACCCTTTTTGGTCAAATCAGTTAATGGTTTAACAATAACCGAGAAATTACCAATAAATTTACGATAAAAATTGGCAAAACCCAAAAATCTTTGAAGAGCCTTTAATGAAGTAGGTTGGACCCAATCATAGATGGCCTGAACCTTGACCGGGTCCATTTCAATAACAGATGGGGACAAAATGAATCCCAGAAATGAGATCCTCTGTACGCCAAAAAGACACTTTGATCCCTTCACATACAGAGCATTCTCTCTCAAAATCTGGAATACAGTTCGAACATGTTTCACATGAGAGTCCCAGTCATTGGAAAAAATCAAGATATCATCCAAATAAACAATCAGAAATTTATCCACAAAATCCCTGAAAATGTCATTCATGAAGGACTGGAAGACAGAAGGAGCATTAGTGAGCCCAAAGGGCATCACAAGGTACTCAAAATGCCCCTCCGGGGTATTGAATGCAGTCTTCCATTCATCCCCGTGCTTAATGCGAATAAGGTTATATGCCCCCCTGAGGTCAAGCTTGGTAAACCAAGTAGCGTTTTTCACCCTGGAAAACAGGTCAGAAATCAAGGGTAACGGGTATTGATATTTCACAGTAATATTGTTCAAAAGACGATAATCAATACACGGCCTTAATGAACCATCCTTTTTGGCCACAAAGAAAAAACCGGCACCTAAGGGTGAAGAGGATGGTCTGATATGACCTTTCTCCAATGACTCCTTGATATAAGACCGCATAGCGTCATGTTCAGGTACAGACAAGTTAAAAAGGCGACCTTTAGGGAATTTACTACCAGGCACTAATTCAATAGCGCAGTCATAGCTCCTATGGGGAGGCAAGGATGCAGATTTACTTTCGCTAAACACATCAGAAAAATCAATCAAAAAGTCAGGAACATCCTGAGCCTGGGGGGAGGCAGAAAAAACAGGAGTGTTGGTATTAACACATTGGCAGCCCCAACTGGTTACAGACACAGATTTCCAATCCAAAACAGGATTATGAGACTGTAACCAAGGGAAACCCAGTAAGATAATATCATGCAGATTATACAGAACCAAAAATTTGCAGCACTCTTGATGATCAGGTTCAACCCTCATTATAACCTGAGTAGAGAACTGAGGTTTATTCTCAGCCAAAGGGGTAGAATCGATCCCCAGAAGGGGAATAGACTTCCGTAGGGGTATCAAGGGAAACCCACAACGTTTAGCAAAATCATAATCCATCAGGTTAATAGCTGCTCCAGAATCAACGAAAGCCTGAGCAGAAAATGAGGACAAAGAGCATATCAGAGTGACAGTTAGTAAAAACTTAGTCTGAACACTACCCAAGACAACTGAGCGTGCAAAACGTCCTCCCCGCTTAGGGCAGACTGAAATAGCATGAGAGGCATCACCACAGTAGAAACATAACCCATTGCGCTTTCGAAACTCATGACGCTGTGCCCCAGACACCACTCTATCACACTGCATGGATTCAGAAGCAGGTTCACAAGGCAACACTATTCCACGCATACTTCTCCGCTCACGCAAACGTCTGTCAATTTGAATCGCTAATGACATAGAATCATTGAGACCAGAGGGGACAGGGAATCCCGCCATAACATCCTTTACATTATCTGACAGCCCCTTCCGAAAAAGGGCCGCCAAAGCGTCGTCATTCCACTTGGTCAGGACTGCCCACCTACGGAATCTCTGACAGTATAACTCAGCGTCATCAAGCCCCTGATTTAATGCCAACAAGGCTTTTTCAGCTTGATCAGTGACATTAGGCTCATCGTACAATAACCCCAAAGCCTGAAAAAATGCATCAACATCACTCAAAACAGAATCCCCAGGTGTCAGGGAAAAAGCCCAGTCCTGAGGATCGCCGCGCAGGAGAGAGATGACAATTTGAACCTGCTGCGCTGCGTTTCCTGAGGACTTAGATTTTAAGGCAAAAAACAATTTACAATTATTTTTGAAATTCTGAAACTTAGCTCGATCCCCTAAAAACAAATCTGGCATGGGAATCCTAGGTTCCACAACAGGCAACCTAGCAAGATAGATAGCAATACTCCGAACCTCAGTGGCAAGCTGATCCACACGGCCAGACAACTGTGCAAACTCCATTGAGAGAAAAAAAAATCCTCCCCAGCACCCAGAGATACAGAGGGAAAAAAAAAAAAAAAAAATGCAACAAACAGAAAAATATTTCTGACAACTCTGACAACCCTTTTTTTTTTTCTTTCACAATATTTTTTCCCTTCTGTGAGTACCATACAATTTTCAATTTTTTGGGCCGGTGATACTGTTATGATTCGGTAGCTGAGGAGTTCAGGCAAAAAGGCAATACACCAGAGCAGTTGGAATCTATGAGATTGCAGTACCCTGACTAACCACCACAACTAGAGGCAGCCGTGGAGCGTTCCTACGTTCGTCCTAGACGCCTCGTCACAGCCTGAGAAACTAACTACACCTAAAGATAGAAATAGGAAAGCTATCTGCCCCGGAGCAGAACCCCAAAGATAATAGCAAGCCCCCAAACATGTAATGGCGGTTAGACAAGAAGAAATACTGACACAGACAGAAAATAGTATGAGCAAATATTGGGGCCCAAACTAACTAAATAGAAAAGGATAGGAAGGGTACTTACTGCAATCCCAAAAAAAACCCTGAAAGCACCAACTCTACTAATTTCAAAAACACCTGAGATCACACGACCTCTACCACCTAAATTAGCTCTCTGGTGTAACAAAATCAAAACAGCAGCCACTGAAAAAACTGGAAAAAGCAAAAGTACAAACATCAGTGGCTGAACTAAACTGAGAGGGCAAAAGCCCCTGAGGGGACCCAGAAGGCCCCCACAGAAGTGCAGGACAAAATGCAAAAATCAAGCACAGAAAACAAAAAGAAGAAAATGTCTTATCTGTTAGAAGGAGATGCAGACACGACACAGCAGGCTACAAGGGAAACTGGAATCAAGGATTCAGACCAGAACAATTGATCACCGGCAACCCTGATGGGAAGGTGACTCCCTTATATAAGACCAGTCAGTAACACCTGATTCCCAGTCCTCACAATCTTCACTGAACAGACCAGTACCGCTTGTAACCACCAGAGGGAGCCTCTGCTCAGAACTCATCTCAAGCCCATTCACAACAGCTACCTCCTGTCTCCGTATGACAAATGGTAGAGGAAAGAAAAAAAGAAAAAAAGGGAGGGGGGATATGTTGGACCTCAAGGATTTTTAATATTTTCTATGGCACCACCGATCTCTAATCTGTAGCTCCTTCAGGCATTTAGGCTCAGTTCACATTACATTTCTGATCAACGTTTAGCATATGCACCAGACTGATGCCACTATAAAGTCTACAACTATAGACCCAGTCATCCACTGGATGCACAATGAGCGTCCCTTTGGCATGCACCAGTAAATATCGATTTTACTTCATTTTCCCATTGTCTAGAAAAGCATTGCTGACGGTACAAAGGCATCAAACAAAATCAAGACAGCCTAGAGGTGATATATGCCACGGTAAGCCTGTAACAGAGGCATTCATTGGAGCCTTCATTGTAGGCTTAAGTCAGGTAATTCCCCCAATATATACCTCGAGGCGGGGGAGGTTAACCAGCCGCTACCGCCAGTGACTGGCTGCAGGAGAAAAATTAACGTGTGGCGTATCATCTCTGCATCAGGAAGCGCAAAAATTGTGAAGGGACCAGGAAGTGTCGATGTGAGAGTGGCAGGAGATCCTTTATTAGTTTTACCCATTCTGGGTCTTTTTCTTAGATATTCCTGGCAGGACAACCTCTTTGATTATCCACACATACAAGTGCTTTATCCCTAATATTTTCATTTTTTACACCGTAGTTGCTGTGATCATAATATTATATTTTTCTAGTGTCCATATTACACAAGTCCAAAACTTCATAAGACGTGTTCCCAACATGTTTCCTAAGATGACATATTTTGGGCTTATATAGAGACTCTACTAATGGTGGCAAATATTTATCGAATCACAGAAAATCTACAGACGTCAAATGACCTTGGGCCAAGCTGGCTGTTAAAATGACAGACTTTGTAAAACGTTCATAAGATCGTTGCCAAGTGAAGTTTCCTGAATTAAGTTAGTCCTGCAACTTTCGATCCACTGTGACCACAAAGCAATATGTCACACGGTTAGTATGCAGGAAGGCGCTCGCCCGCCAACCACACAGACCTTAAATGGACTTTAACACAAATTCTAGCTGCCTGAAGATCAAAGCAGCTTCTCAAGTCTAAGGACATTGATATTTCATGATCAATAACCAGTCACAAAGACAATCTGAACTAAACAGTATGGAAGTTATCCGACGATGATGCAGCCAATTATCACTGCTCAACGACATGAAAATCCCTTAAGCCCACTTTTCCCAGAATAAGACATGGACTATGCATGGATTCACATAATAAATATCCTAATCCTTTCACGATTGCCTAAAATAAACCCATAAAACGTCTATAATGTGGGTCTACAGAAAGTTTGCTCATAAGTACAGCCAACTGAGGCAGACACAGAAGTCAACTTCTTTGTGGACTGAACAACACTCAACTGTCAGGGAGCAAGATCATGAAAGGGGAACTGAACCTATGGGATGAAAATCCAGCTATTAATCCATCAGTGCCCACTAAGATCAATTTTCCATGAAGGATCTGTGAAGCATCAAGGCACAATATTTGTAGACCAGGGAGAACTGAGGGTGCAGAGGTAGCCCAAAAGTCCAAAAGATATTTCGTACTGGTGGCTTTTAAAGTGACAGAAAGGCGCTAGGGTTAGATTGGGGTTCTGTTACAGAATATGCATTGGCTCCAAGTTAAACCTCTGGTAGAATAGTTTCTACTAAAGGTTTTGCAAATTTATTCTGTACACAGCTGAAAAAACAGGTTGCACCATTTGGCTATGTACATGTGTTGTTTCCGGAAACAACAGAAAGTTAGAGTCTGTAAAAGTCCAGCGAGAAAATTACAAAGTTTATAAAAATGTAATATGGGGAAAAAATTGCAAAAATGTTTAAAAAAAATACATGTAACACAAAAATCTGATTTAAACAATAAGTCATTTTCTGATGACATTTTCCTGTGACAGCCCTTTCTAGAAAAAGTGAGTTGGGAGAATGATAAACTTTTTGGTGTGTTGCTGCAGTTGCTTGGGGATCTTGAGTATTGCTGTTGCAGAAAGAGGAGAGAGTAAAAAATTCTGAAAGGTAGACCCCTGATACTAAAGCGCAAGAATTGGGGAAGCATCGTAAAAGCACATGGGAAGCCCTATTTACAGACTCTCAAGAAATCACCATTATCAATTGCCCCCAGAGGCTGACCAACAAGGGAAAAATCTGAGATGAGGCACACAACAATAATTTTGTTTGTAATGAAATGACTGGGACCCACTTGTCCTCCGCATGCCTGCACTACTGTCAAAGAGAGTAATTGGAAAGATTAGATCTCAATGTTAAGCCATCATACACATTAGATGGCTGATGGCTGAGCTATGCTTCAGACCATCGTTTGACCGACAGCCATCTCAGCCGACCTTACCATACACAGGAACTCTCGACCAGACGAGAGCTCATGTGTTCTCTGTGAAAAAGTCACCAGCAGACATCTCACATCTCATCTCATGAGATTCTCATGGGAGGACAATGTGATTGGCAGGCACACATCAGACATGCCCGATCGTCATCTTATCCGACAAACATTTGGCCTTCGTTCCTGTACACATTAGAGTGTTGGCCGAACCCATTGATATCAGCGGGTTTGGTCAACATTAGTCCAATGTGTATGTATTTACTGGTCTGCTCATTATTAGAAATTGTTGGACAGTCTGTAAAAATAGGACAATTTTGTCCATTTCAAAAATTTGACTTGTCCATGATTTCTTTGAAGCTAGAGACTTGTACAGATTTTTATACCTGTATTTATCACCGTTTTACAAAAAGGTAAAAAAAAAAATAAAAATAAATGTTGTAAACCCCAATTACTGTCCACAAGATTATTTGTTACATGGCCCCATTCATTAAATGAGGCATATCCAAAATGAGCTTTTTTTTCTTTCTCAAAAGTAGCATGGCTGTTGTTCATGGGCTGAGTCACGCGTCTTGTAGCTTTATAATTCCAGGGAAACCCTTTAAGTAGGAAGAAAATTTTTCAATATTCTTTAATTACGGTAGGTCTAAAAAAAATTCTCTATATATTAATGGTACTAAACCAGATGCCCAAGGAACTGTGGATTTTTTTTTACTTGCTTTTCCAAATTGTCAATGTGTGTTTATAAAAGAGTTATGCCGGCTAAGACAGGGCTATTCACCTTATACAAACTTTATTTTAGATTCCTGCTGAACTGAAACTAAAGTGCTGTAGCCATTAAATTACTGTATACATTAATCTTTCCCATTACAGTCCCCCGGGGCTCCACATTCGCTTTATCAACCAACCACGTTTCAATGTAAACAACACATTTAAGTTCGCTCTCTTACATTACCTCCAGTACATTAAGTACCGTAGCACCCTTACCTTATGAGGACTTTCAACACTATCTCGTGAGACATGCAAAACAAAGGAAGCTCTATCCAATTTTGTATACAGCAAACAAGATGAGTGACTTGAAGCTGCTGGACTCGAATTAAAAATTGTCCATTAATATGACATTTATGACACCTTTGCCTTGTAATAATACCTACATATGAAGATCAAGGTATTCACTAACCTACTCTCACACGGTAAGATATAAAATTTTATTGAACATAATAAAAAGCGTTTTTAGAAATACTGCACAAATATGGGGTTCAAACAGGAAGGATCAAGTAAAGAGGATGGTAGATCCAAGTAAAAAAGGGTTCAGTATTCACTCCTATAATACAGTGGGTTCGGAAAGTATTCAGACCCCTTTACATTTTTCACTCTTTGTTTCATTGCAGCCATTTGGTAAATGCAAAAAAGTTAATTTTTTTCTCATTAATGTACACTCTGCACCCCATCTTGACTGAAAAAAAACAGAAATGTAGAAATTTTTGCAAATTTATTAAAAAGTATTAAAAATCGCGGTCGCGTGACCGCTACGTCATCAGAGGTCATTCTCACAATGAATTACTGGGAACAGAACTTGCCAGCAGTGCCGCTGAGGAGATTGGGGGCCGACAGGAGGTGAGTGTGACCAACCTGTCAATCACTTTTCCAAGCAATGCTTCAAATCGCTTGGAAAAGCGCTTGAATTCCGCAAGCTAAAAACGCTTGCACAATGCTTGTGTTTTGCGGGAAAGCGAATTCCGCATGCTTTTTACCCACGGCAGGGAGTTACGGAAATGCTGCGGACAATTCCGCAGCATTTCTGCAACGTAGGCACATAGCCTTAGTGTGAATAGCTCCTATGGAATAACTGATGGAAGTAAAGCTCACTGGTCTGGCATCCGTCATTGCCCTTAATAATGCAGGATTTATTTTTTATCAGAAAATCAACATATTACAATGATAGAGGTTTGGGAATCCCCGTCCACGTGACACTTATATATACATTCCATGTCCTGGCACTATGAGAGATCGTCGTCCCTCTGGGAAGTACCTTGGCTCTTACCACTGAAGAGATACGGATCACTTTTTATAAATCCCATTATTTAACGTTAAAAAAATAAAATCTTCATTCTATAATGAGGAAAGCTTTGAAAGAGAATGATTATGAGATCACTTTGGGATCTCCTGCTTCTGAAATTACCTCCATCTGTTTTTGCACTCAGAAAGCCAGACCAAAGCATGACGAGAGGTAACCATTCGATATGTTTTTCAACGTGCAAGATTGTACTGTAAAGACTGTGGTTAACAAGAGAATTGGGGAACTCACATTTTTTTGAGCAGTCAATAATATATTCTAATTCTTCAGAGGGAGAAGGATCACAGTCTCATGAAAAGAAAAACCCGAAACGTCCTAAGAAAATAAGAACTATGTAAATTATATTAAAATATGATCATATTGGGGATATACTTCAAACAGTTGAAATCATGTAGATCCGAAAGTGATATCTATTATATATATATATATATATATATATATATATATATATATATACATATATATATATATATATATATATATATATATTTATATTGGGTGTTTTATTTATTTTTACGTGACCTACCACATAAAAAAACTTGACATTTTCCACTTTTTACTTTTTACTTTTAGTGTGTACTGGTTGGTTTAGTTCTGATGTGTGGTGGATTGAATAAAAGTGTAATAGGAGGGGATCGCTGTGGAGGAGCCCCTAGGGATAAGGTTAGGAATAGTAGTGACCCCTCTGCAGTGTGCATGACAAAAATTGTTTTGTAAAGTCAAACTGTAAGTTGGTGTTAAAGTTTGTGAATTTTTGCACATCAGTAATTGACTTTTACCTAATTACAGTAATTATTTAAAAGGCTTTTTTGAGACCGACAAAATTTGCTTAAAGTACCACTCCAACGTTTTAGACTTTTTTTTTCAGCGCTGGAGCAGCACTTTAAATGTAAGCTCCCTGCCCCTGTTCTTATACTCACCATCCAAGGGCTTTGCCTTTTACCGATGCCGCTCTGGTCCTGTGGCGCCATCTTGTGCCGTAACTTTTGACTGGCCGGAAGTCAGAAGTTAAGTCACAAGAGTTCAATGCAAGTCTGTGAGAGCCAGAATGAGGTTCTCATAGAGATGTATTGAAAAGTCACCACCAACACGATCTATGAAACACTGGATTGTGCCGGCAGGTCACTTTTTGCCAAAGACCGACGGGACTGATGCTGGTGTAAGGCAGGTACAAGGATGCAGAAACACAAAGGCGCAGAGCAAGGGTTAACAAGGGTGCGGTTTAATCAGGGGTTCTCCTCGCACGGAGCCAACAAGGGGTTAAACAAATTAAACAGTACTCAACAGTCCTTTTATCAGATTCAACTTATCGTGACTCCGCTGTCCTTTACTCACTTGCAGACCGATGGGTGATGGGATGCCGGCGGAGGCCGGTGCTGCATCTTCAGGCTTCCCCAACTAACACACGGCCTTGCTTCTGGCAGCAGCGGGCGGTCACCGGTTTTGCTCACTGAGTCCTTAGTCCACTGAACTGCAGAGCCGAAAAGTGAAGCTCTGTGCAAGTTTCTACTATGTGTGTGCTTTCCTGTGCACCCGCCAATACCTGGATGCCTGCACCACAATGCTTCACTTGGCACTCATCTCTCGGTAAACCCGCTGGTACCTGGATAACCACACCACGATGCTTCCCTCGGCGCCCGTCTCTGTGTGTACCCACTGGAACCTGGGAGTCCCCCCTGCGTCCGTCCTGGGTCTCTGCTCTGCAGACTATCTCTCTCCGCGGCACACCGCAGGCCCCTGCTCTCTTCCATATGGCGGGAACTCTCTGACATTTTCCGTATTACACTCTCTGACTTCCCCTCGCTTACCACACCCCTTCTTTTTAGGTCATGGGTTCTTTCCGACTCCCATTTCCTTCCCCCCCTGCAACACTGGATGCGGCCTCGGCAGTTCAGGACCCAGTGTCTCATACGTACCCACAGCCCAGTCTTCTTCCTGAGGGCTCATACTCACATGCGAGGAAATCGTCCGATGCTCGCATGTGAAATCCCAGCTCTGGCGCCGGCACTCGGGAGTGGAGTGCGCGGCTGCATGTATTTATATGGAAAAGGATGAAGGTTGTGGCAGGTGAGTATGAGACAGGGGGCAGGGGAATTACATTGAAAGCACCACTCCAGCAGTGGAATAAAAAACAAACTGATCAAGTGGTGCCTTAAATTTTCATGAAAATAACAAAATATGGCTCCCTGCCGCCTGTTTACTTTTCTGCAGCAGTAACATGAACAGTGAAGCCATTCAATGGCTCCAGCAGTGATGGATGGCACAAGCTCATCAAGGCCAGTGATTGAATACAGTGGTCGAATGGGCAGGCTTAACAGCTGCAGAAAAGTAAACAGACTTCCGGGGAGCACAGACGATTCATCAAGAAAGTAATGGTGGTTTTGATATTTTATGGCATTTACCTTTAGCCACATTTTGGTTTATCTGCGAAAACCTTTTTAAAGACAATCTGTAGGGGCAGAAACCCTGATTACAGTGATGTGTCACTTGCTGAGTAGTTTGCTCTAGTTTGAAAAAAAAAACAGTGTTTTATCAGCAGTAAATTATCAATGGATGTCTAGGTGTTGCATGTAAGCCAGTCTAGATAATCTGTGTAACCCTTACCCCACCCCTACAACTGATTGGCAGCTTGCTAACAATGCACAGTATATACAGGAGCTGCCAATCAGTGGTGATGGCGGGGTTAAACAGAACTCAACATTTATCGCACTGCTACATCTACAGCAGAGAAAATAGGGATTTTTTAAATAACACATCGCTGGAATCAGGTTCTCTGTCCCAACAATATGCTGCTCTCAGATTCCATAGCAAAAACCCCTGACAGATTCATTTTAAAACACCATTCTAGCCAGTAGGTTTTTTTCACATCTGGAGTAGCGTTCGTGTCTTAACCGTTTTTTCGGCAACGCTGCGGTCCCACGACGCCATCTTGAGAGCCAGAAAGGAACGAGGCTCTCATAGATTTATGCTCAAAAAAGAGAAAGGACAGCACCTCCAAAATTCATACAATGATGTAATGTCTCTCGGCCGACCACCGCCACAGCAGCAATGCACCAGCAGGGCAGACGGTCTGGTGCCCCACAGCGCCCAAGCTGCAAGACTGAGTCCCCATGACTCCAGACCGCGCAGCCCCACCAGCACAAAACCATCGCAAAAATGGCCGCCGCACAGCACCCACAACAAATGAAAGGAGTACTGAAACTCACCTTCCTCTAGTTCTTCAGTGAGCACAGAAATGGGCTAGACCCCTTACTTTGCAGTCTCCTGCTAATTAAAAATACCTGTGCCAAATGGGAGGAGTACACATCCAAAGAAAAAAAAAAAAAAGGACAGAACATGCAATATTCTCAAAAAAGAGAAAGGACAGCACCTACAAAAATCATACAATGATCTAATGCCTCTCGGCAAAAATATATATAACTGAACATGAGGTTCTTATTTTAACATTCTGATCAGACTGTATGAAGCCCACTGCCACGTCAACCTCATAGTGGATCCTACTGCCCTAACGGAGCCGCGCGCCGAACACAGCCACAGCGGCAATGCTGGTGCAGGGCAGATGACCTGGTGCCCCACAGCGCCCACGCTGCTAGACTGAGCTCCCATGACTTCAGACCATGCCGCTCCACCAGCACAAAACCACAGCAGAGACTTACATTGATTAGTGACCTCCGGAGCAACGTGAAACACTGGAGTGGAGCGGAAGGCCGGAGTCACACACAACCACAAAAAATCGGTCCGTTTTAGACGGTCGACAATCGGATCAAAATAAAAACATCACACATCCTTCTGGCATCCGATTTTCCTTCAAAGATGCGATTTAGTCGCATGTGTGTGTACCTTGTAACATCCGATTTTCATCCGACTTGCGAGATTTTCTCGCAGGCTTGCAAAACTGACATATAATGGATCCAAAAGAATAGTATTTAAATGCCAAAAGAAAGAATAGATATATACACATAGAGCACATATATATATATATATATATATATATATATGTCATTGTGACATATATATATACATATATTTATAATTCTTACACTTCTACATACTGTTATATCCGCTAATTCAATTGCCGGCTTCAGTGAAATCACAGAAGCCGACATGAAATGATACATTGTTTCCACACATTTAACCATGTAATTTCATGTATTTTTATATATGTTTGAAACATACAATTACATGAGTATATGTGTGCTAAATTTCAGACATGTAGGGGTTAATTAAAGGTGTAAATTCGTTGAAAAAAAATGCGTGGGCTCCCGCTGTATTTTCTCCACCAGACAGACAAAGCAAGCGAGTGGGGGCAGATAATAATAGCCTAGGGAGGGTACATTTTTTTTGTGCCCCCCCTGGCTACTAACATCTGCCCCAGACACCCCAGAAAGGGCAAATCTATAATTAGATTCACCCTTTCTGGCACTTTGCCCGTCTATTCCCATTGCCCTGTAGCGGTGGTGAATGGGTTAATAATCTGGCGTTATTGTCACCTTAGTATTGAAAGGTGACCTTAAGGCAGGTTAATAATTGATAGCTGTCAATTAGACAACTATCAATTATTAATCCTATTGTATGAAAGAAAATCAAACACACACAGTTTAATAAAAAAATAAGTTTAATTAAATAATCACACAGTTTTTGACCATATTTTATTTTCCTGCTAAAACCATTTCCTGTACTAAAAATAAAATAAAAGAGCAAAATTATACTTACCAATCCGATGTACAGTCAGGTCCCACGGTGTAATCCATCAGAAAGGGTTAACAGGTTACAGGTCGCAGAGAGCTAATAATGCTGTCTCAGACCTGTATTCCCCTGAATGAATAAGTTCCTCTCCCAGCGAAAGTAGAGGAATAGATTCATGAATGGAGCTTAATTGATTTATTGCCAATTTAACTGTAGTGACCTGACCTAAAGGGAAAGTGGACACAATCAATTAAGCTTCATTCATGAAACACATCCTCTCCTGTCGCCAGGAGAGGAACTTATTCATTCATGAGCTTTGAGCTGAGCATGCAGGATTACTTGCACTGCTTGGCTCAAAGCTAGTTAACCCTTTGTGAAGGATTACAGCGTGGGACGTGACAGATCGGCGGAATAGGTAAGAATAATGTTGTTTTATTTTTTTTTCTTTATTTTAGGAGATCAATGGCTTCGCACGGATTAAGTGTAAAATAAAATATGGTCAAAAAAATTTGTTTTTATTTCATTAAAATTATTTATTCTTAAAGTGTGTGTGTTTTTTTATTTACTTCAATAGGATTAATAATTGATAGTTGTCTAATTGACAGCTATCAATTATTAACCTACCTTAAGGTCACCTTTCAATTGCAAGGTGACAGTAAGGTGAGATTAACCCATTCGCCACCGCTACAGGGCAATGGGAATAGACGGGCAAAGTGCCAGAAAGGGCGAATCTAATTATAGATTTGCCCTTTCTGGGGTGTCTGGGGGCAGATGTTAGTAGCCAGGGGGGGCACAAAAAAAATGTAACCTCCCTAGGCTATTATTATCTGCCCCCACTCGCTTTGCTTTGTCTGTCTGGTGGAGAAAATACAGCGGGAGCCCACGCATTTTTTTTCAACTAAATTACACCTTTAATTAACCCCTACATGTCTGAAATTTTGCACAAATACACTCATGTAATTGTATGTTTCAAACATATATAAAAATACATGAAATTACATGGTTAAATGTGTGGAAACAATGTATCATTTCATGTCGGCTTCTGTGATTTCACAAAACCCGGCAATTGAATTAGCGGCTATTACAGTATGTAGAAGTCTAGGAACTATAAATATATGTATATGTACATGTCACAATGACATGTATATATATATATATATGTGTTCTATGTGTATATATCTATTCTTTCTAGTCTTTATTAAAGCTGTCAGTGTGATTTTACAGTATAGCCGGGGATGAATTGCCGGCTTTTCTAAAGGACACCGATGCGATTTCATCGCAAGTCACACAGTGTGGTCCGTTTGTAATCCGATTTTTCATCGCTCCCATAGACTTGCATTGGCGATTGTCGACCGACAATCGGTGACAATCGCAGCATGCTGCGATTGTACACGGACGTTTAAAACGGACCACAAAAAATCTGATACTGGGAGCTGCTCCATAGATTAACATAGGTCCGACTGCAATGCGATATTTCATCGCATTGCAGTCGTCCGATTTTGTCGCCAGTGTGACTCCGGCCGAAGGGTCACAAACTGCAGGAGGACGGGAGTAGCGATGTAAACAGATGAAGATGCCGGAAGGTGAGTATCATACAGGGGGCAGAAGATTTGGATTTTAACCCCTTAGCCCCCAAGGTTGGTTTGCACGTTAATGACAGGGCCAATTTTTACAATTCTGACCACTGTCTCTTTATGAGGTTATAACTCTGGAACGCTTCAGCGGATCTTCTTCTGAGATATTTTCTTGTGACATATTACATGTACTTCACGTTAGTGGTAAAATTTCTTCGAAATAACTTGCGTTTATTTATGAAAAAAATTGAAATATGGCAAAAAGTTTGAAAATTTGGCAATTTTCAAACTTTGAATTTATATGCCCTTAACCCCTTCACCCCAAGGGTGGTTTGCACGTTAATGACCGGGCCAATTTTTACAATTCTGACCACTGTCTCTTTATGAGGTTATAACTCTGGAACGCTTCAACGGATCTTCGCGATTCTGAGATTGTTTTCTCATGACATATTGTACTTCACGTTAGTGGTAAAATTTCTTCAATGTAACTTGCATTTATTTTTGAAAAAAATGGAAATATGGCTAAAATTTTGAAAATTTACCAATTTTCAAACTTTGAATTTTTATTCCCTTAAAACAGAGAAGTATGTCACACAAAATAGTTAATAAATAACATTTCCCACATGTCTACTTTACATCAGCAAAATTTTGGAACCAAAATTTTTTTTGTTAGGAAATTATAAGGGTTAAAAGTTGACCAGCGATTTGTCATTTTTACAACAAAATTTATAAAACCATTTTTTTAGGGACTACCTCACATTTGAAGTCACTTTGAGGGGTCAATATGGCAGAAAATACCCAAAAGTGACACCATTCTTAAATATGCACCCCTCAAGGTACTCAAAACCACATACAAGAAGTTTATTAACCCTTCAGGTGCTTCACAGGAGCTTAAGCAACGTGGAAGGAAAAAATGAACATTTACCGTATTTTTCGGACTATAAGACGCACTGGACTATAAGACGCACCCAGGTTTTAGAGGTGGAAAATAGGGAAAAATATATTTGAAGCAAAAAATGTGGTAAAATATTTAATAACATAAATAACATACTATTATATGTGGTGTTATTCTATATAATAGTATGTTATTATGTTGGAAGCTACAGGTAGAAGATGGTGCTGTGGGACCAGCGTGGTGTCTGTAAACTACTATGTGAAGATGCTGGAGGGTGAGTATAAGGCCGGGGTCACACATGCGAGAAACTCGCACGATTTCGTGTGAGTCTCTCGCATCAACACCCGGCACTGCCGCCGGCACTCAGACTGGAGCATGCGGCTGCATAGAAATAGAGACAGATGATAGAGACAGAGATGATAGAGACAGAGATGATAGAGACAGATGATGATAGAGACAGAGATGATAGAGACACAGATGATAGAGACACAGATGATAGAGACACAGATGATAGAGACACAGATGATAGAGACAGAGATGATAGAGACAGAGATGATAGAGACAGAGATGATAGAGACAGAGTTGATAGAGACAGATGATAGAGACAGATGATAGAGACAGAGATGATAGAGACAGAGATGATAAAGACAGAGATGATAAAGACAGAGATGATAGAGACAGAGATGATAGAGACAGATGATAGAGACAGAGATGATAGAGAGAGATGATAGAGACAGAGTTGATAGAAATGTGACACGTATGCGTTTCATGTGCGCACGATGCGCTGCGCAAAAAAACGCAAGTGTGAAAGTAGTCTAACCTTTTAATTAATTCTCTGTTATACAGTGTGTCTGAAGGACCTGTGATGACATCATGAAGAGGCAGGGCTTTGGTCATGTGATGCTCCAGCCCGCCCTCTTCATGACTTCATCACAGGTCCTCCACAGGAGCATTCAGCATGGCATCAGCACAGCCCCTGTGCTGTCAGGTATGCGATGCCTCCTGCTGCACTCTGCTCCTGCCGCCTCCTTCTCCTTCAGACACCAATCTGCCCAGCTGCTGCAGGAATCAGGTGCTGGGGAACAATGTGGCTCTGTCATTAGCTGCTCCCCGCTCACTGCTCAGCTGATAGGTGGGGGGGAAGCGGCTAATTAATATTCACTGCACTTAAGTATCAGGATGGTGGTTTCCCCAGCGCTGGATTCCTGCAGCGGAGGGGATATTTTCCTGCCTCCTGCGATCTCACTCCACCGCTGCCCCCTGCCCCACTCCCCACATGTTACATTCCGACCATAAGACGCACCCACACTTTCCTCCCAAATTTGGAGGAAAAAAAGTGCGTCTTATGGTCCGAAAAATACGGTAACTTTTTAGTCACAAAAATGATCTTTTACAAACATTTCTTTTATTTTCACAAGGGTAAAAGGAGAAAATGGACAGATAAAGTTGTTGTGCAATTTCTCCTGAGTACGCCAATACCCCATATGTGAGGGAAAACCACTGTTTGGGCGCACGGCAGAGCTCGTAATACTTTTTCAAACCAAAAATGGCTGGAATTGAGTTTGGACGCCATGTCGCGTTTGGAGAGCCCCTGATGCGCCTAGCAGTGGAAACACCCCACAAGTGACACCATTTTGGAAACTAGACCCCCTATGGAACTTATCTAGACCTGTTGTGAGCACTTTTAACCCCAAAGTGTTGCACAAAAGTTTATAATGCCTGGGTGTGAAAAAAAAATTTTTTCCACAAAATTGATTTTTTAGTCCCCAATTTTTGATTTTTCCCAAGGAAATTGGACCCCAAAAGTTGTTGTCCAATTTGTCCTGAGTACGCTGACACCCCATATGTGGGGGGGGGAACTGTTTAGGCACACGGCAGGGCTTGGAAAGGAAGCAATAACGTTTTGGAATGCAGACGTTGATGGGTGTCATTTTCTGTTTGCAGAGCCCCAGATGTGCCTAAACAGTGGAAACCCCCCACAAGTGACCCCATTTTGGGAACTAGACCCCCTAAGGAACTCATCTAGGTCTGTGGTGAGCACTTTGAACCCCCAAGTGCTTCACACAAGTTTATAACGCCTGGGCATGAAAATAAAAAATCCTATTTTTTTCCCACAAAAATTATCTTTTAGTCACCAATTTTTTATTTTCCCAAGGGGAACAGGAAAAATTGGACGACAAAAGTTGTCCAATTTGTCCTGAGTGCGCTGATAACCCATATGTGGGGGGGGAACAACTGTTTTGGCGCACGGCAGAGCTCGGAATGGAAGGAGCGCCATTTGACTTTTTCCAACCAAAATTGGCTGGAATTGAGATTGGACGCCATGTTGCATTTGGAGAGCCCCAGATGTGCCTAAACAGTGGAAGCCCCCCACAAGTGACCCCATTTTGGAAACTAGACCCCCTAAGGAACTTATCTAGATCTGTGGTGAGCAATTTGAGCCCCCAAGTGCTTCACACAAGTTTATAACAGAGCCGTAAAATTAAAAAAATCATTTTTTCCACAAAACTGATCTTTCCACCCCAATTTTTATTTTCCCAAGGGTAACAAGACCCCAAAAGTTATTGTGCAATTTGTCCTGAGTACGCTGATACCCCATATGTGGGGGTAAACCACTGTTTGGATACATGGCAGAGCTCGGAAGGGCAGGAGCGCCGTTTGACTTTTTCAACGCAGAATTGGCTGGACGCCATGTCGTGTTTGAACAGCCTCTGAGGTGCCTAAACAGTGGAAACCCCCCACAAATGACACCATTTTGGAAACTAGACCCCTCAAGGAACTTATCTAGATGTGTGGTGAAAATTTTGAACCCCCAGGTGTTTCACAAAAGTTTATAACGCCCGAGCATGAAAATAAAAAAAATCATATTTTTTCCACAAACATGATCTTTTAGTCCCCAATTTTTTATTTTCCCAAGGGTAACAGGATAAATTGGACCCCAAAACTTGTTGTGCAATTTGTCCTGAGTATGCTGATACCCTATATGTGCGAGAAAACTACTGTATGGGCACACGTTGGGACTCGGAAGGGAAGTAGTGACGTTTTGGATTGCAGACTTTGATGGAATGGTCTGCGGGCGTCATGTCGCTTTTGGAGAGGCCCTAATGTGCCTAAACAGTAGAAACCCCAACAAGTGACCCCATTTTGGAAACTAGACCCCCCAAGGAACTTATCTAGATGTGTGGGGAGAACTTTGAACCCCCAAGTGCTTCACAGAAGTTTATAACGTAGAGCCATAAAAATAAAAATAAAAAAAATTTCCACAAAAATGATATTTTCGCCCCCAATTTTTTATTTTCCCAAGGGTAACAGAAGAAATTAGACCCCAAGAGTTATTGTGCAATTTGTCCTGAGTACGCTGATACCCCATATGCAGGGGTAAACCACTATTTGGGCGCATGGCAGAGATTGGAAGGGAAGGAGCACCATTTGACGTTTTCAAAGCAGAATTGGCTGGAATTGAGATCAGATGCCATGTCACGTTTGGAGAGCCCTGATGTGCCTAAACAGTGGAAACTCCCCAATTCTAACTTCAACCCTAACTTCAACACACCCCTAACCCTAATCCCAACCCTAACCTTAACCCTAACCACAAACCTAACCGTAACACACACCCTAACCTTAATCCTTACCCTAACCCTAAAGGGAAAATGGAAATAAATACATTTTTTTTAATTGTATTATTTTTCCGTAACTAAGGGGGTGATAAAGGGGGGTTTGATTTACTATTTATAGCGAGTTTTTATGTTTGGCAGCTGTCACACGCTAAAAGACGCTTTTTAATGCAAAAAATAGTTTTTGAATCACCACATTTTGAGAGCTATAATTTTTCCATATTTTGGCCCACAGAGTCACGTGAGGTCTTATTTTTTGCCGGACGAGTTGACGTTTTTATTTGTGCCATTTCTGGGCACATGAAATTTTTTGATCACTTTCTACTACGAATTTTGGGAGGCAGAATGAACAAAACCCAGCAATTCATGAATTTCTTTTGGGGGGGGCATTTAAACTGTTCTGCGTGTGGTAAAATTGATAAAGTAGTTTTATTTTTAGGGTTAGTAGGATTACAGCAATACCTAATTTGTATTTTTTTATGTTTTGTGCTGTTACACAATAAAAACTATTTTATATAAAAAAAATTATTTTTGCATCGCTTTATTCTGCGAGCTATAAGTTTTTTATTTTTTCGCTGATGATGCAGTTTGGTGGTCCGTGACTGCTCCTGGCACTTACTGCCGGGTGTCAGCTGTGAAAATCAGCTGACAACCAGCCGCGATCTGCCGCGCTCCCCCGAGAGCGTCTGATCGCGTATGACATACTATTCCGTCCTTGGGAAGTAAGTCCCAGGTCACATGGATGGAATAGTACGTCCAATGGCAGAGAGGGTTAAACACCACTCCAGTGGTGAAATGAAAAAAAAAATGCCGGAGTGGTGCTTTAACTACACTGCTCAAAAAAATAAAGGGAACACATAAAATAACACATCGCAGATCTGAATGAATGAAATATTCTCATTGAATACATTGTTCTGTACAAAGTTAAATGTGCTGACAACAAAATCACAAAAAAAATCATCATTGGAAATCAAAATTATTAACTAATGGAGACCTGGATTTGGAGTCACCCACAAAATTAAAGTGGAATGTAATGTCCTTAAAACAAGTCAAAATGATGCTCAGTAGTGTGTGTGGCCTCCACGTGCCTGTATGACCTCCCTACAACGCCTGGGCATGCTCCTGATGAGGCTGGTCTCCTGAAGGATCTCCTCCCAGACCTGGACTAAAGCATCCGCCAACTCCTGGACAGTCTGTGCTGCAACGTGACGTTGGTGGATGGAGCGAGACATGATGTCCCAGATGTGCTTAATCGGATTCAGGTCTGGGGAACGGGCGGGCCAGTCCATAGCTTCAATGCCTTCATCTTGCAGGAACTGCTGACACAGTCCAGCCACATGAGGTCTGGCATTGTCCTGCATTAGGAGGAACCCAGGGACAACCGCACCAGCATATGGTCTCACAAGGGGTCTGAGGATCTCATCTCGGGACCTAATGGCAGTCAGGCTACCTCTGTCGAGCACACTGATGGCTGTGCGGCCCTCCAAAGAAATGCCACCCCACATCATTACTGACCCACTGCCAAACCGGTCATGCTGAAGGATGTTGCAGGCAGCAGATCGCGTCTCCAGACTCTTATGTCTGTCACATGTGCTCAGTGTGAACCTGCTTTCCTCTGTGAAGAGCACAGGGCGCCAGTGACGAATTTGCCAATCCTGGTGTTCTGTGGCAAATGCCAAGCGTCCTGAACGGTGTTGCGCTGTGAGCACAACCCCCATCTGTGGATGTCGGGCACTCAGACCATCCTCATGGAGTTGGTTTCTAATTGTTTGTGCAGACACATGCACATTTGTGGCCTGCTGGAGGTCATTTTGCAGGGCTCTGGCAGTGCTCCTCCTGTTCCTCCTTGCACAAAGGCGAAGGTAGCTGTCCTGCTGCTGGGTTGTTGCCCTCCTACGGCCCCCTCCATATCTCCTTGTGTACTGGCCTGTCTACTGGTAGCGCCTCCAGCCTCTGGACACTACGCTGACAAACACAGCAAACCTTCTTGCCACAGCTCGCATTGATGTGCCATCCTGGATGAGCCCCTTGTGTGGGTTGTAGAGTCCGTCTCATGCTACCACGAGTGTGAAAGCACAACCAACATTAAAAAGTGACCAAAACATCAGCCAGTATTGTACTTAGATGTGGTCCCCACCTGCGGAACCACTCCTTTATTGAGTGTGTTTTGATAATTGCTAATAATTCCCATTTGTTGTCTATTCCATTTGCACAACAGCATGGGAAATTGATTCAATCAGTGTTGCTTCCTAAGTGGACAGTTTGATTTCACAGAAGTTTGATTTACTTGGAGTTGTATTCTGTTGTTTAAGTGTTCCCTTTATTTTTTTGAGCAGTGTATAATCATTCTATATTAACCCCTGTGACCTGCAATCCAAAGATAAGAGGCAGATCAGATTGGCCCTATGAAGCATAGCACTATCAATATAAAATCAAATGTCACATTACAATCAGAAAGCGTTTCTGAAGCGAATCTTAAGTGACCCCAATTGATTCCAAAGAATGCATAAAATTCCTGGCTTGTCTGGGTGAACGTAAGAAATTAATTATCTCTGTCAAATCCACTGAATACACAAAAAGGTAACTCAATAAATCATTGCAAAGAAACGTTAGTACCCAGAGAGGATTAAATTCCATTAGCTCAACCAACAAAGTACCACTTAACGAAATTTGGCACAAACAAAACAAAATGTTCTGCTGTATTAACCTCCTACAAAAGTTGTCATAATCTTCTTGATTCTATACTTTATTTCTGCTCTCACGCTAAGAGAGGTCTTATTTGTTTTCATCACAATGCAGCCTGACATCATTTCTCTAGTGATGGCCCTTTTTCTTCTGTTGTAACAGGTATTTCTTGCCATTACTAATCCTGGTTGAAAGGTTTCTTGGCCGGTCTTGTAACGTTCCTTCACCACCATAGGCGACATATTTACACATCTCTGCAGCCTTTACTTAGCCCTTTTACTTAATCTGCTAGGGGTGAGTTACAGAATTTTTGCTACACTGAATATGAGAACCAGTTTAATACGAAGAGGAGGATTTTTCTTTGGCCAGTCATCAAAATAGTTCTTTACCATGCATAAGCATGCCAATTATACACAGTATTTGCAGAACACATGGTATAACAGGCCAGCTCTGGAAAAATCATTGAAACTATCACCTTAAAGTTTTGAAACCCTAATTTTAATGTCTATTTTCCCAGGACTTCTTCATGGTCAGGAATGCTAAACAGAATTTATCTTAAGAAAAATTATTATTTCAGATTTCTATGATAACTTTTTGGTGTCTTTTTGATTTTTGTGTGACAATTCTCTTAAAGAAAACAGTTTTCTGTAGCTCACTTGTCAGCTTTGCTGTGTAGACTGGGACACAGTCAGCAGAGGTCACGCTTTCATGTTGTAAGGAGGGGGGCTCTACTCCATTACTTCTTTTAATAGTCTATGACAGAGGTCCCCAAAATTTCTAACCTTGAGAGCCACATTCAGCTTTGAAAGAGAATTGAGAGCCACATTCAGCTCGGAGAGGGTCGCGAGTCACATCCAGCTCCATTCACATTACCAGTATAATGACAGCCAAAGCTTTACCAGTGAAATCCCATTCAGATCTGCCCTACTGTGCATGGGGCTACACAATAAAGTCACCATCTAGAGATCTACTCTTAATAGTTGTTGGCTACACCTGGTGCTAATGCACCAAGCTGGTAGACAGCCGCAAGCCTCACATCACGGGCCCGTGAGCCACATGTGGCTCCCGATCTACAGGTTGGGGACTCCTGGTCTATGATATTTCTATATCATTATACTCCCATTTGTTGCAAGTGCCATAGATCACACACCATGCTGCTCCTGTTAGGTCTCACCTGAAGAGGTGAAACCGTGAAGCCTTGGTTCGGATGAACATGTTTCCTGCAGCACGGACAGATGGACTTGGGGCAACAGGGACGTCCAGTTGGATCAATGGAGATTGTTATGGTAGGACAACAAGCTGGAGGAGTAAACTGGAATCAATAGATTTGGTGAAGCCTAGTTGAAGCTATAGCAGCAGGTGTGACTGAGCTTTAATCCACAAAAAAGCAGAGATTACTCAGCGCTTAGGAAATTCTGAAGCAGAGCCGAGTTGCACAGTAGGTTTTGAGGCAGGGCTGGTCCAGTGGAGTAGCGGAATAACTCGTCAATATAGCAAAGCTGAGGTTATAGCAGAGTTCAATGTTCAATGTAGAGCTGGCACAGTGGTATGGCAGTTGACTCAGCGATATAATAGAGCTGAGTTTGTAATAGAGTCCAATGCAGAGGTGACATGACTATTGCAGAGATGACTTAGAGATATAACAGAGCTAAGTTTTTCAGGAGGTTGCAAGACAGAGAAGCAGTCCACAGAAGCAATGTTGAGGTTAACTACCTAAATAATCAACGTGCAGAAGAGTAGAAGGAGCTAACTGAGGCAGAGGGATGATTTGGCGATGGAGTCCAGTGCAGGAGCCAGGACAGGTGAGTAATGGCACTTTATATTCAGACAATACAAGAATACAAGAAGAAAGAATTTGCCTCCGTTATGGCAGTCTCAAAAGTTTTTAAAAATAAAAAATTAATAGCTACACCATTTTAACAGAATTGCAAGGACAAAAGAGGACTGTTATTAGGTGGCTTTGTTAAAAATCAGGTGGGGATAAATTTGAAGAGCATGGCCTCCTGAAGCCCAACAAATTTGCTAAAATTCACATAAAATTAGCATACATTATGCGCAAATCTTTGTCAGCTCAAATTTACTTCTAATTTTTCCCTTTTGATGTCTAGTGCATAATTAGTGAAATTGTGAACTTTATAGGACAGCAGCACTGTACAATGGAAAATATTCCAAAAATTGGCAGAGACTTTAATGGTCCTACATTAGACCAGCCTTAGGGATGTGCTCGAAGATGATCTCAGATTTTACAAAGTGGTCGCCCTTCACCTCTCGTCACAACATTGTTTATTATACAGAAAATTACATATACAAAATTAACATATATGACTCCTATCACCAGCATTTGGTAATGAGGTACAAGTTTTCTAAATGCTTACACTGCTAAACCAATAGATCCTCATTTATTCCTTCATACGTTCACAATCTGCTAATGATTTGGGCTTCCAGGTGCTCCATTATGCAGGGTTTTGAGTTACAATAGCATGCATTTAAATGACATTGTTCTTAGGCACTGTAAGCATGAATCTGTCATAAGCCATCCCCAGAGGATTCTGATGTTCTGCCCTGTGCTCATCCCTGAATATGCAGGATCTCTAGTAGAAAGCCCTTGGGGTCATCACTCATCTCCTGCTCTACAGCCTCAAGGGCATTATTACAAAGTCATCACAAATTATGGATTTATAGACAGTAGTTTGAAGATAACATTTCTTTTCTGCACTGGCTTACTGGGATATATTTTCATAACTTTAAAAAATGACATTCAGAATATAAGGTTAATATAAATACATGAGTAACCCAAAAAAAGGCCTATTTTATAATGTTATCATCTCCATAATCTTAATAGAAGTTCATGGATATTAAACTATTTTAAACATTGAAGGAGTAAGACTACCTTATAAAGTGATGGTATATCATTATACTGTACCATCACTTGAAGGTGTTGTCAACTTTAAGGAAAGTGGGCTCCAAACTTTGTAAAATAACTAAAATTTTAAACTCAGCATGTTCTCATCCCTCTGTGGGTCCAGCGCCGTCTCCCAGTCACTATGCCAGTCTCGGTGTTTCGGCTGTGGCAGCAATGTCAAGTTAATAGTGTGTCTCACCGCTGCAGTCAATCACTGGGCTTACAAGCTTGCGTACTGAGTTCTGTAGAGCGTGTCATCAACCTGGGCACAAGCGCTGGGCTTAGCGACTGGCTAGATCTGTAACTCATGCCGTTGGTGTGATGTGGTCACCAAAATACCAAGACTGGAGGAGAGGTGAAGAATAGGTGCTGAACCTGCTGAGTTTGTTATTTTAGGTATTTTACAAAGTTTGGGGCCTTTCCTGAAAGTACACAATTCCTTTAAAAGGGAACCTGTCATATGCCCAAATGCTATTAACCTGTAGATATAGGGTTAATCTGCAGGTTGACAGTGATATAAAGCTGCGCGGCAGCCATACAGAAAACGTGGCTACCTAGAAGAAATGACTTTATTCCTCCCTGCAGCCTTTCAGTCATAGAGGAGCGGCCAGAGCAGCTTCAGTCACCACTCAGTATACAGTGAGAGGCAGCTGTTGGCACATTGACTGACAGCCAGCTCTGCACTGATATGCTACAGAGTCGGCTGTCAATCAGTGCCAGGGTGTGACTACAGCTGCCTCTCACAGTACATTGAGCGGTGACTGAAGCTACATAGGCCGCTCCTCTATGGCTGAAAGTCAGAGGCTGCAAGGAGGGAAAAAAAAGTTAATTTCCTCCCGGCAGTCGGGCTTTCAGTGCAGCAGCCGGCTAGCTTTAGAACGCCATATCTGCAGGTTAATAGGGGACATGACAGGTTCCTTTTAAATGATCGCTCTCGGCTCCCGGCTTTGCAGTAAATTTCAGTCTTACACACCAGAATGAAATCGTGCTGGATCCCGGAAACGCTCGATTGTAGAGGAAGAACGGTTAAGTGGTACTTTATGCTCACTTATGGTAGAAGCTCCCTGGGGTCAAATTCCATGTTTTATGCCATCATTTCCTGAGATGGGAATACCCCTTTAAAGACCTCAAAAGGTTTTATATGCAGAGTGAAGAGTTTAACATATAGTTGATGCATTCAAGATATCTGCACATCTACAGGTATCACTATCATTCTGGGGTTACTTAGGTTCACCCTCTCCATACAGCGCAGATCTACTTTATTGCATCATGTTTTTTATACCCAAGCCATAACATCAGTAAGATCTATGATGGTATTTGCGATTCAACTCAGAAGACAAATAGATTAATGTGCATTTTTTAAAGAGTCAAGCGCCACTGACTCCAACACGCTCTTTCATTAAGAATGGCTTCAACAACGTCAGTCTTGACGAATCAAGGCCTAAGGGCCCAATTCTTAATTGCATTTGCATCCGTTTTTGGTGTTTTGATTTTTTATTGTTTGCACCAAAGTCATCTTTCCAGTTGTGCCTTTCTTGAAGTCTATTTTATATCTGTTCGTCTGTTTTATATTTCTTTTAGTTTGCCAGTTTGGCCGTGCTTTAGGGTCTCCAGATGTTTTCACCTGATTCACCATTTGTGACTTATGAAAAAGTCACAAAATTTGTTGCAATTCTCCTCTGATCCCCCTTGGCATGATTTTAGCCCCGATTCATCAAAATGTTTACACCAAAAAACTGGCGTAAAACACATTGAAAAGTCACAACGTTTTTGAGCAATTTGAGGTTGCGCAACATGTTTTCGAGCTTTGGTTCTTTCACTTCACTTTTGTCCAGCTCCACCCAAATGTCCAAAGCTGGAATGGGACAGGAGTGGACAGATCCAGGAGACTCCACTTTGTCTAATAAATGATGAGCTGTGGTGTTTCTTGTGCCTCAGCTCTTACTTGGATCCTATCTTCTGATGTGGCCTTCTGATCCTCTGATGAACCCCTAGGAATTTTATATGGGGGAAACGCATCGGGCATTGATATGGAATGCTGCTACACACTATCTAACTATGGATGGCACCTTATTATGGTCTGATCTTTTACAATGAGAATCTCTGTTATTGAGCTGATGAACCACATTAGGACAACCAGATGAGTACACTATTACTGCACCCTGTTTTTCCTTTGTTTGAAATGGTGATATTTCGATCTATGGCTATTGTTGCTTATTCATTTGAGCATATGTGGATTCTGCTATTAGTATAAGTACAGAGGACATTCGATTACCATTAGTGTTTCTCTATCTATACTTTCTATTGGTTTTGATATAAGTATAGTTGCAAAGGGTAAACTAGTTTTCCATTCTCCTATTTTGATACTATCGTTATTAGGAGAAAATCAACTTGACTTATCTCGTACTGATTTAATTTGCACTGATTTGCACCAATATTGGTGGGTTTCTGCCAGTTTATTATTTTTTTATTTTAAATATTTTTTTTCAATTATTTTTCACGGGTAACAGGGTGTATTGGGACACATTTATTGCTGATAGGGACTATTAGGGTCATCAGGGAAAGCCGCCGACGAATGGGGGCTCCATACCGCAGAAACTTAGTGTGCCAACCTCCACTGTCAGGCAGCATTCAGTACATTGAACTATTAGGGATCATTAGGACATATATTATTATATTTTTCTTTCCTGATTGAAACTTACCCCTCCCTTTTTTGAATTATTTTACTTGTCTATAATTGGAACATATTTTTTAGGTTTGCCTAATAAAAGTTATATTTTAGGGGTCCTTGTTTTTGCTCTATCTGGGACCCTTACCCGATTTGTTTTTTGTTTCACCACAGATCTTACTCCAGTCTCTGACTTGGTGTTGAGGTGCACAGAAGCGCACACCACTTTTAAGGCGTGCCTGATTCATTAATGAGGGTCAGCCGCTAAATTGTTTTCATGTTGAGCTGGATACATGAATTAACTTTGCCTCTCCGTTGTGGTCACATTGGCCATCAAAAGTATTTGGTGCCTAATGAGTTAGTTTTCGCTAAGTCCAAATGGTTTTTTCAGATAATTTTCACTGGGGGAGTATATTTCTTCTCCCTGTATGATGTTGTCCAATCTTAAGCAGGCAGCAACACACAGGAGAAAAAGAACACATCCACTATAGCTCAGACTAGGTTACTCCTGTGTGAGATGTAATGACACCCTGCTCTGACCTCACTGTAGAGCGATTACAAGTTGCCCATCATAGATACAAATGTGATTACTGGCAATTTTGACCTCTTATTTCTGGACAAGAAGTGTGTGTGGAGTAGAAGCAGTACTGCAGATGTGACAGTGCTATGAGAGGAGGTATGCTAATAGAAGCATTTGTAATTTGACACAGCTAAACTCAGCTGTGCTGCCCCTCCCCACACATTGGTCATTCCAGCCCATTCTAATCATGCAAGAAGCTAGACTAGGAGTTTAGGAGATCAGAGCTGTCTGAGAAAAATGATGGTTGTTATGATTTGGTAGCTGAGGAGAGCAGGCAAAAACGGCAATACACCAGAGAGGTTGGAATCTACTGGATTGCAGTACCCTGACTAACCACCACAACTAAAGGCAGCCGTGGAGCGTACCTACGTTGGTCCTAGACGCCTCGTCACAGCCTGAGAGGCTAACTACACCTAAAGATAGAAAGAGGAAAGCTATCTGCCCCAGAGCAGATCCCCAAAGAACATAGGAAGCCCCCAAACATGTAATGGCGGTTAGACAAGAGGAAATACAGACACAGACAGAAAATAGTATGAGCAAACGTTGGGGCCCAATCTTCCTAGAAAGAAAAGGATAGGAAGGACACTTACTGCAATCCAAAAAACCCTAAAAAAATACCAACTCTACTAATTGCAAAAACACCTGAGATCACACGACCTCTACCACCTAAATGAGTTCTCTGGTGTAACAAAACTAAGCCGCAGCCACTGAAAAAACTGGAAAAGGCAAATGAACAAATAACAGTGGCTCAGATAAACTGAGAGGAGCACAAGCCCCCGGAGGGGACCTGGCTGACCTCCACAGAAGTGCAGGAAAAAATGCAAAAAGCAAGCACAAAAATAAAAGCAGAAAATATCTTATCTGTTAGCAGAAGATGCAGGCAAGACTCAGCAAGCTTCCAAGTGAACCAGGAACCAAAGTTGAGACAAGAACAATTGATCACCGGCAACCCTGATGGGAGGGAACCTCCCTTATATAAGACCAGTCTGTAACTCCTGATTGCCAATCTTCACAATCTTATATAAGACCAGTCTGTAACTCCTGATTGCCAATCTTCACAATCTTCATTGAATGGTTCAGTACTGTTTGTAACCACCAGAGGGAGCTTCTGCTCAGAATTAATTTCTAACACATTCACAACAGATGGTCTTGATGAATCAAGGCTTTAATATACACAATCGGTTTCTTAAGCAATTTTGAAAAAAAGTGACTTGTTGCTGTAAGAAGTAAACAAAATGGTTAAACACAGAAAAAAAGATCAAGTTTCACTTTGTGCAAACCATGAACCATGGGGTAAGGATGATTCTGAGAAAGGTCAGGAATCAGCCCACAACAACATGGGAGGGATTGGTCAAATACTTGAAGAGAGCTGGGACCACAGTCTCAAACATTACTGTTTGTAATACACTACAACGTCATGGATTAAAATCCTGCAGGGCACGCAAGGTTCTCCTGCTCACGCCAGCACATGTCCAGGCCCGTTTGAAGTTCACCATTGTCATGTGGGTCATGTGGTCAGATGAGACCAAAATAGAACTTTTTGGTATCAACTCCACTCACCATGTTTGGAGGAAGAAGTATGAGTACATTCCAAAGAACACCGTCTGAACTGTGAAGCATGGTGGGGGAAACCTCATACTTTGGGGGTGCTTTTCTGCGGGGGACAGGACGACTGCACCGTATTGAAGGGAGGATGGATGGGCTCATGTATTGCAAAATTTTGGCCAACAACCTTCTTCCTCAGTAAGAGCATTGAAGATGGGTCGTGGCTGGGTCTTCCAGCATAACAATGACACGAAACACACAGTCAGGGCAACTAAGGAGTGGCTCCGTAAGAAGCATTTTAAGGTCCTGGAGTGGCCTAGCCAGTCTCCAGACCTGAACCCAATAGAAAATATTTGGAGGGACCTGAAACTCAATGTTGCCCAGTGATAGTCCCAAAACCTGAAAGATCTGGAGGAGATCTGTATGGAGGAGTGGGTCAAACTCCCTGCTGCAGTGTGTGCAAACTTGGTCAAGAACCACAGGAAAGGTCTGATCTCTGTAATTGCAAACAAAGGTTTCTGTACCAAATATTAAGGTCTGTTTTTCTATTTTATCAAATACTTATTTCATGCGATAAAATACAAAAATCATACAATGTGATTTTCTGGATTTTTTTTTAAGATTCTGTCTCTCACAGTTGAAGTGGACCTACTATAAAAATTACAGACCTCTCCATTCTTCGTAGGTGGGAAAACCTGCAAAATCGTCAGTCTACCAAATACTTATTTTCCCCACTGTATACCTTGCTTTCCCCTCACAATAGACAGGAAACTGCAGTCTGATAAGCTTTTCCATGTAGCCTACCTCAACCTACAGTACAGACCAAAAGTTTGGACACACCTTTTCATTTAAAGATTTTTCTGTATTTTCATGACTATGAAAATTGTAAATTCACACTGAAGGCATCAACACTATGAATTAACACATGTGGAATTATATACTTAACAAAAAAGTGTGTAACAACTGAAATTATGTCTTATATTCTAGGTTCTTCAAAGTAGCCACCTTTTGCTTTGATGACTGCTTTGCACACTCTTGGCATTCTCTTGATGAGCTTCAAGAGGTAGTCACCGGAAATTATTTTCACTTCACTGGTGTGCACTGTCAGGTTTAATAAGTGGGACTTCTGGCCTTATAAATGGGGTTGGGACCATCAGTTGGGTTGTGCAGAAGTCTGGTGGATACACAGCTGATAGTCCTACTGAATAGACTGTTAGAATTTGTATTATGGCAAGAAAAAAGCAGCTAAGTAAAGAAAAACGAGTGGCCATCATTACTTTAAGAAATGAAGGTCAGTCAGTCCGAAAAATTGGGAAAACTTTGAAAGTGTCACCAAGTGCAGTTGCAAAAACCATCAAGCGCTACAAAGAAACTGGCTCACATGAGGACCGCCCCAGGAAAGGAAGACCAAGAGTCACCTCTGCTGCTGAGGATAAGTCTATCCGAGTCACCAGCCTCAGAAATCGCAGGTTAACAGCAGCTCAGATTAGAGACCAGGTCAATGCCACACAGAGTTCTAGCAGCAGACACATCTCTACAACAACTGTTAAGAGGAGACTTTGTGCAGCAGGCCTTCAAGGTAAAATAGCTGCTAGGAAACCACTGCTAAGGACAGGCAACAAGCAGAAGAGACTTGTTTGGGCTAAAGAACACAAGGAATGGACATTAGACCAATGTAAATCTGTGCTTTGGTCTGATGAGTCCAAATTTGAGATCTTTGGTTCCAACCACCGTGTCTTTGTGCGACGCAGAAAAGGTGAACGGATGGACTCTACATGCCTGGTTCCCACCGTGAAGCATGGAGGAGGAGGTGTGATGGTGTGGGGGTGCTTTGCTGGTGACACTGTTGGGGATTTATTCAAAATTGAAGGCATACTGAACCAGCATGGCTACAATAGCATCTTGCAGCAGCATGCTATTCCATCCGGTTTGCGTTTAGTTGGACTATCATTTATTTTTCAACAGGACAATGACCCCAAACACACCTCCAGGCTGTGTAAGGGCTATTTGACCAAGAAGGAGAGTGATGGGGTGCTGGCCTCCACAGTCACCAGACCTGAACCCAATCGAGATGGTTTGGGGTGAGCTGGACCGCAGAGTGAAGGCAAAAGGGCCATCAAGTGCTAAGCATCTCTGGGAACCCCTTCAAGATTGTTGGAAGACCATTTCCGGTGACTACTCAAGTTGAAGCTCATCAAGAGAATGCCAAGAGTATGCAAAGCAGTCATCAAAGCAAAAGGTGGCTACTTTGAAGAACCTAGAATATAAGACATATTTTCAGTTGTTTCACACTTTTTTGTTAAGTATATAATTTCACATGTGTTAATTCATAGTTTTGATGCTTTCAGTGTCAATGTACAATTTTCATAGTCATGAAAATACAGAAAAATCTTTAAATGAGAAGGTGTCCAAACTTTTGGTCTGTACTGTACCTCGAATAATGTACTGTATATAGTCAACATATATCATTGCAACGTATACAGTGGAAGCTTCATGTACTGCAAATACATAGAACATAAAAAAGATGCAAACAGAACCTACAAGGGTTTCATTAGACCCAAATTAGTGTTTTTGGATCAATTTTAGATCCTGATTTTTGAAAATTTTGAAAGCAAAAATCAGTCACTTATCATCGGTGCTATGACCATGTGTCGCGGCATTGTAACAGTTCATATGGAAGCATCTGCAGAAACCCATTCATGAGTCAGCTGTTGACTACGGACTGAGAAAACAAGCTGGATACATTGAAAATGAATACGTCAAATGTGCTCACAATTTAGTGGCAGACATTAACCCCGCTGTGACACGTACTGCAGCTTGTGATGCGCCGTAACTCAAAATGGGGAACTCTGTGGAGAAAAATGCACCTGGCATCATTAGTGAAGGAGCTGCAAAGTATTTCACCAGTAATACCTTGCAAATCATAATTTAATACTCTCTCGTTCCTTTCAGTGCTGTTAATTTAACATTCAAGTCCCATCCACTAAACTTATACATTACCGCTTCTCTAGTCTGGCTTGGGGCTGTTCCAAGCCACAGAATTGCAGTTCGGCTCCTCTGTGGTTTCTCTTTTCCTGCTTCCCTAACAACAATGTCTGTCCCCTTCTGATATCACTCCCACGGAGTGAGCGCAGAGGGCAAGAGCAGGACGCGAAACAAAAAGATAATTAGAAATAATGGTGCACTGTCACTTAATAACATGCTCCACTTCTAAGGGGATTTGTAGGAGCTGATTGCCGCAGTATATATTACATGACAAATCTGCACATGGTTAAATGGACGGCTTTATCTTACTCAGCGTGAACAATATTTGACAAAAAATGTGAACCATGCGGCTTTTGTTTTTATATTGACATTATCAGTGTGTGTTTGGGTGGTGGATAGTAGAGCGAAAGGAGGAGGGATTGTTGTAAGGACAGAGGGGATAAAGAAAGCGTGAAGGCAATATAAGATGCTACATTTCATGGGATGAACAATACTAATAATAAATCTACATCACTGTTGTCTTCGGAGCTGGCGGGGCTGTGGAGTCTAAGTCGTTGAGTTGGTATAAAATGGACTGACTCCGACTCCTAAAATATAAAATAAATTGGGTTTAGTGGACCCATAGGAATTTTAGAAAGTTATAAAATGTCCTATAAATGTCTTCTGTTCCTGATCTAAGGATCTTGGCTTTTAGCTGAGCTGAATCTGTGCTGCACTTTATGTACATGCTCAGTAATGACCTGGGCTGTGGAGTTGGAGTCGTGGAGTCAGAGAAATTGAGGAGTCAGAGTCAGAGTGGGAGTCAGTGGTTTGGCTGACCGACTCCACAGCCCTGGGTGAAAGGAACTTGTTCCTATGGGTGTCGCTGATAGATGGAGAGGTGCAACAGAGGAGGCCACTGAAGGGCAGAAACAACACAAAGCCGAAGCAGTGGTTTCAAATGGATCCCGATGCCTGAGTGGTCCCAAAGGTCAATTTATATACAATACAACTGAAATGAGGAATATTGATTATATTATCTTATGTGTGGAGCTTTTTTGGTATCTTTAGGTTCATGGTGGGATCATCGTCTTAAATGGGTAAAATTACAAAGTGCTTGGAAAGACAACATTTTGCAATTTACTTCTCATTAAAAATACTTCTGTACATATTCAAGAATGGAAAGACTTTTCATTCTATAGCTTACTACTTGTTTCCTAGGTTGCGGGCCACATCTGCACTCTATCACCTAGGTTGAGAAGTGCAGCACATAGCTATACAGCTTGAAAGCGCTGGTGTGGAACTGATAGGATCGCGAGATCTGGTCACCTTCAGTCCCCTTACGCTCCTCCAATACTGCAGAGGTAACGCGGCCTCTGCTTGCAGCATCACACTTCAGGCTAGGGGCTCAGCCATGCAGCTAGTCTGAACTATGAATTATCAGGATCATAGGAAGTCAGGAGGCAGGGGAGCTGTGCGCTCCAGAAGAATGAGGGCAGGATGGACCCTTTGACATTGTTTAGTGCTGATATTTAGGCAAAGCACAGTATATTATTTTTGCAGTTCATTATGCTGGTGGCACTATATAGCATTGTTATTTAGTAGTGTTGAGCAAGCATGCTCACCACTCGAATTAGCATTGAGGTGCTCGGGTATGCATTTAGTGTCGCGGATACTCAAGCGCCATGCTCAAGTAACCGCCCCGCATGTTTCCCGGCTGTTAGACAGGAAAAAAACATGCAGGGATTGCCTGCAAAAACATAGAAAATCCTGCATGTTTATTGGCTGTTTAAGAGCTGCGAAACATGCATGTCCCTGAGTACCCCAATGCTCACTCAAGTGGTGAGCATGCTCGCTCAACACTACTAGTTAAGCAACCATATGGAAGTGTTATTTTTTGTCCATTGTCTTTTTGTTTGTATACTGTATGACAGTACATCATATACAGATGTAGCCACTTGATGTAGCCCAGAGCACTGTCAACACTATGTTTTTGCTGCAAGTGCACCCATTAAAGAGTTTGTCCACTACATTTATAAAACTTTACTTTTGGGCCCATGGTGCTTTACAAAGAAAGTGAAAACCTATATTCACCAGTGTTGCTTCTTCATTTCGGCTGCCGACGTCCTCCGCCGGGCTCCTTGCCTCTCTTGGTCGGGGGGGCATAGTATGATGGAAGTAGCCAATCTACGGCCACTGGTCAGCTGCAGCTAAGATACTATCAGAGAGAGGGGCAACACCTTCTATTGCTTGGCTCAGGCACAATGGGTGGCTCTGGCCCAGAATAGGTGAACAATGCAGCAGCCATCAAGATGATGACTGCTACAAGTGTAGATAAGCACCAACAGAGGACACTGCACTGTCGCAGGCGCGGCTTCCTATTTACCAGTAAACACCTCCAATTTTGCCGCTCAGTAGCTGTGCCACATTTGTCAACCTAGGGTGCACTGCATGGAGAAGGAGTACTGGTTCACCCGTTTTGGTAGCTCTGTCCCAATGCTTTTTCTTTATGCATGTTACTAGAGCTGAATGATTACAGTGATATTTTCCTGCACTTCATCCCTCCGTTTATTAATAATATTCATTTTCATACCTCTTCAGCAGAATGTGGTTGTAATTGCTGCTAATCAACTCCAATCCAATACAGTGAGATGTCAGATTCTGAGCAAACGTATCGCAGAACATATTGTGAATGCCGGATACAGTAAGCATGCGCGTTCCATACACTCCTCATATTTGTTGGTTTATCCAGTGGTGTTTTTATAACAAGAAATTGTTCCTAATTGGAATATAATTATATTATTGTATGATGTAAAGCCGATAATGTAAAGCACCCACATAAAAGACCAGGCTAAATTTCACCGCTAGCAACTGGGGCTTCGGTTCCTCCATTTCTGCTCAAGTAATCAGTCATGGAAAATTCTGAGATCATTTGCTTCGTTTCTACAAACCACTGAAATGTTAATTAACAGAAGCTTTCCTTTTGCCATGAGCCTTCCGCTCAGTAAGTATTCCAGTATGTTCACATTCACCTTCCTTCACACCAGACGAAAATAAAAAAAAAAAAGAAAAAAACTACCCAGCAGCATCAGATCAACACCACTACGAACTTTATGATCTTCGGTCATCCATATTAAAATATTACTGTATTGGGGGCCACAACAGCTTGGACCCTTATGGCACTTAAATTATTAAAAGACAGCAGTAAGTCTAGGAAAAAATATTGATCTTGCTCCATCAGCTGCAGGTCTCACCGCTCTGAGAAACACGCTGTGATGCCTGCACTCCTTAAGACGCAATCCATGGTTACAGCTCTCCGGCATCTTGTAAAATATTGATTTTTACAGTCTCCACTAAAAATCAATATCTCCCTCGATACATAAGATTGGCAGCAAGAGGAAAGAATATGTTTAACCAGAAGACATAGGTAACATAAAACATATACAAGAAGTTCATAGCACAAGCTAAAACTTACAGCAGCAAGACTATAAACACTAACAAAGCCTATGAGATGAGCAAGTGTGTAGCCCTGGTGTTAGGCACACGCAGTACCCTGGAGAATGTTTGGAGAGATAGCAGTTTAATGCTCAATACCCATTCACTCAACATACACTAGACACACCCTTAGGGTAGTGTAGTCACTTGTGAGGGAGTGGTCAGGGTGTATTGTTTGAGTGATTAGAGTAGTCAGTTTCCTGTCCTCGGACAGAGCAGACGTGTGGAGTCTAGCTGGGACTTGGAGGGAGGAAGCAGTCCAGCCTGGCTCTACCAGCAGTTCAGCAAGTGGAGGCCAGTAAGGGCGAGATATAGATCACCTCAGCCTGGTCAGAGCTGTACCTCACTTGAAGACACTGATTAAGAAAGAAGAGCTTAGTACAGAAATACTTCAGTCACCTGTCTCAAGGACAGTGAAAGGTTCAGAGACGTGCTCCTGCCTAGTGGATAACTGAGAGTCTGGAACTAACTCTAAAGGAAGAGAAGAAGGAAGTGATTACATGACTTTTTGCAAGTGTGAGTGTTTATGCTACCAGCGAGGACAAGGCGAAAGGCACAGTGGAAAGATTATTTGAAAAGTGCTTTTGGATTGAAGAAGTCCTGCACATTGTAACCGGTCACTGGGGACCGAAGGATCACTATTAGCTTCAAGCATAGTGGTAAGAAAACCAGGGATTTACCGGACCTTAGGTCGCGGCAAACAGCCCCAAATAGTCAGTACGTAACTGGGGTCAGGGGGAGTGAGGACCTTGAGTCTCTGCAGGACAAGATAGGAATTCAGCTCTCTCACAGGAAGGCTCCTACCACAAAGCTGACTGGGCGGTACAGCTATGGAATAGCTGGAGTTATAGAGGGAACTACGCTTCAGGCTGGTTGTACTCATCGTGTTGAAAGTAAAGGAGGCCCCTAACTTGTCCAGCTGCTATCTCAAAATACATTCTCCTTGGATCAGCCTCCCTGGGACCTGCCTGAACATCTTACAAGTAAAGGTATGGAAAGACGCTGACCGTGTGAGACTGTGTTATTTATCTGCACCCGACTTCACTAACTTCATAGACTTTGAGGGACCAGTCCCACCTGTAGGGGACCTGACATCTAGCTGCCTCACCATCCCCTCAGAGATCTACAGCAGCGCTGGTACAAATTACCAGAAGACTACAGGTGGCGTCACGAACTGTATATAAATCTATCCCCTGTAAATATATCCCTAACATACGCCTGACCGCCAGGGCCACAGACCGAGCCACCGCTGCCTGTGACAATCCCATAGACTCCTACGGGCTCGGCTCTGAGTACCCCATTGCCCTGGAAACCCACAATTGTGGTGCGTGGTCGAGACAAAATTGGCGTCACGAACAGGATGCGAAACTCGCAAAATTGCGAGCCCTGTGTGCCTATGGAGTTGTTTTTGTGAAAAGGACTGTTTGCACTTTTGGCGCCAAAAATCGCCATCTTTGTCGCCATATTTGCGCCCTCAGGCGCTGGAGAAGAAGGTGGGCGTACCTTCGTGGGCGTCTACCCCCCTGTGGCGCGAAGAAAATGCCTGCCCTCTCAAAGTGCTATTACAACATGCGATCCTGCCCTACCGCAAAGGAGGTCCGCCTCCTCTTCACCTTTCCTGCAAAGAGAAGGAGACGCAAACCCCGCCTCCACGGAAGAGACCGGACGTCTCTGGAGGAAGAAGAAAGAATCTTGTGGAACATCATGGAAGCAGGACGTGTGCAGCCGAGCAGGGAAGCGGAGGAAGGCAGGCCCCGTGCCCCAGCCAAGCTGCCACCAGCACCGGAGTCATCCGTGGTCCTGCACCTGCAGCAGGCGTTGCTAGAAATTAAGGAAGAAAATGCACGCCTGAAGAAGATGGTCCAGCACCAACCTGGATTTGAAGAGATCGAGAGACGCCGGCGTACCCTGGAGCAGCGGAGGCTGTGGGAAGCGGTGATCTCTCCCTTCGATGATCCACTACGTCTGGAGTTACCAAAACTTCTGCTGCCCAAGGCAAAGGAGCAACTGGAGGCTGCCCCCGAAAGTACCCATCCTGATCCCACCGGTGAAGCGGTGGAGGCGAAGGAGGTTGAGGAGGTACCGCCAGTTCCGGAACTCCCGCCCGGCCAGGAGGCCGCAGCGGATGGTCGAACCCCGGCAGGGACACCGGAGGGGTCCTGTCCGTCGTTACCAGACGTCGACTGGGACGAAATGGCGCGCCTGGATGACGTCGCCTACACCGCCCAGTGGGAATATGAGTGGCAGCGTCGTGAGGAGAAGCAGAAACGCCAGCAGGAGGAAGAGCGGGAAGCTCAGCGGAACCGTCAGCGGCAACATGCAGAGCTGATCGCGGACAAGGAGAGTGTCCGGAGAGAGAAAGGTACCCTGAGGGAACCGCGGCGGCAGGGGTGTGTGACTGAGTTCCAGCTCCGGAAGGGCTGGGGCTTCATCCGTGAACCGGGCCTCTACCCAGGGGTCTTTGTTAGTCGCAGGGACGTAGAATCCCACCTACCGCAAGGCCATCCCGGGAGGGACTTAGTTAATGGAGACATTGTCACGTATACACGGCACTGGGGAATGAAGGGATGGTATGCCCTTAACGTCACCATCGTCCGTGACCCCGTCCCCGACGCAGGTAACGTCACCACTACCGCAGCGTCCCCGTCTCCAGCACAAGCAGTATCCGGCCGTGCCCCAGCATCGCCCCCTGCAGGCTCATCGCAAATGAAAGCAACATCAATATCGCAACATGCGACCCAGTTTCCATCGCAATCCATGACACGATCCATATCGTTAACTGTGACTCAGGTTGAAACGCAATCGGTGTCTCGCAAGGAGAATGTACCCGTTGCGCCCCTAGAGGTTCGCACAAGAACTGTGGCAACTCAAACCCCAATAGCAGGTCACGACCTGTTAGTCCTGGGATCTAGGGATTACCGCATTGTTCCAGCCCCCGGGGTGGAAAGTGTATTTGAAATAAATGAATAGTTAAACAGTAAAAACCGGTGAGATCCAGATAGGGGTCTACCATAAGTAATGTTGTATAAAGTTTAAGAAGTTTGCCAATTTTTGCACAAGTAAACGAGTATATAATACATTTATATATCGCTAACAGTAGAATGCCCGGCTGGGTAATCAGAAAAAGTTTTGCACTTTATTATTATTATAATGTGATATAATATGTCTTCGTTTAACAATGGACTTTGAGGTTGAGGACTGTGCCAGCCCAGAACTTATTTGTATATAGTTGCGCTTCGGTGCTTTATCTTGGTTTTACATAAAACCAGCACAACTACCTCTGAATACAAAACCCGTGTGGTGTGGCACTGAGTGAGGTCTGCATCCAGATGTCCTGCAGCCCACCCAGGACCCACGTTGAAGGTTTGGTGCGGGTCCTTCACAAGAATACTGTATATTTATTGAATGTTTTGATGCCTTAATACTTTTGTATTTCTCTATATTCAATGTTTTTGTTTTGCAACGTTCAAGACATCCTTACCTCCCGGATGGGACGAATTAATGTTTATTGTTGATGTTTTCATGCATAAACAAAAATGTCTCTTTGTATTTTACAGCCCGGGAGTGCTGTCTTTTACCATGGGGGAATGTGTAGCCCTGGTGTTAGGCACACGCAGTACCCTGGAGAATGTTTGGAGAGATAGCAGTTTAATGCTCAATACCCATTCACTCAACATACACTAGACACACCCTTAGGGTAGTGTAGTCACTTGTGAGGGAGTGGTCAGGGTGTATTGTTTGAGTGATTAGAGTAGTCAGTTTCCTGTCCTCGGACAGAGCAGACGTGTGGAGTCTAGCTGGGACTTGGAGGGAGGAAGCAGTCCAGCCTGGCTCTACCAGCAGTTCAGCAAGTGGAGGCCAGTAAGGGCGAGATATAGATCACCTCAGCCTGGTCAGAGCTGTACCTCACTTGAAGACACTGATTAAGAAAGAAGAGCTTAGTACAGAAATACTTCAGTCACCTGTCTCAAGGACAGTGAAAGGTTCAGAGACGTGCTCCTGCCTAGTGGATAACTGAGAGTCTGGAACTAACTCTAAAGGAAGAGAAGAAGGAAGTGATTACATGACTTTTTGCAAGTGTGAGTGTTTATGCTACCAGCGAGGACAAGGCGAAAGGCACAGTGGAAAGATTATTTGAAAAGTGCTTTTGGATTGAAGAAGTCCTGCACATTGTAACCGGTCACTGGGGACCGAAGGATCACTATTAGCTTCAAGCATAGTGGTAAGAAAACCAGGGATTTACCGGACCTTAGGTCGCGGCAAACAGCCCCAAATAGTCAGTACGTAACTGGGGTCAGGGGGAGTGAGGACCTTGAGTCTCTGCAGGACAAGATAGGAATTCAGCTCTCTCACAGGAAGGCTCCTACCACAAAGCTGACTGGGCGGTACAGCTATGGAATAGCTGGAGTTATAGAGGGAACTACGCTTCAGGCTGGTTGTACTCATCGTGTTGAAAGTAAAGGAGGCCCCTAACTTGTCCAGCTGCTATCTCAAAATACATTCTCCTTGGATCAGCCTCCCTGGGACCTGCCTGAACATCTTACAAGTAAAGGTATGGAAAGACGCTGACCGTGTGAGACTGTGTTATTTATCTGCACCCGACTTCACTAACTTCATAGACTTTGAGGGACCAGTCCCACCTGTAGGGGACCTGACATCTAGCTGCCTCACCATCCCCTCAGAGATCTACAGCAGCGCTGGTACAAATTACCAGAAGACTACAGGTGGCGTCACGAACTGTATATAAATCTATCCCCTGTAAATATATCCCTAACATACGCCTGACCGCCAGGGCCACAGACCGAGCCACCGCTGCCTGTGACAATCCCATAGACTCCTACGGGCTCGGCTCTGAGTACCCCATTGCCCTGGAAACCCACAATTGTGGTGCGTGGTCGAGACACAAGTGTAAAGAGGAGTAATGCCCCGACCATTATATGCGATAAAGAAAAATTAGTCTTTTCTTTTGGAACATATTGTCATTTTTATGACTAAGAATTTTTTTTTTTTTACTTTTTTTTTTTTAAGACCTAAAAGAACGGCCCAGTACCAGAATATCTTTAAATTAACCTACAGTTCAATAACTTAATTTTTAAATAATCAACAAATTCAACTCAAAATAGGCATTCATAGATAAACTTTGGACTAGTAACTCCGCTTAACAGGTCCCAGGAACATTCTGGTGTTTTCTCTTTCACCCCTATACAGGGAATCTGAATTTTGCTAGATGGGACCCTGGGTTGTGTCCACAGAGTAGATGCTTGTCGGTGTAAGGAGAGGAGGGAAAAACATTAAAAGGTGCATCATAAGCAAATAGATGGAGACAAGGAAAAATCCAGAGCCAAAAACTTAGTCAAGAATAGCTAGGTTCAAATGCAGGGGATAAAGTAGTATTGTTAAGCACAGAGAGTGGCAAGCCAGTCCAAAGGTCAAATCCAATAGGTCCTCTAAGAGAAAAAAGGTCTGAATAAAAAGTAACAAGCTGGCTTAAAAAAGCAAACATCAATCTAAAACACCGCACCAGGGCAGTGTAAAATACAGTACAGACCAAAAGTTTGGACACACCTTCTCATTCAATGATTTTTCTGTATTTTCATGACTGTGAAAATTGTAGAATCACACTGAAGGCATCAAAACTATGAATTAACACATGTGGAATTATACATTACACTTTACAAAAAAGTGTGAAACAACTGAAAATATGTCTTATATTCTAGGTTCTTCAAAGTAGCTACCTTTTGCTTTGATTACTGCTTTGCTCGCAGAAAAGGTGAACGGATGGACTCTACATGCCTGGTTCCCACCGTGAAGCATGGAGGAGGTGGTGTGATGGTGTGGGGGTGCTTTGCTGGTGACACTGTTGGGGATTTATTCAAAACTGAAGGCATAGTGAACCAGCATGGCTACCACAGCATCTTGCAGCAGCATGCTATTCCATCCGGTTTGCGTTTAGTTGGACCATCATTTATTTTTCAACAGGACAATGACCCCAAACACACCTCCAAGCTGTGTAAGGGATATTTGACCAAGAAGGAGAGTGATGGGGTGCTACGCCAGATGACCTGGCCTCCACAGTCACCAGACCTGAACCCAATCGAGATGGTTTGGGGTGAGCTGGACCGCTCACCGCTTCAATTCTGAATAATCCCCAACAGTGTCACCAGCAAAGCACCCCCACATCATCACACCACCTCCTCCATGCTTCACGGTGGGAAATAGGCATGTAGAGTCCATCCATTCACCTTTTCTGCGTGCAAAGCAGTAATCAAAGCAAAAGGTGGCTACTTTGAAGAACCTAGAATATAAGACATATTTTCAGTTGTTTCACACTTCATTGTTAAGTATAATGTATAACTCCACATGTGTTAATTCATAGTTTTGATGCCTTCAGTGTGATTCTACAATTTTCATAGTCATGAAAATACAGAAGAATCTTTGAATGAGAAGGTGTGTCCAAACTTTTGGTCTGTACTGTATATAATAGACAGCATCGTGGAATAGTCGGTGAAAATTTTAATGGAGCACCTAAAACACTTATTGGCTATTGGACACTAAACCTGCCTGTTGGTCACCCCTAGTGATTAGTTGGTCAAGAAACCATGGCTGCACCAGACAGGCCTGTCAGTCATACTGTTTAGGTTGAGCCTGAAATCCATGACTCTTTAAGCCATTTTGGATGTCTTCTTGAATATACAGGCCCAGACTCATCAAGACTGGAGATGTTTTAGCTGTTATTGATGAAAGAATGTGTTGGGGTCAAATGCTCCTGATTCATTAAAAGGCATATGCGTGTTAATAAATCAGGAGTGTCTCAAGTGGCGTGTGCCACCTTGCCACGAATCTGGAGTAAGATTTGTGGGGTGAGATACGCCACAGCTCATCATGTATTAGACTAAGATGGGCAAAACTTTTGGTGTAGCTTTTCTTTTTTGGCTGAGTTGGCTAAAATGGGTGTAAGGTTCTGTATATCTGTTTCTGAAACTCAGTTTGTTCGTCGGCCATTTTGCTTTCTGTTTTGCTGCAGCTATCTTGCCCTCAGTTAAAATGGAGTTTTCCAGCTTGCATGTTCCCGCCCTGATTCTCTCCGTTTGCTTCTTAAACAGCCACACCTGAGCAATCAGTGCTTCAGAATCTGGCCTGCAGTGAACCTGTGTTCTGACTCCTGAAGCCTTGGACTTTGTACTCCAGCCATTTCTACTGAGAAACTCTGGAGCTCTTGTGGACTCTGAACTCTGCTCTTGAAAGCCTCACGGTTGCATGGACTTGCGGTAACATAGAAGAAGATCTGAATCTGTTGTGGAGAGTTATTGATGAACTTAGATTACTTTGGCCTGCTGTGTCTCCTGCTTCTGTGTTTGCAACCTGTGTGTTTATTTTTGCCAATTTGTATGAAGCAATACAAGACTTTCTTTTTCAACCTGTGTCTCAAGTATTTTCATCGCACCCAAGCACAAGACGCTATATGAACTGTATCACATACATTACAAGATTCTGAAGCCAAACGTTAGTGTCTGCTGGGTCTGGAAAGGCTTGTCTGCTGTACTGTGGATATCGGATGTCCGGTTGTACTTTCTGTGATAACAGTGGTTGTGACTTCTCACAACCATTCCAGGTGAGCAATTCCCTTAAGTTTTTTTTTCTGCAGAGTTATCACAGGTAAACACTATTGTTTTTTTTTTTTCTCTTCTCTTTTGTCTGCTGAAACTCTGGATATCAGATGTCTGGTTGAAAGCTTTCTGTGATGATAGTGGTTGTGACTTCTCACAACCATTCCAGGTGAGCAGTTCCCTTAAAGTTTTTTCTTTCTTCAGTGTTGCCACAGGTGAACACTATTGTTTTTTTTTCTCTCCTCTTCTTCCAGTATCCTGTCTTAAAAGATCTGGAAAATGGAGGCCCGCATAAAGGAACTTTGTGGAGTGACTGATAATATCCTTGCAGATTTGCAGAATATAAAGACCCGTCTTACAAATCTTCAGGACCTAAATAATCACAATTTGCAAGTGGTTGGACAGACTACCCAGGATTTGCGAGCCAGGATTGAGGTTCTAGAGGGGCGAGTCCAGGCTCCTGCCGTAGCCCCGAGTGCTGGGATTCCCAAGTTGCCCCCTTTTCGTTTTGGTGGTGAACGTGAAAAATTCAGGGGATTTGTTAATCAATGTAATCTTTTTTTTTCTGCACATGCTTCACAATTTCCTACTGAACGATCTAAGGTGCTTACTATAATTATGTTGCTTACCAACAAGGCTTTGATATGGGCAAACCCTCTGATTGAGACTGAGGATGATTGTTTGAATCACCTTGATGACTTTATTTCAGCCATGGGGCAGGTGTTTGATGACCCCAATCGAGGTGCAACAGCTGAAGCAGCCATGTTAGCTTTGCGCCAAGGTAAGCACTCAGTAGCTGAATATGCCTTGGATTTCAGGAGATGGGCCCTTGATACCACCTGGGACAATTCCGCCAAAAAATCTATTTTTCGAAAGGGGTTATCCCCACTAATTAAGGATGAACTTGCTCGTGCCGACCCTCCCACTGCGTTAGGTGACTTTATTAACTACTGCATCCGTATTGATACTCGTTTAACTGAACGCAGGCAAGAGAGATGGTTCGAAAGCAATCGTACTAACCTTTTCCTACCTTCCTCTCCAGCTAAGGAACCTTTGAATAGGATTACACGGGAACCTGAACCTGAACCCATGCAGGTAGACTCTTTGCTACGACGGTTAGTGATGCACGCAAGGAACATCGTTTTAAGAGAAATCTATGTTTTTACTGTGGTAAGTCAGGGCACTTTATTATTAACTGTCCCAGCCGTTCTCGCAAGACTACTGCAGCACTCATTCATTGTGAGTGTTGCGAGAGGGGATCTGTCAGGTCCGAGCCTCAGGCTCCAGAGATAGCTGCCGCAGCAGATCTTGATTTCTCGGACTTAAACTCCGTTACCTCTGAGGACGTTGACTGTGTAAATGCTGCCATCTTTCAAGTTTCCTCAGCGGTGTCCCAGCTGAGTTGTAAGAAAAAACAATTCTCACTGTTTTCTTTCCATCAAACTCTGGGTTGACTCAGCCTGGGTGTCTAGCTCTGCCATGATCGACTCAGGTGCAAGTGGAAATTTTATGGATGTCTCCTTTGCTCTAAAACAGGGAATACGTTCAGTGAAGAAGGCTGCTCCCGTACAGATGGAAACTGTGGATGGCTCCCTGCTGACCTCTGGACCAGTGGATCAGGAAACAGAGCCTTTAAAGGTTCTTATGGGTAAAGATCATCAAGAGAAACTGTCCTTTATGCTTATCTCTTCTCCTCACTTTCCCATTATTCTAGGGCTACCATGGCTGCAGGCTCAGAATCCTACCATTAACTGGGAGACCAAGGAATTACACTTCCCAGAGAAACTGATGAGTCAAAAAATTTCAGCTTGCTCTGTTCCTAAAGGAACCATGTCAGTCCCTGAATTACCAGCTGTATACCAGGACTATGTGGATTTATGTGACAAGAAGAACGCTGACCAGCTTCCTCCTCACCGTCCATATGATTGTCCAATTGAATTATTGCCTGGAGCAGAGATACCTTTTGGTAAGATCTACCCCCTGGCGGGGCCCGAGCTGAAGGCTTTAAAAGAGTACATAGACGAAAATCTAGCCAAGGGCTTCATACGCCCCTCTTCATCTCCTGCAGGGGCACCCATATTCTTTGTAAAGAAGAAAGATGGATCCCTGAGACCATGCGTAGACTATAGGGAACTTAATAAGGTTACTATTAGAAACCGTTATCCATTGCCTTTAATCCCTGAGTTATTGGAGAGAGTGCGACATGCTAAAATTTTTTCTAAACTAGATCTTCGTGGGGCCTATAACTTAGTCCGTATTAGACCTGGGGATGAATGGAAGACTGCATTCAGGTCACGCTATGGACACTTTGAATATCTGGTTATGCCTTTTGGTCTGAGTACCGCCCCAGCCACTTTCCAACACTTGGTGAATGACATCTTCAGGGATCTCCTAGATACATTCGTGGTAATTTATTTGGATGATATTTTAATTTTTTCTAACTCCACAGAGGAACATCATGGACATGTGAGAATGGTCTTGGAACGTCTAAGACAAAATCATCTTTACATCAAGCTTGAAAAGTGTGAATTCCATAAGACCGAAATTCAATTTCTGGGGTATGTACTGTCTACACAAGGAATTAGTATGGATGGAAGTAAAACCCAAGCCATCAATGATTGGCCAAGTCCTAGAAATGTGAAGGAGGTACAGCGCTTCATTGGGTTTGCAAACTTCTATAGACGTTTCATTAGAAATTTCTCTGAGGTAGTGTCACCTATCACCCAACTTACCCGGAAAGAGTCTAAGTTCTCCTGGACTCCCCAAGCCCAGGAAGCATTTTCCCGTCTAAAAGATAAATTTACCACTGCACCTATTCTAGTACATCCCAACCCAGAGCTTGCCTTCATAATAGAGGTGGATGCTTCAGACTGTGCCGTGGGAGCTATACTCTCTCAGAGAACAGGTGAGAAGAATGTCTTGCATCCCTGTGCCTTCTTTTCCCAGCAGTTGTCTTCGGCTGAGAAGAACTACGATGTGGGCAATAGAGAGTTGTTGGCCATTATTGCCGCCTTCAAAGAATGGAGACACCTTCTGCAAGGAGCTGCACAGCAAATAGTCGTTCTGACAGATCATCGTAATCTTGAGTTTATCAGGTCGGCTAAGTGCCTGACTCCTCGCCAGGCTCGCTGGAATCTTTTCTTAAACCAATTTAATTTTATTATTTCTTATAGACCAGGATTGCGCAATGGAAAGGCTGATGCACTCTCTAGGATTTACTCAGCAGAGACACGTCCAATTACTCCTCCTAAGACTATTCTTCCTGACTCTAGATTCCTAGGAGTGATTCATCATCAAGACCTAATTAAAGACATCAAGGAAGCATACCATGCGGATTCTTTTTTGGCTCAACCCCCAAGGGACGTAAGTCTTGTCTTTAAGAATGGTGTGTGGATTCTGGGACAACGTCTGTATATACCTGAAACAGTCAGATTGAGAGTATTGCAACTCATTCATGATTCCAAAATAGCCGGGCATAGAGGAATTCTAAAGACACAGGAATTTCTTTCTCGTTTCTTTTGGTGGCCCACTTGTAGGAAGGATGTTTTGGATTATGTCACTTCGTGTGAGGTTTGTGCAAGATGCAAAACACCTCGCTCTTCACCAACTGGTCTGTTACAGCCTCTTCCCACCCCGTCCCGCCCGTGGGGATCCATTTCTATGGACTTCATTGTCGAATTACCAACCTCTCAAGGGAAGAACACTATTCTAGTGGTGGTTGATCGTTTAACAAAGGCAGCTCATTTTATCCCTTGTGTCGGCTTACCCACTGCAAAACAGACATCAGATTTGATGATTAAAGATGTGTTTCGTTTACATGGAGTACCGGATGAGGTTATTTCGGATCGAGGGGTGCAATTCACTTCTAGGTTTTGGCAAAATTTCTGTGCAGCATTGGACATTAAAGTAAACCTTTCTTCTGCTTTTCATCCCCAGACTAATGGACAAACCGAACGAACCAATCAAACCCTGGAGCAGTATCTCCGCTGTTTTATCTGCCACCTACAGGATGATTGGGTGGATCTACTTCCATTGGCTGAGTTCTCTTACAACAACTCTCAGAGTGCCTCCACTAAACAGTCTCCTTTTTTCTCTAATTTAGGTTATCATCCTAATATTCTACCACGATTTCCCATAGAGACGCCTTTGCCAGCAGTGGCTGAAAGAGTCACGACTTTACAGAAGAATATGGATCTTCTAAAGGAGAATCTGGAATCGGCTCAGGAAAGGTACAAGAAGGCAGCAGATAAATTTCGTAAACCTGCACCAGTTTTTAAGGTAGGAGACCTGGTCTGGCTGTCAACCAGAAATCTTAAGTTAAGGATTCCATCATCTAAGTTGGGACATAAGTACATTGGACCCTATAAAATCAGTAAGATTATAAGTGCCGTTGCTTGTCGTCTTCAATTGCCCAGAACTATGAGAATCCACCCTGTCTTTCATGTATCCCTACTAAAGGCTGCAACACCCAATACGTTTCCTGGACGTTCTTCTCCTTGCCCTGACCCAGTGCTAGTCGATGGTCAGGAAGAATTTGTGGTGGAAAGGATTTTAGATTCCAGGTTGTATAGAAATCAGTTACAATATCTGATCAAATGGCAGGGCTACCCAGTGGAGGACAACTCATGGGAGCCAGTCAGTAACGTTAATGCTCCTCGCTTGCTCCGTCAGTTTCATCAGAGGTACCCACATAAGCCTGGTCTGAGGTCATCCGGAGGTTGCCCCTAAGGGGGAGTAATGTAAGGTTCTGTATATCTGTTTCTGAAACTCAGTTTGTTCGTCGGCCATTTTGCTTTCTGTTTTGCTGCAGCTATCTTGCCCTCAGTTAAAATGGAGTTTTCCAGCTTGCATGTTCCCGCCCTGATTCTCTCCGTTTGCTTCTTAAACAGCCACACCTGAGCAATCAGTGCTTCAGAATCTGGCCTGCAGTGAACCTGTGTTCTGACTCCTGAAGCCTTGGACTTTGTACTCCAGCCATTTCTACTGAGAAACTCTGGAGCTCTTGTGGACTCTGAACTCTGCTCTTGAAAGCCTCACGGTTGCATGGACTTGCGGTAACATAGAAGAAGATCTGAATCTGTTGTGGAGAGTTATTGATGAACTTAGATTACTTTGGCCTGCTGTGTCTCCTGCTTCTGTGTTTGCAACCTGTGTGTTTATTTTTGCCAATTTGTATGAAGCAATACAAGACTTTCTTTTTCAACCTGTGTCTCAAGTATTTTCATCGCACCCAAGCACAAGACGCTATATGAACTGTATCACATACATTACAATGGGGGTGAAAACACCATAAATTGCAAGAATTTTTGTGCAACTTTGCATTGTGCAAAAATCTTATGACTTTTCAAAGTGATTTATGCCAGAATTCTGGCATAACTGCTTTGATGAATCGAAGTCAACGATTTTCTTAGACCCTCATTATGGTCTAAAAAGTTTTAAAGAAACACTAACCATAGGTGCAAATAAACAAAAAGAGATTCCAGCACTTTCTCCCTTAATCTCATACATTTATTTTCTCTTACCCTAGTTTCATATTGTATGAAATATTATACAAAAAAAATGTATATAAAGATCTCATGAGATCAGCCCTCCTTGTCTTGTGTCTGGCTGTAGGACAACTGACTGCAGCAGAATCCCCCCAGCTCTTGACTGTAGTAGAGCACACAGATTGATGGCTCCACACCTCTTTGCTTCCAAGATGAATGGGGGACAGATCAGCAGAAGGTGAACCTCTGTGTTCTCCGCTAGATTTCTACTAGAAAATTGCTGCCCTGGTAGACACAGGTCCTCATTACAGTATATTAGCTGCTACATCATTCATCTCATGAAAAGTAAAGCTCAGGCATTGGCAAACAAAAAAACAAACCATCAATATATATATTTCTAATGAGTGTGACACTATAAGAAATTTAGGCATTGCTAATGTCTACAAAAAAATGTCAGGGCCCCGACCTCACTGACAGGATGCAAATTTAAGAAATGGTAAATAGCTATAAAAAATACCAAAACCACTAATTCCAGATTGGGAGACATTTTGAACATTTTTCATGGCCCTATAACCATAAAAACGAATTCAATAGTCCTAGAAGACATGAATCAAGGTATGCTGTTTTGGCAGAGAACATCTTCCTTTTAACTGTAAGATTGTTTTTTCCATCTGTGGTACTAAAATCAGAGACATACAGTATCCTCCCAACTTATTATTCCTGCAAGTGATTCAGGGGAGGACAAGGACAATAGGGGACCCTTACATAAAAACAGTGGTTGGGCCTCTTTCAACTACCATAGCTGCAAGTTACATATTCTCAAACGAAAAAGTATTAGAACCATAATAATAGTAACTGTGAATTAAATGTAATTTATCTTAAAACAAAAAAGTCTGTATAGTCTTAATTTCTGCTACACTGATAACATCCCTGGTGGTCTAGAGTAGTGAAGAGATTAATAGTGACATCTAGGAAAGTGAAAGAGTTAACACTATCATACATAGTGGACTAGGACAATGTTGGGGGTTAATACCCTGTGTAGACAGCAAGATCCCTTAAGTTCCTAACAGCAATAGATAGGTGAGGGTGAAAGTTTAAACAGACCATACGACTGAGGAAAACATGTTTTAATTCTCCTCACTGATCACTCAAGTCCCCAGGACTTTCCTTTCATGAGAAGTGTCCTAGGAGGGGAGTGTCTGGGGACGATGAAGTGCAGGGAACACCCCCGAGATACTTGGAATTTCAACTCCAGAAGTATTCAAACTTGTTTTTTTTCAGTCACGCAACTAGCAAGATCATCAACCTGGGTATGTTTTAACTTGTTTATCCCTCACCTGTCCAACGTTGTCATGAGTTTTTAGGAGTCACAATTGGTGATAGACACTCCATATTATTGTAATGATAATGCCGGCGCCCCTACTTGATTCCTCTTCCATGCATGGACGCCGACATACTCATCATCACCGCTGCAAGGTCACCTCCATGTCTCCTGCATTCAATGCAACAAGCCTAGTGTGCGCATGCTTCCTCGTTCTTAAAGGGGCAGCACACGCACCTGCAAAGATTCTCCCAGCCAATAGCTGGGAGGTAGCTTGTATAAAAGGCACCCTCCCCAACAGGAAGGTGCCTAAGCAACGCCTATAGATTCCTGAGTGACAGTATGTGCGCAACTGTATGTTTCCAGGTCCCTCATGTAGTTAATACCTGAACCCCTAGTCCTTGTATGGCCAGGTATGGAACCCGAACTTTTGGTCCTTGTGTGGCCAGACCCTGTATCCAAACCCCTGGTCCTTGTGTTCCCAGGGCCCAGAGCAGGAACCACTTTGGCGGTACCTGAACCCTGAAGCCGCTCCAGCGGTACCTGAACTAGTGTCTGAGACCCATGTGTCTGAATATGTTCCTATTCCTGCATTCCGCGTTGTCCAGACTGATATACCAGTCTCGGAATCCAGCCCTGCTTGTGACACCATGTCAGTGTCCATTCTGCTTGAGGAGCCATAACCGGTGTAGTCTGAGTGGAGCACGACTCTGTGTCCGTGTTGGCAAACCTGACCCCTGGGGTTGGCAGCCGCAGAACCGGGACTGCCTAGGAGTGGTACCTGGGGGCTATCTTCAGCTCAGGTCTGACTCCACCATCAGAAGCTCAAGTGAACACCAGATAGCCGCATAGCTACACCCCTCCTAGGCAAGCCAGGCTCCATGGCACAATGGGTCCACCAATCACGTGCGTAACCTGCGTGCGTGACAATTATCAAGTTGCTGCCATACAGTTCAGATTTTTGGTACATAGTTTAAAGAGGTTGCCTAGGGTTATATTATTGATGACCCAAGCTTAGGATAGGTCATAAATATCAGCTTGGTGGAGGGCCGATACCTGCACCCCCCCCACCCTTAATATGCTGATAATTGTTTCTGTGTCTATCAGAAGTTCCCAGGGTACAGTTGAAACACCTCACCTCCGTACAATGTGTAGTAGCCATTCTCATGTACTGCAGCTCAGCTCCCACTGGAGTGAACATGAGCTGAGCTGTAGTAAGTGAGAATGGCCACTACACAGTATACAGAGCTCTGAACGCAGGGTACTTCTGGTGGCCATGTCATCAGGTATCAACTAACTAGTGGGGGTGCCAGGTTTCAGACTGCCACCAATATGATGTGTGTCACTTTTTGTGTCATGAGCTATTTCCATTATATGAAAATCGTGTAGGCTGTATAGATAGTCTCATTCATGCAGAGACCAGAAGAGGTCGGAATTAAAAAAAAAAACATAACAGCAGATTGGGTTGTGCAACACTGTTTTCTTATCTCCTACAGAAGTAAATGGGAAATACCGTAGCATAGCATAACCCGGCTCAGCTGTTTTCTGTAATCCCAACCACCTCTGGAAGTGGCACATAGGCAGGAGGCACTCCTATCTCCTATCTAATGAATGGCTGACATAGGAATACTTCTTTAATGCATTTTGTTATTTTTTTAGGAAAAAAAGACTCCAATTAGAAAAAGAAGTTAATTGCCACTTATATACAAAGTCAAAAAACCTTGATAATGAGGAGCTGGAAAGCTACTCATGTGCTTTCTACTGTTATATTTTTACAATATATCTGCATACAGGTGTAAAGGGGTCGGGAGCCGAAGATGTGGTTCATCAATGTTCTATGGCACTTGTGACCAAATGTCGCTATCTGAGTGAGGTGGAACGAGAAGATGGAGGAAGTGTTTCTGGAGAGATGAGCCTGAAGGGAGTACTGGGTCAGGTGGTAGCTGTGGCACAGTTTTCAAATATAAAAGGCCGAAGTGCCAAGGCAAGAAATGAGTTGGTGCCAACCAGTGAAACTGAGGAAATGTGAGCAGTGTAAAGCAGAGGCAGAGCAACCGAAGAGTTGTTGGAGACCTGGAGAGGCAGGACATTGGTGGCCAAGATTCGAAGACCAGTCTGCGCCGGTCAAAAGTTGAAGTCTAGTCTTCGCCAGTTAAGACCCGATAACCGGACGCCGCAGGTCAAACACCAAAGGTCGAACGCTGATCATTGTACAGGGCAGGACATCTGTCATAGTGACCAGCGGACGCGAGTTAACCGGGCCATTATTTTCAGCCTAGACGTACAGTACACGGTAAGGGCCAGGTTGCAGAAGAGACAGGGGACGGCCAATATGGGGAACACACATAGTGTACTATGTGACTCGTTACAAAGGACTTACGGTCTAGAGGAAAACACAGGTGAACCCCGTAAGTGCAAGAAAAATCCTTAGAAACGCCTGAAGGACTCATTGCAGCGACGGGTCTGATGTAGCGAGTGACGCCCATTGAGACAAAGCAGAAGAACACAAAACGCCGTTCACAACGATTGCTAGATAGAACTTAGAATAGGATTCTGAAAATGTTGTATTGTTGTATTGCCTCTATTGCTAATATTGTGTGGCTTGTTACCTTATGCCCAAACAATCAACTGCTTAGAGAATTAACACTTTAATTTCTGTGGTAGGAAAATAAATAGCTTTAGTTGGTTACTGCCGCCTGATCCTTATCTGCGTGTTGCATCTTAGTAACCTGTTCACACAGCTAACCTTTCATCATTGCCAATTGTGGGGAAATTGAATTCCCCTGCCAGCCCTGCATGATAATTATCATGTCACATCTCCAAATTAAAGAAGGTAATAGTGATAATTACATTATAATAGGTAATTGCAATGTCAACATTTTTCTATTAGGTTCTGCAAGGTTTAATAAAGGTGAACCTGAGCACTATTGCTGGAGCAGACACGGTTGTTAGACCACCAACATCTTCAAACTGCATAGCAAAGCATCAACTTGGGTGTTAATTCAGCTTTTTTTTTATATAGGAATGCACCATAAGAAATCAACCTATTGTTTGAATCAGATGGTTATGCTAAATATTTTTTTTTTTTTTACATTTTTTAAAATTTTCAATATACATTACTGAGAAAAGGTTTTTAGCAAGGTGTGGAGAAAAATGCTGTAGAATGAAAAAGCTCTAAAACGCAAAAACAGAATCTAAAGCCTTATCACTGTCCACACATATATATTTATAATATCAACATGGTATACATTCAATCACTTTATTAATCAAAATATATAAAAAAGCAAAAATTACAAGAAAAGGCTAAAAATAACCTAATAAAACCTTATTGGACAGTTTGGCCATCAGTTTGCAAAACACAGGCTTAATAGAATTTATATAATGAAGTTTCTAAAGGTAAGAAATATTATGGAAGGTAACAACACTGTCCAGCTGGTGTTTGACAGACATGGTTTATGGTTGGTATAGGCCTTTATTTTGATGTTAGTTGGCTTACCATCCCTTCATAATGGCCTTTGTGCTTTAAATTTGACCTAGTGCCAGTGTGAAAACTGCAAAAAAAAATTTTTAATTTTTAATATAGGTAGTGATATCAAAAAGAAAAAAATACACTGCTGAAAAAAATAAAGGGAACACTCAAATAACACATCCTAGATCTGAATGAATGAATTATTCTCATTGAATACTTTGTTCTGTACAAAGTTGAATGTGCTGACAACAAAATCACACAAAAATCATCAATGGAAATCAAATGTATTAATCAATGGAGGCCTGGATTTGGAGTCACTCACAAAATTAAAGTGGAATGTAATGTCTCTAAAGCAAGTCAAAATGATGCTCAGTAGTGTGTCTGGTCTCCACGTGCCTGTATGACCTCCCTACAACGCCTGGGCATGCCCCTGATGAGGCGGCGGATGGTCTCCTGAGGGATCTCCTCCCAGATCTGGACAAAAGCATCCGCCAACCTCTGGACAGTCTGTGGTACAACGTGACGTTGGTGGATGGAGCGAGACATGATGTCCCAGATGTGCTTAATCGGATTCAGGTCTGGGGAACGGGTCGCCCAGTCCATAGCTTCAATGCCTTCATGTTGCAGGAACTGCTGACACACTCCAGCCACATGAGGTCTGGCATTCTCCTGCATTAGGAGGAACCCAGGACCAACCGCACCAGTATATGGTCTCACAAGGGGTCTGAAGATCTCATCTCGGTACCTAATGGCAGTCAGGTTACCTCTGGCGAGCACATGGAGGGCTGTTCGGCCCTCCAAAGAAATGCCACCCCACACCATTACTGACCCACTGCCAAACCGGTCATGCTGAAGGATGTTGCAGGCAGCAGATCGCTCTCCACGGTGTCTCCAGACTCTGTCACGTCTGTCACATGTGCTCAGTGTGAACCTGCTTTCATCTGTGAAGAGCACAGGGCGCCAGTGGCGAATTTGACAATCCTGGTGTTCTGTGGCAAATGTCAAGTGTCCTGCACGGCGTTGGGCTGTGAGCATAACCCCCATCTGTGGACGTCGGGCACTCAGACCATCCTCATGGAGTCGGTTTCTAACCGTTTGTGCAGACACATGCACATTTGTGGCCTGCTGGAGGTCATTTTGCAGGGCTCTGACAGTGCTCCTCCTGTTCCTCCTTGCACAAAGGCGGACGTAGCGGTCCTGCTGCTGGGTTGTTGCCCTCCTACGGCCCCCTCCACGTCTCCTGGTGTACTGGCCTGTCTCCTGGTAGCGCCTCCAGCCTCTGGACACTACGCTGACAGACACAGCAAACCTTCTTGCCATAGCTCGCATTGATGTGCCATCCTGGATGAGCTGCACTACCTGAGCCACTTGTGTGGGTTGTAGAGTCCGTCTCATGCTACCACGAGTGTGAAAGCACCACCAACATTCAAAAGTGACCTAAACATCAGCCAGAAAGCATTGGTACTGAGATGTGGTCTGTGGTCCCCACCTACAGAACCACTCCTTTATTGAGTGTCTTGATAATTGCCAATAATTTCCATCTGTTATCTATTCCATTTGCACAACAGAATGTGAAATTGATTGTCAATCAGTGTTGCTTCCTAAGTGGACAGTTTGATTTCACAGAAGTTTGATTTACTTGGAGTTATATTCTGTTGTTTAAGTGTTCCCTTTATTTTTTGAGCAGTGTATATACTTTTTTTTTACATTTAAAATCAAATCTGATCTAACTAATAGATTCTTTTCTGACAGCACATTCCCTGTTAAAGATGTACTTTCCATCCTCATCCATTTGCCCTACTAGGGACTTCCTCTGAGTCAGAATGAAAAGACACCATGGAATTACTACATTACCCATGAACTAGCTAAAAAGTTTAGCTGGCAAGCAATGAACTTCACCTATTATAATCAGCTGTTTGACGAAGAAGCCAGTAATGGGATCCAAAGTGATCAGTGATTGTATTCTGAAAAGGGTGGTCTCTGATGAGCTGAGATAACCCCTTTAAGGGAATCTCGCATGTGATCTCTGTTGTCTGAACCATGAGCCTTATGAATCAGAGACCAGTTCCATCATTGCTAATCCATCCTTTCAGAGAAAACATACCCTGAACATTTATCCGGGAACAAGGTGACCAGCCATGTGGGCAGGCCCCTGCCTGCCTCTTCCTGCTCAATTATGTTTGATTGACAGGCGACTCCCTCTGTATATCCTAAAAATAAGATAAAAAAGAGAGAGAATTCTCACTGGAAACTGAGAAGCTTTAGAGTCCACATATTGCCGGGACAGTCCTGGCGCTGCTGGCGGGTGTCCTGCTAAAAGGCAAGCTTCGGAAAACTATACTCGAAAAGGGCATTTTGGAGACATTTTTGGCGATTATAGAATATTCTTGGAACGAAGACTAATTTTTCCAAATTTGTAAGGCATTAATGAGAACAATATATTAAGCAACAATGTTTTAATTACAGTTAACTAATAATTTTACTTGACTTTTGCTCTTTGAGAGTTTTGTCTAATAAAAGATTCTCTGCATAATACAAACATTTCTGTGCTTCAACGGGAGAAAATCTTTCCTTGACTCATATTTACAGCATGCCGCTACTTCTTTTATCGCACACTGTACAGACATGAGGATCTGTCATGGTTTAAGCTAAGCATGACTTATTAGGTCACCAGCTCTCATAAGTCGATTTCTACTAATCATATGGAAATTAGGAAGATATGATTTATGCAAATCCACAAATGCTCATAACTGAAGGCTATACAAGCAATTAACACAATGACCATTAGTGCCAGACAAATCAAAATGATAATTATATCTACAAATTAAGTGCAACGGGAAGGGGCAATTTCTCACATTTTTCTTTTTCTAAATTACTGTTCAGCAAGCGACTGCTTTGACTAAAATACGCTCCATACATTTTTCAAGACTGAATGCAGTTTCCTATAATCATAAGACCATGTTAAAATTGACTCCTGCCATCCTGACACATCATAATATATATCTAACCGACTGTCATCAAGAAAACAGACTATATGGAATATAGACTTAATTACTGATGGACAACAAGCCACAGACATGATTGATGATATTGCCTAAAAGGGTTTTCTGGAGAGGCTCCATAGTAAGAGAAAAACAATAATAATTTTTGGATACTTACTTTACCAATTTTTTGCATTTTTCTATTCTGCCCTGTTGCTGTCACTCCCAATTTTGTCAAAAATTGGACAATACTAGGATTCACCAATGTACTGGGCACCAATGTTGTGGTCGTCACCAATGTCTAGGGCACCAATGTTCTGGTCGTCACCAATGTCCCGGGCACCAATATCATGGTCGTCAGCAATGTCCAGGGCAAACATTACTTTGGATTATTGGTCACTTGGATATATCATCAATTAATGATTGGTTGGGGGTCCCAATCTATGCGTTTCGCAATGATCCTTGAGTTATGCTCACACTGTTTTACTGTTCCAGGCATTTATCACTCCAGAAAAACATCTGGAAAAGTGCTGAGAAAAAAAGTTTAAAGGGAATCTGTCACCAGGTTTTTACTACATCTTTTGAGAGCAGCATGGTATAGGGCATAGACAATGATTCCAGTGATGTATCACTTACTTCACTGGGTTGAAGTTTTTGTTTTTTTTAAGTGATTCATCTGCTGAAGATCTCTGAATACTGAGCCCTGTATAACCACGTAAACACCACTGATCGGTAAGTTTCTGTGTAAACTGCGCATAGGCAGAAAACTGTCAATCAGAGGTAGGGATGCAGTTGGACTATCTAGCAGCAGGCCAAGAGATGTCCTCTAGTGATAATCTGCTGATAAAACGCTGACATTATAAAAACTAAACTAAGCAATCAAGTGACAAATTGCTAGAATCAGGATCTCTGTTTTTACATTATGCCGAAGTCTGATTAGGTAGGAAGAACTTGGTGACAGATTCCCTTTAAAGAATCTTCCTATCATCTCTATGTAAAATGACTTTCTGTGCTCATGTTCAGGCTTTCAAGTGTCTTTTAACAGATTCAGGTATCCAAAAACACCAATCGTTAAAAGAAGTGAGCTGACCATTCTCCATGTGTTTTCCGGTTAAATGTTTCCAACTTTACCATGGAAGTCAGTCACTAAGTTTAACGGATTCATCTCGTCACCGTATGGCCGGCAGAACCCCTCCAACTTAATATTGGTCCGATGAATGGTGCTATCCATGCCATGTTTCATCTCTATAGACAGGTAAAATCATGATAAGAAACATGATGACAATATCTACTGCCTGGAACCTCCACGGACAAGCATATCCTATGCTTAAACATGACAATTTATACATACTTAGAGTATAAAATATACATAAAATTTATGAAGGTAAATGTTTTCATGTTCAATTATTTATTTATTATGTTTTGCTTGTATAGCGTTATCATATTCTGCAGCGCTGTACAGACATTATCATCACTTTCCCCATTGGAGCTCACAATCTAAATTATCTATCAGTATGTCTTTGGAATGTGGGATAAATCTGGCGAACCCGGAGGAAACCCACGCAAACATGGGGAGAACATAGAAACTCTTTGCAGATGTTATCCTTGATGTTCACTTGTAACCATTGTGTATATGTGGACTACGGTATCTCTCATGCAGTTTTAGATGTCTACCCATCACAGCTATAGTGCTTGGACTGCCGGGTTACTTATGTACTGTTCATCTACCTTCATGAATTCTATGCATACTTTATACTCTATGTATGAATAAATTGTCATGTATAAGCATATACGGTAACTCCTTTCTTATCCTTTTTGTAATACATGTTTTGGAGTTGTTTCTCTTCTATAACTATGCATCTGGTGGATCTCATTTGTCTAACGTGATCAGTGCAGGGAAGTACAGGCACTGTACTAATGGGGAATCGGAAAGATGAGTATGTCTTCTTTTTTTTTATAAAATAGATTTAATTCACTACAAAGCAACCATTCCCATTCTAATAAAATGCATCCAAGAAAAACTAACCACTTAAAGAGGACCTTTCACCATTTTTCATGTTGAACTGACACGGTGTAATAGTGGGTGCAGATTGGAATAAAATGTTGTTTTTTTTTTATTTTGCCTCTATATTGTAGAAATATTAGCAATCAAAGTATCTGGCACCTAATAAATTAACACCTACTTGGACTTAACAAAAGTTATCACCAGGGGTGTGTATTTCTCCCGCCTGCATGAGTTGCCCAATCATAAGCAGGCATCAATTCAGATGAAAAAGTAAATGCACCCACAATAGCTTAGGTTTCTTGGTTTGTAAGATGCAAAGATATAGCCCTGAACTTCTGATCTACCTACCCTCTTGCATGATTAGAAAGTGCTGGGAGATTAGAAAACAGATATGACTCACAGCTTCCATATAAGATCCCAGCAGCACAGGGGCAGCACAGCTGAGTTTAACTGTGTCACATTATGAACCAGTCTTTCTGCTCTCCTATTTCATGGCACTGTTAGCTCCGCTGTAGTGCCCACTCTTCCACACTGCCTGTCCAGAGATGAGTCATTAATCACACTTATGTCTGTTGTGCCCAGACGTTGCTTTGAGCACCACATCTCTGGACAGGTAGTGTTCGAGAATTGGCTGTACAGCAGAGCTGGTAGTGCTATGAGATGTGGAGTGCTGATAGAAGGATTTGTAAAGTCAAAGGTAAACTCAGTCCCTGTACTGCTGGTACCTTATCTGAATGGTGCTACTTATCTGTGCTCTACTCATTCAGGAGATCAGAGCTGTATCCTTACATCTCACACACTGAGAAACCTAAACTATTGTTGGGATGTGTTCTTTATCTGATATGTTGCTTTATGTTTATGATTGGTCAGCATCATAGAGGAGGAAGAAGTACACACCCTCAGTGAATGTTGTCAGATAACACCCACTTCGACTTGACTTAAAAGTTAACTCATTAGGTGCCAAATACTTTGATTGCTAATACCTCTGTAACGGAGAGGCGAAATAGAAAAAAAAAAAAATTATTCTGTTCTGCAACCATTATTAAATTTTGTGTCTAGTACAACTTGAAAAAATTGGTGCAAGGTTCTCTTTAATATGTACTATAATTTACATGTGCTAGGTTATACAACCTGTAAAATTATTAAAACAGTTATATTACAGAAAAAAACGTTTTTCGTTAATTGCATACAATGACATACAGCTCATGGATATAGTAGGAGTAGGCCAAGTTTCACTGTGGGAAAGTTTGCAAAAGGATAAAATTCACTTAAAAAGTCTAACTTTAAACATAAGGAAAAAAAAACAGTTATTGGATTTACTTAAAGCGATATACTAGACACTGAATTCACGTCTTATGTGCTGAACCAAATTACTTAAAATTGCTAAGTAAACAAAGAGCGCACCTTTCAGAAACATTTTTGGCACTTGTGATTATCTGAGTCTGGCAAAAGTTTATGGAACAAAAGCCAGACCGCAGCACAAGGGTTATTTTCTCAATTTCCTCTTGACAGATATACATGAGATAGGTAGTAGTAATAATAATAGTAGTAATAATTAAAGTAGAAAAAAATAAAGCAGAATTCTGCTGAACTTATGCTTTGCCTATTAATTAGATACCATATTTAATTCAAAACACAATATTTTCTTATTTAAACTCTGCAGTCCTCCAGGTAAATTTCTTTATTTTGGCTGCTGCGGGTGTTTATTTCCTTCCTTATATGATTTCAAAAGGAATAAATCACCAATATTTTTAATTATTTAAAACATATATTTTTTGTTTTAATTTTTTTTTTTTTTGCTCATGGTATATTTTATAACATTTTCATCATATGAATATAAAAAGAAAGGAGATGTGTACAGCGCTGCAGCACAGACCTGGAGATAAAAAGATGTCAGAAAATAACCCATTGAATTACATGGGAGAGTTTTGTGAGCAGTACTCCTTCTGAATAGATGGGGGAGAGCTGAGCTATCTCCATCACTTATAATCAAAGGCCTTTATAATATAGGAACAGTTTCAGTAAGGCCTCATTCAAAGTCCGTTTATAATGAATTCTAGCTGTGCTTTTCACAAACGTAGCACATACCAATTATAAGAGGGAAGGAGCCTAGAACCCAAAAATAAAATCCAATACAGATAAAAGCACACAGAAAAAAAACTAAAAGATCAAATAAGTCAGAAATCAGACAAATGTGTAAATAAAATAAATATTTTACTGAGATACACAACTACACAATAAAAATAAAATGTAAAAGTTATTAGCATAAACAAGGAACAATTAAAGCAAGGGGAGGCCACTGAGAGACAAAATTATGACGCTAAGAAAACAATACAAAGGGTAGCCACAAGGTGGCATGACTACTACCAAGGAGTTATAATTAATAACAGGTATGCATAGGCACATATATACAGCTCTGGCAAAAATTAAGAGACAACTGCAACATTTTGAGTTTGTCTGATTTTTCTCTTTATAGGTATATATTTTGGGTAAAATATAAATTGCTCTTTTATTCTATAAACTACTGACAAAATGTCTCCGAATTTCCAAGCAATAAATGTTATATTTATTTTTAGAAAATGAGAAATGGTCAAAATAACAAAAAAATGCAGTGCTTGCAGACCTCAAATAATGCTAAGAAAAAAAGTTCATAATAATTTTGAAACAACAACACTAATGTTTTAACTCAGGAAGAGTTCAGAAATCAATATTTTGTGGAATAACCATGATTTTTAATCACAGCTTTCATGCGTCTTGGCATGCTGCAGCTTCCACACAGTTTTCTGCAGCTCCCACAAACAGACTGCTCAGCTTTCCTAGCTGACCCATACAGTCCCCATTCAGAGAGAGACACTGGCACATCTCTCTCCCAGCTACAGCTCACATTTTGGCTGAACACTCACCAGCTGCAACACACTTGACTATGCTCCATCCAGCAGATTGACACACAAAGGTGAACACAGGCCTTGGTATTTGCTCAAATCAAATCAGGTACGTCTAATCAAGACATGCAGTGCTAGAATTTAACCCTTGCCTATTTGTCTTTGCTGTATCACATAGACAATGAGTGATGGGTTCTGTAGAGCTCTATTCTTTAGATCTGGAGCACTGCTCTTGGGATCACTGGGAGTCCTTGAAGTTGGACACTCAATGATCAGTAAAGGCTGGGTCTCACATAGCGATACACCAGCGATCCCGACAACGATCAGGATCGCTGGTGTATCGCTATATTATCGCTGCTGAGCTGCCAAACAGGCAGCTCAGGCAGCGATCAGCACAAGGACACTGCGGGTAAACATCGCTTAGTTATCCGCAGTGTACCTTGGATACCAGCGCCCTGATGCAGGGAGCTGGTAACCAAGGTACACATCGGGTTTCCAGGCGCTGCGCGGTGCCTGGAAACCCGCTGTGTACCTTGGTTACCAGCTCCCTGCATCAGGGCGCTGGTATCCAAGGTACACAGCGGGTTTCTAGGCACAGCCCCGCACCTGGAAACCCGCTGTGTACCTTGGTTACCAGCGGATCGCTGGTCTCCCGCCTGTCACACGCAGCGATGCGTGCCTGTCAGCGGGAGACCAGCGATCAAAAAATGTCCAGACATTTCAGCGACGATCAGCAATAACCGGCAGGGGGGCTGATCGTCGCTGAATGTCACACACAGCGATATCGCTGGTGAGCTCGCTGCTGCGTCACAAAACTAGTGACTCAGCAGCGATCTCGCTAGCGAGATCGCTATGTGAGACGGGGGCTTAAGTTTTCCTTTATCCCATAGATAGGGAATAACTTTGCAATTGTGGGGATACTCCTTTAACTTAACAAAAATCTAAAATTGATGAATACATTTTCACCATGTTAGTACTTCTATCTTTGAATTAAGTCTGATATTGCAAGTCAGGGGTGTGTGCTGCAATACTGGATGACCAATGTTGGAAAAAAAAATTTTTTCTACTTTTACATCCCATTATATGGCTTTAACCTGGTTAGCAGGCTTGTTGGTCACAATTTAAATTCAATAGTAAAAAAAAAATAGTTACTAAAAAAAAATTTAAACACAATTAAAATCAGCACCTTAGTTGTCAAGTAGAGAAACATTCCTAAAGTTCAGTATCTCAAATAAAAATGGGAAGGGAAATATAAAACAAATCAACATCTGGTTACATTGTAGTTTTCCAGCTGAGATTATCTAAAGTTTCTGTTTTGCTCATAATAAATGCTCCAGTTAAACGCTTTTTTCCCTGTATTGATTTGGCTGTTAAATCTTTCTGTGCTATACATTTCCCAAACAAGCTATTTTACAAGATCCAGTATAGATTTTACATCCCCAACTCCAGACATAACCACTTCAAGATTATGATGGCTGCTATGAAAATAAAATACACATAATAGTGGGAAATTTTCTGTACCTGCAGCAGATAACGGCCTTACAAGAGAGTGCCAAATCCAAGAAGCACTGACGGACTTCAAATGAGAGCGCATACTTCAGGGTCTGCCCATCGATTATTAAGGCTATGTCGTTCTCTTTTCCAAGTGAATCTCCCAGGTTAGTGCAGTGATTCGTTAACGTTTCTCTTGTTGCCTTGAAAAAAACAATACAGAGAATTCAATTTAGCGGTAGTAATTGATTAACCACTTTATGGCTGTTAAATTATTATTGCGGGTGGTCAACATTTTTTTTATAAATCATAGAATATATAAGTATATGAAACACAGTCATATCTTCTTAGAATCTAAAGATTCTTTCCCTTAGTATATGAAACTCATAATGCAAAAGGGAAAGAGGACGATTATGAGATAGTCTCTCTGTCTGTGCTGATGCTGTGAGAGGTGAAGAGGGAGCAGGAGGAGCAGAGTCATCTAATTTGCTTAAATCACATAGGACAAATGTGATATTAAGCCAAGAAGAGCCCACCCGCCCAGAAAAAATGCAGAAAGAAGATTAACATTTACGTAAGGGATATACAGAATAGTGAAGGAAAAGACTAAGAATATGCAGTACAGTCATGGCCAAAAGTTTTGAGAATGACACAAATATTATATTTTCACACGATCTGCTGCCCTCTGGTTTTTATGTGTGTTTGACAGATGTTTTTATCCCAGACAGAAATATAATTGCAAACATATGAGTAACAAAAGCTTATATTGACAGTTAGAATGAGTTAATGCAGCAAGTCAATATTTGCAGTGTTGACCCTTGTTCTTCAGGACCTCTGCAATTCTCCCTGGCATGCTCTCAATCAACTTCTGGACCAAATCCTGACTGATAGCAGTCCATTCTTGCACAATCAATGCTTTCATTTTGTCAGAATTTTTAGGTTTTTGTTTGTCCACCCGTCTCTTGATGATTGACCACAAGTTCTCAATGGGATTAAGATCTGGGGAGTTTCCAGGCCATGGACCCAAAATCTCTATGTTTTGTTCCCTGAGCCATTTAGTTATCACCTTTGCTTTATGGCAAGGTGTTCCATCATGCTGGAAAAGGCATTGTTGATCACCAAACTGCTCTTGGAGGGTTGGGAGAAGTTGCTCTTGGAGGACATTCTGGTACCATTCTTTATTCATGGCTGTGTTTTTAGGCAAGACTGTGAGAGAGCCGATTCCCTTGGCTGAGAAGCAACCCCACACATGAATGGTTTCAGGATGCTTAACAGTTGGCATGAGACAAGACTGGTGGTAGCGCTCACCTTGTCTTCTCCGAATGAGGCGTTTTCCTGATGTCCCAAACAATCGAAAAGGGGATTCATCAGAGAAAATAACTTTACCCCAGTCCTCAGCAGACCACTGCCTGTACCTTTTGCAGAATATCAGTCTGTCCATGATGTTTTTTCTGGAGAGAAGTGGCTTCTTTGCTGCCCTCCTTGAGACCAGGCCTTGCTCCAAGAGTCTCCGCCTCACAGTGCGTGCAAATGCACTCACACCTGCCTGCTGCCATTCCTGAGCAAGCTCTGCACTGCTGGTAGCTCGATCCCGCAGCTGAAACACTTTTAAAAGACGGTCCTGGCGCTTTCTGGTCTTTCTTGGGCGCCCTGGAGCCTTTTTGGCAACAATGGAACCTCTCTCCTTGAAGTTCTTGATGATGCGATAGATTGTTGACTGAGGTGCAATCTTTCTAGCTGCGATACTCTTCCCTGTTAGGCCATTTTTGTGCATTGCAATGATGACTGCACGTGTTTCTTTAGAGATAACCATGGTTAACAGAAGAGAAACAACGATGCCAAGCACCAGCCTCCTTTTAAAGTGTCCAGTGGTGTCATTCTTACTTAATCATGACAGACTTATCTCCAGCCATGTACTCATCAACACCCACACCTGTGTTAATGGAGCAATCACTGAAAAGAGGTTCGCTGGTCCTTTTAAGGCAGGGCTGCAATGATGTTGAAATGTGTTTTGGGGGATAAAGTTCATTTTCTAGCCAAATATTGACTTTGCAAGTAATTGCTGTTAAGCTGATCACTCTTTATAACATTCTGGAGTATATGCAAATTGCCATTAGAAAAAGTGCAGCAGTAGACTTTGTAAAAATTAATATTTGTGTCATTCTCAAAACTTTTGGTCATGACTGTACTTCTGATTGCACTGCATCTAAAACACATCTACAACCGCCTAAGGGCTCACTTAGAAGTCCAATGTTCTCCCATACGAGAAAAATGGGACAGATTATGTTGGTCAGACTTGGACCACACGCTGCTCAAACTATGATCAAAGTGTCATCAGCTTTTTGCGTACGCGGAGAAAAAAAAATCTCAACCTTCTCCTTTCTGACAATCCGTGAAAATCAGACCGCACTCAGACTGAGTGCAGTACGATTTTTTTATGGACCCGTAAATGGACCCGTAAACTTGCATTGACGATTTTGACCAGACCTTGGTTCAAAATCGGACACGTCTCCACAATTTTCAAAATCACTGACATATGAATGGCCCCATAGGTTATCACAGGAACGAGACCTATCTATGTAAACCACTGATATCATGTGTACGTAAAAAATGGACATCTGAATGAGTTTTAAGGAGAGATTTTGATTTTTCTTTAGTACCTGTAGACACTCTTTGAAACACTGAAAAATATACTTAGAGTCTGCTGGGTCTCTCTTAAGCCAGCTTGACATGACCTTTAAAAAATCATCAGCGTTTCATCAAAAAAACTTGGGACAATTTTTTTCTCACTTGTCATCTGTGTGCAATCCGTTTTTTACATACTTACTATAAATCATTTACAAGACCATTTAAAGTTTCCCATGTTAAAAGGAACCTGTCACCAGTTTTGGCCGATAAAAGTTTTGGCTATCACCGATAAGGGCTGATATACAGCATTCTATAATGCTGTATATCTGCCCCCAACCCGACCTGCAAGAAAAGAAAACTACGATACGATACGGCCCGATCACCCGAGAACTCCAGACTCCAGCAGCACACTTCCACTGGATGTTTTTGGTGGACACCCATACATACTCGTTCACACACAGGTCCGGACCTGAACGTTCATTGCCACATGCGTTTGCCACAAAATGGTGATTTCTTTGAGGAACTGACAACAGAGGCGTCCCCCTGTGTCACCACACTCACACAATTCTCAGAGGAAACCACCACCCTCCCCTGACCCCTCCTCCCAAGGGGGCTTCGACTCACAGGGTTGGCTATTGGTGAGGGTTGGGACTTGCCCCTACTTTTTGGCAGCACCTCTGCTGCCCCCACTGGAGAAGACGGGGAAGGTTGCAGAAAGACGGCAGAGACAGTAGCCCCCGGGCAGCAGCCCTCACACGACTGACGCCAGCTGACTACTTCCCTGGAACACCAATCTATGACCGGGTTGTGTTTTGTCAGCCAAGGGAGGCCTAAAACGATGGCTATTGGCATACCCTCCAAGACGTAGCATGACACGGACTCCTCATGACGAGTCCCTATACGCAGGCGTATATCATGCACGACCTGGGTCACGCTCCCCTGGCTGATTGGGACAGAGTCAATGGTCTGGACGCCTAGAGGTTTTGCTAGTGTCCTACATATCAACATATCAGACAATTGGTCCGGACAAAGTGAACATCCACCAAATTGACTCCTGCTCCACTGTACACAAGCACTGGTATTCCCTTAGATACCCCACCAATCACCACTCTCGCAGTCAGGGTACACTGAGGGGAAGAAATGGAGGAAATATACACTCCCTGGTCGCCTCCCTCCACACGACCAGGGGGGTGCGGCTTCTTAGATGGCACAGGTATTTTGGCACGAGCTGGGCAGACCCCAATGAAATGACCAGTCTGCCCACAAAAAAAAACATGCCCCCACACCATGTCGGACAGCAGGCAACCCCGTTTGGGAACCAACTGTTCCCACCTGCATAGGTTCGTCCAGCTGCTCAACTGTGTCCTGCTCCCTAGTAAGGACAACAGGGGGCAGTTTTGGTGTATGCCCCTCCCTAAGGCGTCTATCCACCCGGATGGCAAGGGACATGGCACCCTCCAATGACCTGGGGGCGGTGTACTGCACCAGAGTATCCTGCAACCTTGGGGACAGACCATGCACAAAATGACTCCTAAGTTCAGGATCATTCCACTGTGTGTCAGTGGCCCATCTCCTGAACTCTGAGCAGTACTACTCAACCGGCCGGTCCCCCTGCTTGATCTTACAAAGTCAGGATTCCGCCAGAGAGACGCCCTCAGGATCTCCATACACCAGCGCCAGTGACTCAAAAAACCCGTCCACTGACCGTAAAATGGTGAATCGGCCGGCAGGGAGAAGGCTGTTATGTTTCGGTAGCTGAGGAGGACAGGAACAACAGCAGGGCAGCCGAACACCTGAGATGTTGGTAACTGATGGGTTGCAGATTCCTAAACTAACGACACAACTAGAGGTAGCCGTGGAGCGTTCCTACGTTGATCCTAGACGCCTCGTCACAGCCTGAGAGATAACTACACCTAAAGGCAGAAAGATGAAAGCTATCTGCCCCGGAGCAGATCCCCAAAGAAAATAGGAAGCCCCCAAACATATAATGGCGGTTAGACAAGATGAAAATACAAACATAGGCAGAAAATAGACTGAGCAAACGCTGGGGCCACAAGCTGACTAAATAGGATAGGACAGGAGAGATTACTTTCTGCAACCCAGAAAACCCTACAAAAATCCAACAATTCTGATTACAAAAATACTGAGATCACACGATCTCGCCTCCCACTAAATCAGATCTCAGTGTGAACAAAAACCAAGCAGCAGCCGCTGAAAAAACAGGAAAAAGCAAATGAGCAAATAACAGTGGCTGCAGAAAAACTGTGAGGAGCTCAGGCCCCAGGAGGGGACCTGGCTGACCTCCACAAAAGTGCAGAAAACAATGCAAAAAGCAAGCACAAAAAGAAAAGCAAAAAATATCTTATCTGAAAGCAGGAGATGCAGACAGGACTCCAGCAATCTTCCAAATGAACCAGGAACCACAATTGAGACAAGAACAATTGATCACCGGCAACCATCATGGGAGGGAACCTCCCTTATATCAGACCAGTCCGTGATTCCAGATTGCCACTCCTCGCTGAAAGGTTCAGTACTGTCTGTAACCACCAGAGGGAGCCTCTGCTCAGAAACCATCTCTAGCACATTCATAACAGAAGGCCCAGGATTGCGGATCACCCTTAAGAAGGGAGACAATAATCCCCACACGCTGTTCCTCACTCCCTGATGAACGGGGGCGGAGCCTGAAGTACAATTTAAAGGCCTCCTGAAAAACCAGAAATTTATCTCTCCCTCCAGAAAACCTGTCAGAGAGAGATATCTTCAGTTCTGGTTGAACCTGCATCTGAGACGAGGCCCAGAACCCCACCAACTGCTGTAGCTGCTGCACCACCTCACCCCACAGCACCTTAAGCTCATCTGTGAGAGTCTGCAGCAATTGGGCAAAGGCTTGCATTTGAGCCATGGCTCACCAGAAACGGAAAAAAAAAACTATGTTGGTTGGTGATAATGTCACGGGGCAGTTGTAGAAATACAGGGAACAAGGAATTTGGGCCCCTGAACTGCCCATAAGGCTAAGGAAGGGCCCTGTCTTTCCTTAACTAACTTGGGGGTACACTTAGAGGTAGTGAGGCCCAAGTCACCGACCTGTCTCTGTCTCCTGTATAGCCCTGAGCTAAACCCACCAACCCCCTCCCCAGGAGGTGAGACAGGGAATAATGTGAATAACACCAAAACAACAAAAGGAAAGACAGACACCTAGGGGTTAAATCAACTAAACAATAAACACTTAGATTTCTCTGCTGTAAAGCTCCGCACAGCAGAGTAAGGCACCAGATGAGGGAAGCAACTGAAGTACAACTGCTCTCAGCAGCACCTGGCTCCAGCTTGGTTGGTTTCCAAAGGAAGCAATATCACCAACCCCAGCTGAAGCCTCAGGAGACCTTTTAAAGGATGGTGGGAGTGGACTCCACCTTCTTCTGACAAGTCGGCAGCGATGTAATTACACCAGCGGCCACCGGGGAAAAAGACTGAGATTAACTCCCGGTGGCCTGAAAGGAAAAATGTTTTAGTATGCAGAGAGATCTGACAAGCACGCAACATAAATCAAGAAGTTTACAACCCTTGGCACTTTAGCTAATCTCCCTGGACGTAGACAGGAAGGAAAATTGATGAAAGATTGCAACGCGGGATAATCTGGATGGTAGATAAGCAGCCTCAATCAAGTTACAAAGAAATTCAAGCTGTCCTGCAAGCTCAGGGTGCATTAGTGTCAGAGTGAACTATCCATCAACATTTGAATGAAATTACACATTATGGCAGAAGACTCAAGAAGACCTCACTGCCGACACAAAAACATAAAACAGCTAGACTGCAGGTTGCTAAAATGTACGTGAGTAAGAAAATTCTTCTGGGAAAGCATCTTATGGAGAGATGATAGTAAGATAGAGTTTTTTGGTAAAGCATATTATTCTAGTGTTTGCCGAAAACAGAATGAGGTCTACAAGGAAAAGAACACAATACCTACAGTCAAATATGATGGAGGTTCAAAGATGTTTTGTGGTTGTTTTGCTGTCTCTGGCACTGGGTGCCTTGACTGTGTGCAAGGCATCATGAAATCTGAAGGTTACCAACGGATTTGGGGTCGAAATGTAGTCTCCAGAGTCAGAAAGCTGGGTTTGCATCCTAGATCATGGGTCTTACAGGAGGACAATGACCCCAAACATACTTCAAGAAGCACCCAGAAATTGAAGGAAACAAAGCACTGGAGAGTTCAGAAGAGGCCAGCAATGAGTCAGAATCTAAATCCCTGTGCAGAGATCTTAAAAGTGATGTTGGGAGAATGCATCCTTCAAACATGAGAGACCAGGAGCAGTTTGCAAAAGAGTGGTCCAAAATTCCAGTTGAGAGGAGTAAGAAGCTTGTTGATCGTTACAGGCAGTGATTGATTGCAGTTATTTATTCCAAAGGGTGTGCACTCAGATATTAAGTTGAGGGTTCCAACTATTTTGTCTGGTCCATTTTTAGGGTATTGTTTGAAATGATGTCTGTTGTGAACACTTTAAATCCGGCTTCTGAGTTTGGGTTCCCTCTGGTGCTTGCTGCTAGTAATGGAGCTGGTCTGGTTGACAGAAGTCGATCACCTGAGGAAGTTGATTGGCAATCAGGTGTTATTGACTGGGGAGATTTAAGTGAGCAGCCTTCCCATGATGCTTGCCGGTGATTTGTTTTCTTCCTGAGCCATTTGGAAGTCTGCTTGCTCCCTGCTGTGTCCTGCATTTTTCAGATAAGTTATTTTGCTGTTTATTTCTGTGGCTTTTGTTTATCTTTCGCTTTCCTCAGTTTTCTGCCTTGCTGGAGTTAGTTCAGCCAGGTGCCCTGCGGGGGCCTGTGCAGGACTCTGTCTCATTTGCCACAGCTTCTGCATTTCTAGTTCCCTGTTATTTCAGCATCTGTTGTTTTCGTCCAGTTCATACCAGAGTTCTGATTTAGCGGGGGAGAGGTCGTGTGGACTCAGTATTTTTGCATATCAGACGTGTTGGAATTTTTCTTAGGGTTTTTGCAGGATTACAGTATCTTTTCTGTCCTGTTCTATCTAGACAGTTTGGGCCCCAGCATTTGCTTACACTATTTTCTGTCTGTGATTGTGCTTCATCTGCCTCACCGACAATATATGTTTCTGGGCTATCTATTCCTTTGGGGCTCTACTCCGGGGCAGTTAGCTTTCTCCTTTCTATCTTTAGGCTTAGTTAACTCTTTGGCTGTGTCGAGGCGTCTAGGTCATCGTAGGTACGTCTAACGGCTAATTCTAGTTGTGTTGTCAGTTTAGGGGTCTGCAATCCGCAAAGTTACCAACCTCTCTGGTGTTGTGCTGTCTAGCCATTTCTTTGTTGTCCTCCTCTGGTTACCATATCATAACAGATGTCCAATTTGTCTTTGTTTCCTCTGTTTTTTTGTGTTGTTCCATTACAAACAAATGAAATTAACATGTGTATAACAAAGTATATGTAATTGCAATAATTTTCTGGGACAATTTAAAGGTTGCAAACACTTTCGGCCATGATGATATAGGGAAGAAAAATACTCAAAATATACAGAGTCTAATGTTATGTTATTGTGACTGAGGAGGCAGGAGCAAAAAATTGCATAGGCAGCCTAACACCAGAGAGGTTGAAAACGAATAGGTTGCAGACCCCTAAACTAACCGCACAACTAGAATCAGCCGTGGAGCGTACCTATGGTGGTCCTAGATGCCTCGGCACAGCCGGAGAGCTAGCTATACCTGAAGATGGAAAGAGGAAAGCTAACTGCCCCGGAATAGACCCCAAAAGAGTAGGAAGCCCCCAAACATACAATGGCGGTTAGACAAGATGAAAATACAAACACAGACAGAAAATAGATTGAGCAAACGCTGGGGCCCAAAACTGTCTAGATAGGACAGCAGAGGAGAGAATACTTTCTGCAACCCAGAAAAACCCTAGGAAAAACTCCAACACTTCTGAATCCAAAAACACTGAGACCACACGGTCTCGACCACCTATATCAGATCTCTGGTGTGGACACGTAGCTACCCAGCAGTAAAATATCACAAGAACTGAGCAAATGAACAAATACAAAAAACGAACGGAGACCGGCCAAAGCCCCCCAGAGGGGACCCGTCTGAAGACAAAAAGCAATGCAGCAAAAAGCAAGAAATTCAAACCACAGTAAAAAAAACTGAAAGAGACTTATCTGAACGCAAGCAGGAGACAGCAGGAAAGCAAGCTGAATTCCAAACTAGACCAGGAAGCACAATTGATCACCGGCGAGGATCATGGGAGTTCAGCTCAAATATATCAGGCCTGTCAGTACCACCTGACAACCACTCGTTATTTACAGATGTAGGGCTCTTGGTATTCAACATTGGTTCAATACCCTCAGCAACCACCAGAGGGAGCTTCAGCTCCGAAGTCGTCTCCAAAACGTTCACAACAGTACCCCCCTTTGAGGAGGGGTCACTGAACCCTCACTTGTGCCACCAGGACGATCAGGATGAGCTTGTTCTCGGTGATAGGCACGGACCAGTCTTTCAGCATGAATGTCAGAAGCAAACACCCAAGAATTGTCCTCCTGACCATAGACTTTCCACTTCACCAAGTACTGGAGTCTCCGCCTGGCCAAACGAGAATCCAATATGTTCTCAACCACATACTCCAAATTGCCCTCAACCAAAACAGGATCAGGAGGCGCAGCCATAGGAACCACTGGCTCGACAAATCTCTTCAATAAAGATTTGTGAAATACGTTGTGAATCTTGAATGTTCATGGAAGAAGCAAACGGAAGGAAACGGGATTAATAATCTCCATGATCTTATAAGGTCCAATGAACCTTGGCTTAAATTTTGGAGATGACTTCGGAGCTGAAGCTCCCTCTGGTGGTTGCTGAGGGTATTGAACCAAAGTTGAATACCAAGAGCCCTACACCTGTAAATAACGAGTGGTTGTCAGGTGGTACTGACTGGCCTGATGTAAGTGAGATGAACTCCCATGATCCTCGCCGGTGATCAATTGTGCTTCCTGGTCTAGTTTGGAATTCAGCTTGGTTTCCTGCTGTCTCCTGCTTGCGTTCAGATAAGTCTCTTTCAGTTTTTTTTACTGTGGTTTGAATTTCTTGCTTTTTGCTGCATTGCTTTTTGTCTTCAGCCAGGTCCACTCTGGGGGGGCTTTGGCTGGTCTTCGTTCGTTTATTGGATTTGTTCATTTGCTCAGTTCTTGTGATATTTTACTGCTGGGTAGCTACGTGTCCACAACAGAGATCTGATATAGGTGGTCGAGACCGTGTGGTCTCAGTGTTTTTGGATTCAGATGTGTTGGAGTTTTTCCTAGGATTTTTCTGGGTTGCAGAAAGTATTCTCTCCTGTGCTGTTCTATCTAGACAGTTTTGGGCCCCAGCGTTTGCTCAATCTATTTTCTGTCTGTGTTCGTATTTTCATCTTGTCTAACCGCCATTATATGTTTGGGGGCTTCCTACTCTTTTGGGATCTACATCAATGTCTAAAACCTGGGTTCTTCAATGCCTGCCCCACCTGGCAGTCCTCCACATTCAGAAAATTAACAGAGGTGAGTACACATGCTGACTATACTATTTACATAGCTCCAGTATAAGTGAATACCTCGTAGAAAGGGACAGGGATCATGGGGACATTTTTTTCTAGTCTTAAGTTCAACTCTATAACAAAAAAAGGCACCTAGTCTAGTTTTTTTGGGGAAAAAAGAGAGAGTATTAACACACCAGAAGCCAATCATAAGTGCTAATAAGGTAAATTAAATTAATCCATAAAGTCTTTCAAGTGGAAATGTGCTACATATAGTTGGTGGGAACACCCTCTAATGCTACAAGCATCATTAAAGATGAAAATAGTATGGTTGCGCTGAAGGACGGGAGAGTAACGCGGCTGTTTGTAATGTTTGACTTGAGCGATTTTCTGCTTTCCTGTTCTAACAAGTCTAGACCATAATCATTCTTTCAACATTTCAGTCTGTAAAATCCTCAGCTCCAGTGGATCATATGATAAAGTTTCACATTCTTTTGACATCTTTCCTATATCACACATTCTTTTGATCATTTGAACTTGTTCAGCACTAATTTTGCTCTTGGTGTTTTAGCTGTATGGAGAAACTTTGTTCATTTCCATGCTCTATGTAAACAGTTGAATTTTGCCAGGCGGCCTCTGTTATGCCACAGTAGAGCGCTGTTGTAAATCCACGTAAAAGAGTATAATTTGTTGACAGGCAAAGTGCTGAAATATCCTGAAGGAAAGATCATGTGTGGTCCCAGCTGTGCAGTCAATTTCAGGAATCACTACATTTAAAGCTGCACCTAGAACTCCCAAGTCTTCACAACGAAACAAAGCGGTGCTCACCATAGACTTGCCTGCAAATTATTATATATTATTTTATAGAAATGTATGATTGAACACTTAATGGGCTTTTTTAAAACCGATTTAAAATAATAATAATCATTGGAGAAGGAAGAATAGAAGGAACAAGGCGAAGAGGAAGACCAGCAACCCGATGGCTTGATATGATCAAGATAATGGAGAAGAATACCCTGGTGGACCTATCGAGGCTTGCCCAAGATGGATCCTTCTATAGATCATTCATCCATCAAGTCATCATGGCTCGAGATCGAGCTGAAGGCCATTAAATAAATAATAATTGATTATTATTATAGTTTTATTTTTCCCTTTCCATCAACAAGTGGTTACAAATAATTTGGATGCCGTTTTCTGATTTATAGCTACACTATGAATGCATCCAAGTTTTGACAACTTAAAGGGGTTGTCTCATAATCATTAATGATTAATATTGAAAAAAGTTTGTTAAAACAAACAACTTTGCAGTTTACTACTTATTAAAAATCCTCTCCATTTGAGAATCGTATCACAGGTGTGAAGATGGAGAACTTAGTTTCTCCATCTTCTCCATTGTCTCTGTACGTGTACATGAGACAGCACTCAATGACATCCGAGTGCAATCCGATAATTCACTCGCACCCATAGACTTGAGTGAGTGCGATCTGATATTGGATGCACTCGCAGGATGCTGTGATTGTTTGCAGAAAATCGCAGATCAGGACTGTCCCATAGTATAACATTGGGCCAAGTGCTATCCGATAAAACATCACATAGCACTCGTCCAAGTTATACACTCGTGTGAGCGAACCCTAAGGGGAACCTGACAGCTTCCCCAGACCCCCGTAAACCACCACTATGCAATTACTGCTATCTTTATACCCTTCCTAAAAAGCACTTTGTAAGGAAAGGGACGTCGCCATTTTGTATAGGGCCTATACCAGCCTCCATTTTGTCGGTTCACAGAGCCACAAATTGCTAACTACACAGGGCCTATTAGCATATTCAGTACGACCAGTTTTGATGTCCACTATGAATCAATAGGGCTTTAACATGCTAATTGATTTATGCCAGTGTCTGAATAAGATGGTCAGTCGTATGTTAAATGGCTCAAACTTAAGCCAGTATTTCTTGCTCCATATGAATTGCAGGCCAGTTAATATGCGTGCTTCAAAGCAAAGGGGAAGGGCCTAGCAGACTTAAGAACTGTAGCATGGACAGGCTGCATGCATTCCATTTTACACACAGGAGCCAAGAAGATGGTCTAGGAAGGACCAAGGGACTATCCAGCAACTGAAGACTGTTACCTGGAGAGCCCCTGCCTTCCCATGACTATACTACCCGGTAATATTGATCTATAGCTTATACCTTTAAGCCTTGTACATTATCGTTGTATTTTTTCTCTGACTGCAAATCCATTGTAATTACGTTGTATAGCTTTACTGTATATTTCTGTAATTATCTAGTGCGCTCTTAAGGCGATTAAACCATAAAATTAATCTTGGGCTGATGCTTTTACTCTGATCACGAATCTTAGGATACCCAGTGGGTAACAGGACAACCTCCCCGGCGGCCATTTGCTCTAGGTGCAGTTCCCTTACTGACCTGAGAGACAAAGGGGGCGCCGGAGAGCTGTACCTGTGGAGTTACGTCCCATTGGTGACGTGGGAGGAAAGGGGATCGTCCGTCACATTTGGTAGCGGCGGTGGTATCAGAAGCTGTGATACCCAGGCTACCATGTGGCGGTCGGCTTAGTTCCTCACAAATTGGTGGCAGCGGTGGGATCAGAGTAATAGTGTGCGTGGGACCCCTACTCCCAGACACTAGAGACTACCAGCGGTACTTTCACTGCTGGGGTCTCAAGGTCAGCCCAGCACTAGACGGTCAGAGTGTAAATATAATAAGTTGTGTGCAAGGTCAGGGTTGCAGCTGTTTCAGTAACCAAAGGTTCCCAAGATGGCGGAAGGCACCAGGAGTAGGGCAAAGGGGGAGGCCAATGCTGTGGCCTATGAGGGGTTTGATACCGATGAGGGGGAGCTCAGCCAGGGCTCCCCAAGGAGCCCGACCCCCGTGCTCAGTCTCACAGTGGACTGTCCACCCCCTGCCCGTCCCAGCCTGTCCAGATCGGAGGCCCTCTTCCAAGCGGCTATGGCACAGCTCGAGGCTGGTAATGACGCCGCCTATGACAGACTCCTGGTGGCGGCAGAGAAAGCAGCAGAGCGTGAGCAAGCAGCAGCAGAGCGGGAGCAAGCAGCGGCAGAGAGAGCAGCGGAGCGTGAGCATACAGAACGCCGTGAAGCTGCGGAGCGCCGGCACCGACTGGAGATGGCTCAGCACGGGCCCCCACTGGACGCACCAGGCCCACCGGAGACAAGGGCTTCCAAGGTCCGGGCGGAGGACTTTCCCTTACTTGAAAAGGATGGAGACCTGGATTCCTTTCTGCTTGCTTTTGAGAGGACATGCCTCCAACATCATCTGGCCCTGGATCAGTGGGCAAGGTACCTGACCCCCCGTTTGAGGGGTAAGTCCCTGGAAGTTTTGGGGGACTTACCTGCCGGGGAGGAGCATGACTACAACAGCATCAAGCGGGCCCTGATCCAGCACTACAACCTTACCCGGAGTCGTACCGCAGGAAGTTCAGGAGCCTGCAGCGGGGTTCAAAGGACACCTGGACCGACCACATGCGGGCCCTGCTGAGAGCTGTGGAGCACTGGACCTCGGGTCTAGAGCTCACTACCCGCCAGGAGGTCCAGGAACTTTTTGTCGTGGAGCAATTCTTGTGGAACTGCACAGAGGACCTCCAGCAGTTCCTCCGTGACCGGAAACCAAAGGGGGCTTCAGCTACAGCCGCCCTGGCAGACGAGTATGCCAACAACAGGGCGCCGGAGCCAAAGAAGCCTGCCAGCAGCACCTGGAGAGGGGGTAAGCCCAATCCTGCCCCAGCCCCATATCCAGCCCCCAGAGTGCAAGGGGTGTACCCCCCGGCTGCCCTCTCCAGGCCAGGAACAGAACCCAGACGTTGTCATAATTGCAATCAGCCAGGACACTTTAAGGCTGCGTGTCCCCAGCGCCAGAAGGCCCCATCCCTGTCCCAGAAACCGACCACTGTTTTGTGTGTGGGAGGGGGTGGTGGGAGGTCCCTAGACAATTACCAACCCGTCTCCATCGGCCGCTCAGCGGTCATGGGACTGCGGGACACAGGCGCTGAACGAACCCTGGTACGCCCTGAGGTGGTGTCCCCTCAAGACTTGGTACCTGGGAAAACCCTTTCCGTCTCCGGAATTGGAGGCATTGAACCGGCGCTGCCCATTGCCAAGGTGTATTTGGACTGGGGCGCCGGGAGGGGGATGCGGGAGGTGGGAGTAACGCCGAATATTCCTGCAAATGTGTTGCTTGGGACCGATTTGGGGCGGCTAGTGTCCCAGTATGTGGCCACTGAACCCCCAAGTTCGGCTCCCCAAGAATGTCATGACTCTACTGTGAATGCTAATGTTAATGTATTGAATGTGCCTCCAACAGTGGAGGAGGGAGTGAAACCTTATGGTAAGCCATGCACTGACACTACACACACAGGGCTCACAGTGAGGACAGGTGAGGAGGCTGCACGGGAGAGCTCAGAGGTGGGGGGAGGGGCTGCTATGGGCAGTGTAGGGCCCCTAAGTGAACCCAGCCTGCTGAGTCTAGGGCCCCTGCAGGAAGAGGAACAGGCCATGGGGGGAGGGGGTGTCCCGGGAGAGGAGCCACAAGGGAAGACCCCAGGGCAGGAGTTCCCCACATCCGGGATGTCAGGAAGTCAGGGAAGTCTGCCTGACCCGGCGACTTGGTCAGGGGACGAGGGAAAGCAGGCGTTACCCGTGGTCTCAGCGGTCGTGGCCGCTGTTACCAGGAGTGGGAGCGCTGAAGCCCAAGGAGCCTCGCGGAGGTCCGACGGTTTCCCCCTCTCCGACCAAGTGGCTGCCGAGTCAGACAAATAGCCAGGAGACAGATCCCGGGGAACTGACAGAGGACATGGCAGTTTCATCAATTCTTGCCACATCAAGTCAGGGATTTCAGGCAGCGTTGGAAGCTGACCCTAGCCTGAAGACTCTCAAGGAACAGGCGGCACAGCCTCCCCTGGAGTCCGACCGCGAGCGAGTGGTCTGGGACCAGGGACGGCTGTATCGGGTAATGGTCCAGCAGGGATCACCGAGGCGTGGCCCAGGGACCGACAGTTAGTGGTGCCCCATCCGTTCAGGGCGGAATTGTTGCGGATCGCACACGAGATTCCAATGGCCGGACACTTAGGGATCACTAAAACCAGGGCCAGGATAGCTCAGCATTTCTACTGGCCTGGAATGAGGACCGAGGTGATAGCCTACTGCCGTTCGTGTGACACCTGTCAGAGGGTGGGGAAGGCGGGGCCGCGCCCCAAAGCCCCACTGGTAACTCTGCCCATCATCGAAGAGCCTTTCTCGAGGGTGGCTGTGGATCTCATTGGACCTCTGTCCACTCCCAGCCGCTCCGGGAAATGCTTCATACTAACGGTAGTGGACTATGCCACCCGGTACCCGGAGGCGGTAGCTTTGTCGTCCATTCGGGCCGACAAAGTGGCCACTGCCTTACTGGAGATTTTCTCCAGAGTGGGGTTTCCCAAGGAAATGCTCACCGACCGAGGGACCCAGTTCATGTCGCAGCTGATGGAGTCTCTCTGTAAGCAGGTACAGGTGCAACATCTGGTGGCCAGCCCGTATCACCCACAGACCAATGGCTTGTGTGAGCGGTTCAATGGCACCTTAAAGCAGATGCTGAAGATGTTGGTCGACTCCCACGGGAGAGACTGGGAGCGGTATCTCCCACACCTGCTGTTTGCCTACCGGGAGGTCCCACAGGCCTCAACGGGGTTCTCCCCCTTTGAGCTCCTGTACGGGCGACGTGTACGGGGGCCCCTTGCTCTGGTGAAGGAAGCGTGGGAAGGGGATTTAGCCACCCCTGGAGTGTCGGTCATTGAGTATGTCATGCGCTTCCGGGACCGAATGATGGCCTTGACACAGCTGGTGCATGACAATATGGCCCAAGCTCAGGCTGACCAGAAGCGATGGTACGACCAGAATGCTTGTGAGCGGACCTACCAGGTGGGTCAAAAGGTGTGGGTACTGGTCCCCGTACCACAAAACAAGCTTCAGGCGGCCTGGGAGGGTCCATACCTCGTGCACGAGCAGCTCAACGCCGTCACTTACCTGGTCACCCTGGACCACGCCCGTGGAAGGAGGAAGGCCTTCCATGTGAACATGATGAAGGCCCATCATGAGCGGGAGGCTTATGCCCAACCAGTGTGCAACCTTTCAGAGGACAGAGAGTCAGAAATCCTTCTGGATCTGCCACCCTAGCCAAAGAGAGGGTGCGGTAGGGCGCACGGGGGAACACAGGAATTTGATACCCCTAGCGCCCTCAAAAGCAGGGAGGTGTAAGGAAAGGGACGTCGCCATTTTGTATAGGGCCTATACCAGCCTCCATTTTGTCGGTTCACAGAGCCACAAATTGCTAACTACACAGGGCCTATTAGCATATTCAGTACGACCAGTTTTGATGTCCACTATGAATCAATAGGGCTTTAACATGCTAATTGATTTAGGCCAGTGTCTGAATAAGATGGTCAGTCGTATGTTAAATGGCTCAAACTTAAGCCAGTATTTCCTGCTCCATATGAATTGCAGGCCAGTTAATATGCGTGCTTCAAAGCAAAGGGGAAGGGCCTAGCAGACTTAAGAACTGTAGCATGGACAGGCTGCATGCATTCCATTTTACACACAGGAGCCAAGAAGATGGTCTAGGAAGGACCAAGGGACTATCCAGCAACTGAAGACTGTTACCTGGGAGAGCCCCTGCCTTCCCATGACTATACTACCCGGTAATATTGATCTATAGCTTATACCTTTAAGCCTTGTACATTATCGTTGTATTTTTTCTCTGACTGCAAATCCATTGTAATTACGTTGTATAGCTTTACTGTATATTTCTGTAATTATCTAGTGCGCTCTTAAGGCGATTAAATCATAAAATTAATCTTGGGCTGATGTTTTTACTCTGATCACGAATCTTAGGATACCCAGTGGGTAACAGGACAACCTCCCCGGCAGCCATTTGCTCTAGGTGCAGTTCCCTTACTGACCTGAGAGACAAAGGGGGCACCGGAGAGCTGTACCTGTGGAGTTACGTCCCATTGGTGACGTGGGAGGAAAGGGGATCGTCCGTCACATTTGGTAGCGGCGGTGGTATCAGAAGCTGTGATACCCAGGCTACCATGTGGCGGTCGGCTTAGTTCCTCACACACTTCATTGCCTTATTGATTATAACATATGCCAGAAAACAATATGTAGTAGCGATATGCTAATTAGTAGGTGACTAATCGTGGGCACTTTATTTTCTCCAGACTAGGCATCACGGTATTCATGTTATTACATCCCTGTAGTCATGAATATCACGATTTTAAAGTGTGGCATCACCGCTGACTCTTGCAAATCTCTGACTCCCTGACAATATGTAGTAAGCCGGGTTTACACAACTGTGCTTTACCTGCGCCCAGTGCATGCCTAGAGAAGAAGCAGTGATATAGGACCCCACCAGCTGCGAGATTTGCACATGGTTAGGTCTTTTACATTGTTTGTTCTGTTTTGTTTTTTTTTGCTCTTTTTTCCTTTTGCTTTATTTTGGTCTCACCACAACTAAATTATACTTTCAAGAGGTATTATGCATCTAGCAAGAGAAGAAAAATAGACCCCCACAGTCTAGACCAGTCATAGAAGGAAGAAAGAGCTGTTTCACAGGGAAAACTAACTGAGCTCTGAACTGATAGGTCCACAAGCTGGGATGTCAGGGAAATCTCAATATCCTCTCTTCATAACAGGTTTAATAACGGTTTGTTTTTTTGCATCCATGAGGGTCTGTTCACACTTGTGTTATTATTTCTATTTTCTCTTCTGTATATATGTGAATACATATAACAAAATATGACAATATGTACCAAAACTGCAGAAGGACAAGCTAGCCTCAGCATAGAATCAGATTCTACGCAGCAACCTAACTACTCAATGATTCTTTTAGACAAATTTTATTAAATCTCCCCTATACTTTTTAACAGGATAGCACTGAGCAATTTTTTACTTTAACTCAAACATCTGGAAAATTAATTTTTGTGTGAAGAATCGGTCGTACTTTTATATCTGGTATATCTGACAGGTGAGCAGTCAACAGCAGGGTCAGTTTCACATGGTCAAAATATGACCAGTTTTTATGAAAGACATGACATCCATTTTGGAGCCAAAAGACCTCTCCCCACCCATAATTTATGCTGAATTTATTTTGAATGAGTAGACCCAGGGGTAATATGGAGTCTAGACCTTGCCTTTCACTATTTACATTTCCACTAATAAGGCATCTAATGATGATATTTTTTGGATAGTGCATGGCGGTTTGCTTTGGACATTCAATGGTCGGAATGTGTGTTGTTAGGTTTGTTTCCTTCATCTGGACACCTCATATCTATGGCATAGCTGGGTTCCTCCATTGGGCCTCCTGATGAACCGTATGGACGGGGAAACGCGTCGAGGCTGAGGCTAAGTTTGGGCTAACCCCCTGCTTTTCTTCTTCTGTTATTAATTGATTTTTGTTGAGACTGGAATTATTTTTGGGGTCAATCCCCTGTTCTTCCTAACTCTAATCATAGTTTTTGCTTTGCTCTGTGTATATGGCCATTTGTTTTAGCTATAGGGTTATTATCATGTTTTGTTATTTGAACCCTACGGCTGGATCCTATGATACAATCTTACGAGCTATATATTTATTCTGACTGTTATATTGTAATTTACAGTTTTTTTAGCCATATTTATGATATAAAAATTTTTTATTTGATCCCTGTTGTTGGCTCTCATTTTTTCTGGAGCTACACATGGCTATATTGATCTATTAGGTTGCTATGTGACTTTATTGGTGGCTCTTTGTACCATTTTTTAAGGGAATGACCATTTTTTTTATTTATTTGATATCCATGAGCATTGCTGTGTTTAATTAACCTGAGGTCCTTATTAATTGTATAGGCAATAAGCTCTATCCTTTCATTTCTTTTTAGTGTTTATTGTTTTCCCACCTGCATTACATCAGGGTTCATTATGGCAGTTTGGGACAGCCGCCGCGGAGTGGGGGCGCCAAAAAATCATTTTTCTTAGGGTGCCAACCTCCACAGTCAGGTAGGGACAGTAGGGCATTTTAGGGACATGGCAGGTTAATATTATTATCAACTTATGCTATTGCTTGTGTTATATACACATTTTTGCACTGGGTTGGTGAATTTTATGTTAAATATCTAATAAAGTTTTTTGCTTTTATGGGAATATATGTTTACACTTTAAGTCTTCTTCCCTAGTCCTAGAGGACATATGTTTTTTTGCGTCGGGATGTGTGTGAAACCTATGGCAATATTACTTGGCCAATATTTTGTACATTTTTTATTGAAGTATTTTTGCCATTGTATAGCAACAGTACATACATTCATGGCCAAAAGTGTTGGCATCCTTAAAATTGTTTGAGAAAATAAATATTTCTCCCAGAAAATAAATACAATTACACATGTTTTGCTATACACAGATTTATTTCCCTTGTGTATTGGAACAACGCAAGAAAAACTGAGAAAAATAGACAAACTGGAAATCATTTCACACAAAACTACAAAAATAAGCTGGACAAAATTGTTGCCACCTTTCCAAAATTGTGGGTAAACTACTTTGTTTCAAGCATGTGATGCTTTTTCAAACTCACCTGTGGCAAGTTTCAGGTGTGGATAATATGAAAATCACCTGAAACCAGATAAAAAGTGGAGACGTTGACTCAATCTTTGCAGTGTGTGTTGTGACCCGCACCACAATTGTGGGTTACCAGAGCAATGGGGTACTCAGAGCCGAGCCCATGGGAGTCTATGGGGTTGTCACAGGTAGCGGTGGCTCGGTCTGTGGCCCTGGCGGTCAGGCGTATGTTGGGGGGAATATTTACAGGGGATTTGATATATAACGGTTCGTGACGCCACCTGTAGTTTTTCTAGTCACTAAGACCAGCGCTGCTGAATAGAACTCTGAGGGGATGTTGTGGCAGCTAGATGACGGGTCCCCCACAGGTGGGATGGTCCCTCAAAGTCTATGGTATTAATGATGTAGGGTGCAAATAAATGAATCAGTCTCACACCATCCAGCGTCTTTCCATACCTTTTACTTGTCGGATGATAAGGCAGGTCCCAGGGAGGCTGTTGGGGTGGATGGAGGATGTGCTTCGAGATAACAGCTGAACAGGTTAGGGGCCTCCTTTACTTCCAATATTATGAGTCCAACTAGCATAGAGCTAAGTTCACTCCGAATTCTCCAGCTAACTCCTTAGCTGTACTGCCCGGTCAGCTTTGTGGTCGGAGCCTTCCTTTGAGAGAGCTGGGTTCCTACTGTTGTCCTGCATCGACTCAAGGTTCCCACTCTCCCTGACCCCTGTTACGTACCGACACTCCAAGGGCTGCTTTCTGCGACCTAAGGTCCAGTAAGACTCTGGTTTTCCTGTCACCACGCCTGAAGCTGTAGCGACGCTTCGGTCCCCAGTGACCGGATAATTTGTGCAGGTATCCTATACCTAAGGCACTTCTCTGTTTCTTTTCACTGCGCCCTTCGCCCTGTTCGCGCTTTTAGCATAAGCACTCCACACTTCCTAAGGTAATACAAGCTAGTCCTTTCTTGCTTCTTCCTTGGAGCTCGCTACAGATTCTCAGTATTCTTCTAGTTCAGGAGCACGTCGACTGAACTTCACTGTCCTTGGGACAGGAGACTGAAGTTTCTGCTGCTAACTCTTCTTTCTTCAAACTGTCTGTCTGACTTTAGCTCACACAGAGCTCTGACAGGAAATGCAATCTGCTCTCCTCTCCTCCTGCACAGACTGCACACTGGTGGAAATTGACTCCTCTGTCCGAAGACAGGAAACTGACTGACTCTGATGTATGTCACTAGCTTATGTACACTATGGGTGTGTCTAAGTGTGTGATGGAGTGAATGGATATCGAGCATTAAACTGTTACCTCTCCGCACATCCTCCAGGGTACTGTGTGTGCCTTCACACCAGGGCTACACATGTGTGTGCCACACTAAGCATGGAGAACAGAAAGAGGAGAAGAGATCTTTCTGAGGAGTTGAGAACCACAATTGTTGAACAAAATCAACAATCTCAAGGTTACAAATCCATCTCCAGAGATCTTGATGTTCTTTTGTCCACAGTGTGCAACATAATCAAGAAGTTTACAAACCATGGGACTGTAGCTAATCTCCCTGGACCATCTCCAAAGATCTTAATGTTCCTTTTGGGGTTGTTTTGCTGCTTCTGGCACAGAGTGCCTTCAGTGTATGCAAAGCATCATGAAATCTGAAGATCACCAAATGATTTGGGGTCATAATGTAATGCCCAGTGTCAGAAAGCTGGGTTTGTGTCCTAGGTCATGGGTCTTCCAGCAGGACACTGACCCCAAACATACTTCAAGAAGCCCCAGAAATGGATGGAAAAAAGCGCTGGAGAGTTCTGAAATGACTAGCAATCAGTCCGGATTTAAATCCCATTTACACCTGTGGAGAGATCTTCAAAGTGTCATTGGGAGAAGGCACCCTTCAGTTATGAGAGACCTGGAAAAGAGTGGTCCAAAATTCCAGCTGAAAGGTATAAGAAGCTTGTTGATGGTTATAGGAAGTGATTGAATACACTCATTTATTCCAAAGGGTGTGCAACCAAATATCAAGTTGAGGGTGCCAACATTATTGTCCTGCCCATTTTGGGGGTTGTGTGTGAAATTATGTCCAATTTGTCTTATTTTTCTCTGTTTTTTTTGCGTTGTTCTAAAACATGAGTAATTGCAATAAATTTGTGGGAGAAATACTTCATTTCTGGAACTATTTCAAGGGTGGCAACACTTTCGGCCATGACTATAGATTTTGAAATTACAATAATAACTATTACAGTACTCAGGATTCTCTAAAAAAAAAAACTAGAACCGAAAAGTGCCACCTCACAGCCATGAAAATCTGATCTTCGGTCTCCAGGAAAAAGGCCTCCTAAAAACGCTAAAATGAAATAATATATTTTCATCAGAAAAAATTCTTCTAATTGCTCATCTCTGGTGGGTCTTCTGCGCATGAAAAATTCCAGATTATTTTAAAGCCACAATTTTACAGTATTATTTTCGATTATTTATTCCCCTTCTCACTTTTTCTGTCTGATGTCCGTATAAGTCTAGAATGCCAGCAGATGACAATAGCAAGCTAATTGCTATGAAACATAAATATTTCCTGAAATACAACCCAACTTTCATATTATTTTACTGGAACAGATCACAAACCAATTAGGCAAAACTGAATAATGTTATGTTTAATATTAGTCATCATGCAGAGAAAGACTTTAAAGAGCCACAAATCAGACAATTATTTCAGAATTACCAGAGGTTGGACGTAGTGACCTTTATAGTAGTCTTGTAACTATACTAACACAAGCCAGACAGCAGATTTACAATACAGACAGAATTGAGACTAAATGTTTGGTCATTCTTAGGGCAGAGCAAATTATTCTAAAGGCAAAATACTTTACAGTATGGAAATGCTATATCATCCTGGCAAAATACCAGCATACTTAACGTCACTTTTAAAGTACCATCATCCGACAGCAACACTCCGATCAATATGTGTTACTATAAATTTAGCTAGTTCGTAGATTTGGAATTGTATAGCATGACTTATCATATATATATATATATACAGTCATGGCCAAAAGTTTTGAGAATGACACAAATATTATATTTTCACATGATCTGCTGCCCTCTGGTTTTTATGTGTGTTTGACAGATGTTTTTATCACAGACAGAAATATAATTGCAAACATATGAGTAACAAAAGCTTACATTGACAGAATGAGTTAATGCAGCAAGTCAATATTTGCAGTGTTGACCCTTCTTCTTCAGGACCTCTGCAATTCTCCCTGGCATGCGCTCAATCAACTTCTGGACCAAATCCTGACTGATAGCAGTCCATTCTTGCACAATCAATGCTTTCATTTTGTCAGAATTTTTAGGTTTTTGTTTGTCCACCCGTCTCTTGATGATTGACCACAAGTTCTCAATGGGATTAAGATCTGGGGCGTTTCCAGGCCATGGACCCAAAATCTCTATGTTTTGTTCCCTGAGCCATTTAGTTATCACCTTTGCTTTATGGCAAGGTGCTCCATCATGCTGGAAAAGGCATTGTTGATCACCAAACTGCTCTTGGAGGGTTGGGAGAAGTTGCTCTTGGAGGACATTCTGGTACCATTCTTTATTCATGGCTGTGTTTTTAGGCAAGACTGTGAGAGAGCCGATTCCCTTAGCTGAGAAGCAACCCCACACATGAATGGTTTCAGGATGCTTAACAGTTGGCATGAGACAAGACCTTGTCTTCTCCGAATGAGGCGTTTTCCTGATGTCCCAAACAATCGAAAAGGGGATTCATAAGAGAAAATAACTTTACCCCAGTCCTCAGCAGTCCACTGCCTGTACCTTTTGCAGAATATCAGTCTGTCCATGATGTTTTTTCTGGAGAGAAGTGGCTTCTTTGCTGCCCTCCTTGAGACCAGGCCTTGCTCCAAGAGTCTCCGCCTCACAGTGCGTGCAGATGCACTCACACTTGCCTGCTGCCATTCCTGAGCAAGCTCTGCACTGCTGGTAGCCCGATCCCGCAGCTGAAACACTTTTAAGAGACGGTCCTGGCGCTTGCTGGTCTTTCTTGGGCGCCCTGGAGCCTTTTTGGCAACAATGGAACCTCTCTCCTTGAAGTTCTTGATGATGCGATAGATTGTTGACTGAGGTGCAATCTTTCTAGCTGCGATACTCTTCCCTGTTAGGCCATTTTTGTGCATTGCAATGATGACTGCATGTGTTTCTTTAGAGATAACCATGGTTAACAGAAGAGAAACAATGATGCCAAGCACCAGCCTCCTTTTAAAGTGTCCAGTGGTGTCATTCTTACTTAATCATGACAGATTGATCTCCAGCCATGTCCTCATCAACACCCACACCTGTGTTAATGGAGCAATCACTGAAAAGAGGTTAGCTGGTCCTTTTAAGGCAGGGCTGCAATGATGTTGAAATGTGTTTTGGGGGATAAAGTTCATTTTCTAGCCAAATATTAACTTTGCAAGTAATTGCTGTTAAGCTGATCACTCTTTATAACATTCTGGAGTATATGCAAATTGCCATTAGAAAAAGTGAAGCAGTAGACTTTGTAAAAATTAATATTTGTGTCATTCTCAAAACTTTTGTCCATGACTGTATATCTTATGTCTTAAAGAAAATCTGTCAGTAAACCAGTGTGAGACATGAAATTATTGGCACTTTGCTCTCATAATCACACACAGCTCTGCAATGAAATCAGAGCTAACACAGTACAGCAGAACTCAACTTTTGTCTCATTACAAACACATTTGTAGCTGCAGTCAGTCCTCTTCTAATGCTTCAGCTTCCATCTCAAGGGGGCAGCCAGAGTTTGGTGAAGGGCAGTACAGCAAAGCTGACAGCGTTGTGAAAAGACAACTGCAAATGTGATTGTTGTGTTTGTAATGAGACAAAGTTCAACTCTGCTGTACTGTGTTAGTCACAATTAGGCACAACTTTGCAGCAGAGCTCACAGCACTATGAGCGGACAAGTGCTGGCTGCAAATGTTTGTAATGAGAGAAAGTTCACTTCTGCTGTACTGTGTTAGGACTCAATCACACGTCATTTTTTCTCACGTATGAGAAAAAAGAACCAATTATTTTGATCAGACTTTGATCACAGGTTGATCAGCGTTTCATCAGCGTGTGGTCCGAGTGTCATCAGTTTTTCTTGTACATGGAAAGAAAAAAAAAAAGTTTCTCATAACAAAATTAGACATGGGTACACAAAAAAGGTATTTCAAGGTATCATTTTATTCAACATTCTAGGACCTGCATTCCTATATACACTGCTCAAAAAAATAAAGGGAACACTCAAATAACACATCCTAGATCTGAGTGAATGAAATATTCTCATTGAATACTTTGTTCTGTACAAAGTTGAATGTGCTGACAACAAAATCACACAAAAATCATTCAATGGAAATCAAATTTATTAACCAATGGAGGCCTGGATTTGGAGTCACCCACAAAATTAAAGTGGAATGTAATGTCCTTAAAACAAGTCAAAATGATGCTCAGAAGTGTGTGGCCTCCACGTGCCTGTATGACCTCCCTACAATGCCTGGGCACGCGGCTGATAAGGCGGCTGATGGTCTCCTGAGGGATCTCCTCTCAGACCTGGACTAAAGCATCCGCCAACTACTGGACAGTCTGTGGTGCAATGTGACGTTGGTGGATGGAGCGAGACATGATGTCCCAGATGTGCTCAATCGGATTCAGGTCTGGGGAACGGGCGGGCCAGTCCATAGCTTCAATGCCTTCATCTTGCAGGAACTGCTGACACACTCCAGCCACATGAGGTCTGGCATTGTCCTGCATTAGGAGGAACCCAGGGCCAACCGCACCAGCATATGGTCTCACAAGGGGTCTGAGGATCTCATCTCGGTACCTAATGGCTGTCAGGCTACCTCTGACAAGCACATGGAGGGCTGTGCGGCCCTCCAAAGAAATGCCACCCCACACCATTACTGATCCACTGCCAAACCGGTCATGCTGAAGGATGTTGCAGGCAGCAGATCGCTCTCCACGGCGTCTCCAGACTCTATCACGTCTGTCACATGTGCTCAGTGTGAACCTGCTTTCATCTGTGAAGAGCACAGGGCGCAAGTGGCGAATTTGCCAATCCTGGTGTTCTGTAGCAAATGTCAAGCGTCCTGCAAGGTGTTGGGCTGTGAGCACAACCCTATCTGCGGACGTCGGGCACTCAGACCATCCTCATGGAGTCGGTTTCTAACGGTTTGTGCAGACACATGCACATTTTTGGCCAGCTGGAGGTCATTTTGCAGGGCTCTGGCAGTGCTCCTCCTGTTCCTCCTTGCACAAAAGCAGAGGTAGTGGTCCTGCTGCTGGGTTGTTTCCCTCCTACGGCCCCCTCCACGTCTCCTGGTGTACTGGCCTGTCTCCTGGTAGCGCCTCCAGCCTCTGGACACTACGCTGACAGACACAGCAAACCTTCTTGCCACAGCTCGCATTGATGTGCCATCCTGGATGCACTACCTGAGCCACTTATGTGGGTTGTAGAGTCCGTCTCATGCTACCACGAGTGTGAAAGCACAACCAACTTTCAAAAGTGACCAAAATATCAGCCAGAAAGCATTGTTACTGAGATGTGGTCTGTGGTCCCACCTACAGAACCACTCCTTTATTGAGTGTGTCTTGATAATTGCCAATAATTTCCATCTTTTGTCTATTCCATTTGCACAACAGCATGTGAAATTGATTGTCAATCAGTGTTGCTTCCTAAGTGGACAGTTTGATTTCACAGAAGTTTGATTTACTTGGAGTTATATTCTGTTGTTTAAGTGTTCCCATTATTTTTTTGAGCAGTGTACATGGCTTAGGAGGGTTGATACTATTGATAAATTCCCATTAAGTAACTTTGAACACTGTTCTGATGTGTAACTCAAAGATTTTGGTCAATTTGTTTATTGCAATTTTAACAGGTCTTGTGTACATCGGCTCTTAAGTTCTCAGTGGGTATGATCACATGTAGTTTTTTGATGCATGGACTTAAAAAATGTTCATATCTAGTTGTAATAAGCTCCCCATGCATTTTAATGAGAAAACGTGTCTATAGTGCACAAGGCGTTTTTTTTCCACAAGTTAAAAAAAGCAACATGACAAATCTTTGGTGCGGTTTCTGTGCATTAAGGAAAATGGGCAGGTTTTGATATAGCTTTTGGGTGGAAACATACCAAAGACCATACAATATTCATACACTCTATATTAGGGTATGTATACAATGAGTTCTTTAACGTGGATTTTTCAGGTAATCCACACTTGAAACCCGATTGTAAAAGACACAAGGTTTTAGTGCGGAATCCATTCCAAAATCGACATTAAAAACCTCCTTGTGAACATACCTACGGATAGGTTTACACAGGGTTTTTTACATGAATTTTACTGGCAAGAAAAATCTGGCAAGAAACTACTTAAAAAAAGCTCCAAATTGAAGCTTATCTTAGGTATGTTTTAACCATTATTTGAAAATAGATTTTGGCATTGAATTCATGATGAAATTAATGTACAGAAAACTATGTAGTGATTCTCTTAGAACAATACAGGATTATTCTATCCATTGAATAGGTGATAAATGCTTCCATCTGGAATTCCCTTTCAATCATCATAGTAGTGCCAAAAATGTAAGTATTGTATTACTATGCAAAGTAATTGAAGATAACATTGATACATGATGAGAAGGCTGAGAAAGCATTGATAAAAATAGCTAAAAGCTCATGCAAGAGCACATGCAAACAAAAGTAATGACAATACTACCATCCAAACTTTGCCCAATCCTTTGTTAAAAACCACACTTGCGGATCAGGAGCACCTGAGGGATGTTCACATTTCAGAAAAAGTAAATACACAAAGTAACATCCGCTTCATTCCATCAGTAGACTTCTCAGAGGACTGGCAGAAGTGGCAGACCTTCACATCTCAGGACATAAATGATCCCCGATGATATGGCAAATGAGCTCAATATGTAGAATATGTCAGAAGGCAACATGGAGATTTATGATATCGTGGATATCCTACATTTTAGCTATTAATATAATGTGACATTTCTGACACTGGCTAACTGCTAATGGTAACTGAGACAATGTTTGTGGTAGCCAGGCAGCTCTTAAGGTACTGCCACACTAAACGCTCTCGCTAACGATCACGATAACGACGCATACTAATGCGATCGTTTTTGTGATCGTTTTAATGTCGCTAGTAGCTGCCACACTTAGCGATCTCGTTAACAACGCATAAGCGGTTAGCGATCTCCTTAACGACTTTGCGATGTAAAAACCAGCGCACATCGTTCACAAAACGTGCCAGACACAGCGATATAGGCTCACCAGACGCCAACGATCAAAATACGGTCCAGAACTCTAGTGAACAATCAGCGAGATCACAGCAGGGGCCACGTCGTTGCTACATGCCACACACAACAGCGTCACTAACGAGATCGCTAAATAGTGACGTATTTTAGCGATCTCGTTAGCAATCTTGTTTAGTGTGGCATACCCTTTAGGATGGCTACCAGGAACACTTTTGGCATTAGCTATTCTGTTTTTCAATTCCCATGGGTTGCCCTGTCCTTCACCCTTTAACCCCTGGTCATAATGGGGACCCCTAAGCTGGGGTCATTGAGTCAGCTGCTGTTCAGTGGTGCGAGCTGGCAAGAAGCATGGTCCAGTAACCAGGTCAATAGGATGTCAGTGCAGGGACAAAGTTGTAAGGCAGGAGAGTAGACAAGAAACAAGCCAAAGACAAAAATAAGGAATGTCAACTGAGAAGCAAAGCGGGATACAAAGATCTTCACAAGAGCAAGGTCAAGTTATAATTTGCAGTGTAGAGCAGACTTCTACCAGCTTAAATAGCTTGCAGCCCCTCCTAGGCCAAATAGAAGGAATAAAACACTGACAAAATTTAACTACTGATCTCCCAAGTATGGACGAAACTCAAACTCCCAGAGGACACAGAACTAGAGTTGTTGCCTACAACAAAAGTGCAGTGCCACCTGTGGATAGAAGCAGAGACAGAAAGGGAAGACACCAATCAAGATGTCACACTATGACGATCCCATCTCCACTCCTTCATACCCAAAAGTAGTGAGTGATCCAACATGGACACCTACAAATTAAAGATTTAACTTCTTGACAAGCAAACACAGCAACCAAGCCGTCCAAGTCAGAAGGTCTTGGTGTTTCTTAACACTTCCAAGGACCTTCCCCAAACCTTCAAGAAATTCAAGAAATTCCATGCCACCCAACAAGGTCTTCTTTAGGCTGGAGTTCTTCCCACCCAATGGAAAAGTTGACTGGACCAATCAGAGCTGGGCCCCCTCTTATCGAGAGCCCAATAACAACTTTAATGGCTGCATCTATGGAACGCACACTGTTAGGAGAGAAAAAGAAGGGAAAGTCTTTGCATAAAGGAAACAATGTAGAAGGAGGCTAAGAAATTGGGGGGAAATAGAAGAATCAAGAGTATAATATTTATAACTTGTCCATTTCAGGCAGTAAGTCGTAACACTAGGGTGGGACAACATTGTATGTTTAGTTATGAGGCTACATGGTTACTCACTATGCATCTGCTGTCATATAATAATATGTAAACTTGTTGCAATTTTTATTTTTATTCTCCTCCCATGACCAGGCAAACGATAGCCAAAACAGTAACCAAGAAGGTTATGAATGCAATCTATGTTCAAATGGCCCCTTTGGACATATGGACAACATAGAGCAGGAGGAATCTGAAGAGCGTCTCTGGAGTCCTGTGTCTCTCCAGTCATTTCAACTCAATTCATCCATCACATCAACCTTAACCCACCCATGATTTCCATCCTGTGGGTCATGTAATACTTCTTCAAAAGCAGGGAAAATGTCTGGCCAGGCAAACGTTTTCTGGGGCAAAACAGCTGACATGGATTTCCCAGATGTTGGCAATGGATGAGTAGACATGCAGTCTATGTCAAAAGGGCTAACCTTGAGGAGACAACTGGTACAAAACAAAAATTTCCATCTTTAAAATCCAATGAAAAATGATTATTTTTTATAAAACAACAATGGAAGTTGTGTGAAGCTGACATAGCACACTTGAAGCCATGACCATCTACAGCTCAGGATTTACATGAGGTCAATCTTAGAAGAGTTAATGAAAACAAAGATCAAGCCTTATACTAACACAATCCATCATTGTGCTCAAAAACCTCCATACATACATTTACTGTTCAATTGACAACAATGTATCACTAAGATTTATCTGAATGGGTGGCAGAACCTCTAGACAAGGACCGTCTGGCCGGCCAAGCTGTGACTCAGGCTGCACTAGTTTACAGTACTGTGCACTAAGCACTTTCCATCTGTTTGATTTTCAGCCTTATCTCACGCACATCAAAAGCTACTAATGGAAACATTAGCATAAACCTTTCAACATTACATTAACCACACCAAAACACAGAATTCATATGTGTTGTAATTGATGCTGAACGGCCCTCCTTTTAAACAACTACTTGTGGACAGTGTCACCATATCAAAGATTTACTGGATCTACCATGGTGTGTTCATGTAACTTCGAAAGCAGATTTTAGTGTTTATTCTGCACCAAAATAAGTGTGACCTCTGTGCTGCTGTTCAGACATTTTAACTGTATCATTGACACAGAAAAAAAGTGACTACATACTGAAACAGGAAAGATACCGTATACGATATATCTTTGTACCGTGTTAGCCAGTAGATGGAAATGCACGTTTCTTCAGAAGTGGTTTTAGTTCCATAAAGATGCGGTACATTCTGGTATCCTCCATTTTGATACAGGAAAGATATATATATCTTTGCACCGTGATAGCCAGTAGCTATAACATAGCAGAGCTGTGTACTGTATGGAGCATTATATGAGGCGCATTATGCTGTGGAGCACTATATGGGGCCATTATATTGTGGAGCACTATGTGGAGCCTTTATACTATAGAGGCATTATAATGTGGAGCACTATGTGTTTTTTTATCTTTTTTTAGTAACTGGGTTTTTTTTAGATGGCATCTTCCCTTTACCAATGGTAGGCCGGGGTCAGACTTGCGAGAAACTTGTATGAGTCTCGTGCGAGTCTCTCGCATCAACACCTGTCGCTGCCACCGGCATTCGGACCGGAGCGTGCGGCTGCATGAGTTTCTCGCAAGTCTGAACCCGGCCGTAAGGAGATACTGGGATTTGTCGCTACCAGCCATCATCAGACTATGGACCATGCAGTACATGAGCAACGGTACTGATTAGAAGCAGGCAGTTTCACAAATAAACATTTATAAGGGTTAATGCTCATATACATACAAAAAGGTCTGAGTCTGAGTTTTGTTAAGATATCAACTTTCTTAAATGCAATCTGTCAGCATGTTTTTTTGCTATGAAATCAGAGCAGCATGATATAGGGGCAGAAAACCAGTTTCCAGCGAAACTGGGCTGCTTGGTGCAGTTTTGATAGAATCCCTGTTTTCTTTTTTGTGGATATAGCAGAGCTCAGAATGCTGAGCTGTGTATAACCCCGCCCACACCACTGATTGGCAGCTTTCTGTGTGTGCAAGCAGCCAATCCGTGGTGGGGCAGGGTTACACAGATTAACTGGAGTAGTGGAGTAGGGTCTCTGCCCCTACAATCAGGGTTCGACAAACCCGGGCGCCAGGTCGCCAGTCGCGCCTAGAAAATCATGCCTGGCGCCCGGGGAATTAAAGAGGGGCCCTGAGCAGGTGGGGGGGCCCACTCGCCGTCGGGCACCCCGGCGCCCGTTAGCGGTATCAGCGCCGCCACTGGGCCCCCCCCGCTGGCTCAGGGCCCCGGCAGCAGCGCAATACATACCTCTCCCCGTGCCTCCGCTGCCGCAGCTCCGAGCTCCAGGGGGCGCCTGCGCCGGCGCTTCCTCTCTCACAGCAGCGCCGCTGAATGACGTCATCATTCAGCGGCTGGCTGTGGCAGAGAGCGCGCGTACGCCGGACAGGTGAGGCGTGTGTGTGTGTCTGCGTGTGTGTGCCTGCGTGTGTGTGTGTGTCTGCATGTGTGTGCCTGCGTGTGTGTGTGCCTGCGTGTGTATGTGTGTGTGCCTGCGTGTATGTGAGAGAGTGCTGCCTGCCGTGCTGTATGTGTGATGGTGGTGGGGGGAGGCAGTGATGGTGGTGAGGAGGCGATGATGATGGGAAGGCAATGATGATAATGATATTAATGGGGAGGCAATGATAATGATGATGATGGGGAGGCAATGATAATGGGAAGGCAATGATAATGATGATGATGGGGAGGCAATGATAATGGGAAGGCAATGATGATGATGATATTAATGGGGAGGCAATGATAATGGGAAGGCAATGATGATGATGATATTAATGGGGAGGCAATGATAATGGGAAGGCAATGATGATGATGATATTAATGGGGAGGCAATGATAATGGGAAGGCAATGATGATGATGATATTAATGGGGAGGCAATGATAATGGGAAGGCAATGATGATGATATTAATGGGGAGGCAATGATAATGATGATGATAGGGAGGCAATGATAATGGGAAGGCAATGATGATGATATTAATGGGGAGGCAATGATAATGATGATGATGGGGAGGCAATGATGATGATGACATTAATGGGGAGGCAATGATGATGATAGGGAGGCAATGATGATTATAATGGGCAGGCAATGATGATGATAATGGGCAGGCAAAAATTCTGGCTCCTAGACTCTGAACAACTTTGTCGACCCCTGCCCTACATTATGCTGCACTCAGATTAAATAGCAAAAATCTTCAGACATCAATGGGGTTTGTGAGGTTTACATCTAAGCTATGAAATTTTGACAAAAAAAATAAAGCTTTGTACTGCACTACGCACGTTTCTAAATTCATGCTAGAAAAATATAATTTGCCAGAACCAGTAGTTTTGACTTAATCCTCTGAAAACGTGAATAGACCCAATTATAGACTAACTTTATTTTTGTATCTGCTGCCTCTCCCACGGGCAGTATAGAGTTAACAAAAGAAAAAAAACAAACATGGTTAAATACCCCTCGCAAATTCTATTGTGCACTTACGTGATTTCCCAAATGGAAGGTAATTTAATAACACTTGAATTTGCTCAAGCTTGTATGTACTTACACTAAAAAAGCCAATTAGCATCAGGAATTCTGTAATTATTCTTGTGCCTGTAATTTTAGACAATAGCGGCCGACAAGGAGAATAGTACAGTTAATTGCAGATTTGTATTACTCTCTTTAACTGCACTTCTAATCAGCACTACAAAAGGGCGATAGTTGTCCCTGAACCCGTCCAAAAAATGAGGACTCAGAATAGAAAGGCTTTCCTGCTCATTCATCTCGGTTGCTCATGTTTCTTCAGATGACTGGAGACAGCTCGGAGTCGGGGCTTTGATTTTCCCCCAAAAAAAGTTGGGGAACTGTAAAAGCTGAAAGCATTACAAATTACCCTCATCTGAAATCCCACGAACAGAAGGAAACAATGTTTGGTAATGATGAATGCGGCTAATGATTTTTTTCTTTAGAGGGCGGGGGCTCATTTTCAAATTGAATTTTCATTACCCCTCACGGGTGCTTTCTCTTCTCACATCACCCTATCGGACACTAAATATAAAGAGTACCCATGGGTGTGCAATGGTTTCTATAGGTATCGCTTTGCTAAAACTTACTTATGTTTTTGTAATTGGTAGATTAAAAGTGTTACAAGTCACAGACTAGATCCACGTCTAAATACTAACTGACGGTCTCCATCGCTCTCTCGGAACTCCAAACTTTTCAACGGACTTCCACGAGAAGTCTATCTTCAGCACCGAACACTAACTGCCTGGTACGAACCCCGAACTTTTAAGTTCAGGTTTGCTCATCTCTACTTACACGCCCTCTCCTACAGAGCTTGTAAGTGCTGCTCTGAAGCTGGCTGTGTTAGCGATTAAAAGTCCTTTATTGTGGCAATCAGGACATGCTTGCAGCGCGCAGGGAGTGCATGGTCTGATTGCCACAATAAAAAACTTTTACTCCTGTAAATGATGAGTGCGTGCTGCTTTTTCTATGGAATGGATCAACTACTATTTTGTTAGCCTTGCACCACCTTATTCCATTTTATTGACATAGCAAGTTGTTCTATCATAGAGTGATACATGCATTTTTTTTAAGCTGTTGTCTGGTGCCGCCGACTATTCCTCTCATTGTAAAGACCTAAGGTCTGGATGAAGCATTTCTATGCGAAATGCGCGTCAGTTGTGGTGGGTGCCTGGACTACTTTAACCACAGTAGGCACGTATATGACTCCTTCATTTTAGGGTATGGGGCTATGTCACTTTATGACATGTTTAGGACACCTATTGGTATTCTGATATATATACTTACTTTGTTATACAGTTTTAATTGATATCAATGTCCAAAACCATCTTTACATTATGTGCTTTAGCCTCACCTAAAAATCACTATGTTGTGATAATTATCACATCTTTATTGTAAACTTTTCTTAATCATATACACATACTGTATTTACATTGTCCAAGTGTTCCACCTGTGGTTCCTTTTGTGGTGCTCACTGGTTCATTTTTAACATGCTTTTACATATTGATAACATTTGTCTGTTTCTTTGATTACGTTATCTAGTAAAGTATATTTGCCATTTTATTTTATTTGTGGCTGTATTGTATTCTTTTTGATGTTACAAAGATTTTTCAATATTATAGGTGTATTTATATTTGGCAGAGTCACGAGACGTGGGTTTCCTGATGTGTGTGGAGACTGAGGCAGTGGATAGCGAGATCTGAAGAAGACAAGAGAAAGAGTGACAGAAAGACATAGTGTCGCACAGGACAGGACACCTAACGGTATGGCCCGAGTTAGCAACTCAGATAGGTAACGGGCCAGGACGGAACTGAGAACGTGAGACGAAAAGTGTGCCCGGGAGGGAGTTCCAAGGTGTCACAAGCGGAGACGCTAAGTAAAGGTCATAGTGGTAATCTAGCTCCTCTAAGGGAAAAAGAAGGATGTGGAGCCGCAGGATGAAGTACAGGACTCTCACTTACAAGATGGTGGCACAGTTATTGGGAACTAGAGAGACTCCCGTAGTACTGTGCTCGGTGGTGGTGAAAGTAGAGATGCTAACTGAGGCGGAGGCACGTGAGCCTAGAGAAGGAAAGCAGAAAGCGTGTGTGAAGATGTTCCATGTTCTAAAAGAAACGTTTGTGAAGTTATGCACCCGCTATTTATTGTACATAGTTCCCGACAAGTTCAGGAAAAAACTCTTTAGTGTTGGATGGTGGTCTCCCTCTTTGAACCTTTTAACACCTGTTCTTGGCCAGCCAAAGTCACCGGCAACATGCGGTCTGCAAGAGCATAGGGCCCCCATAGATACAGCCCACAGGCAGAGCCAGGACCCCCATCTTCGTATAGCGTGGTGGGGCGTGAAAGACGAGTACCTCGCCCACAGCTACCGCCCCACAGCACGTTACATCACAGTGTTTTCATTTCATACTCTCCTCTAGAAAAGTGAGTTCCGATTGGTTGCTATGGGTAACAAGGGCAAGTTTTGATAACTGAGGCCTACAAGGAGTTCACACATACATATAGGCCCTGATTGATCAAGACTGGAGAGCAAAGGTTATGCTATAGTGAAAGACGCCTAATTCCTTAACAGGCTATTGTCTCAATGTATTTGGCACACATGTCAGGAGCTATGCGCCACTGCAAGAACTATTTTCCAGTCATGGACTGGAGTACATTTCGGTCATAATTTAGTTTACTTCTGAAGTGTAAATTATGATGCATATGTCAGTCATGGTAGACTACGCCTTTCACGACTAAGCTCATACAACTTTTCAAAAAGTGGACTGGGGTAAAAATGTCAAAACTTACAACATGAACAACGTCTTGCTCAAAACTTTTGAAACATTTCAAAGTGTTTTATGCCAGAATTCTGGAGAAAACTGATGAACTGGGGCCGAAATCTTCATAAAAATTTGAGCTACTTTGTTAAATAATCAGGTTACTTATCTTATACTCATCCTATATATCAGAAAGTCTTTCCCCTTTGCATTTAACATACAACGTGAAAGCACCCTAAGATGTTTCATAAAGGGAACCTGTCATGTTGCACACAGTCCGATCTGTGGACAGCATGGTATAGAGAAGGGAGAGGCTGAGCAGAATGATATACAGGTTTGATGGAACAGATTTCGTATTAGGGCTCGCTCGCGCAAGCGTAAAACTTGGACGAGTGCTATCAGATGATTTATCGGATAGTGCACTGCTCGGACCAATGTTATACTATGGGGCAGTACAGATGTACAATTTTTTTCTACAGACGAACTCAGTCTATGGGAAAAAATGAAGCATGCTGCGAGTGCTCCGGAATTGAGATCACACGCACCCATATGTCATCCAAGTGGAGTCCGATTTGCGCAGACACTGACAATGGAGAAGATGGAGAAATGAAGCTCTCCATCTTCTCACCTGTGATACGATTTTTCACATGCGAGAGAATCGGATCACACTAACAGGACACTCGGATCAAACTCGGAGCAGAGTCTGAACCGAGTGTCATTAGTATAATAGAGCCGATTCTCTCACATGAGGGAATATGCGCTCGTGTGACTCTGGCCTATCTTGTATTCTACTCAATGAAATCCCTGGTGTTTTTATGTATAAGAATCCAATTGGTGATCATTCTCTGTGACTAACAGCCATCTCTGCATGCACAGTCATACAGGGAAGCTGTCAATCATTAAACAGAACCGCCTCCTTGACTCAAATACAAACACCAAGAATTTCAAAGAATAATTAAAATAAAATTTTAAAGAAATGTTTCCCACAAAACAATGAATATCAATCTGATCAGCTCCCCCCTTCTCTATAACCTCCTGCCTGTAGATCACATAGCATTTTCAATATGACAGGTTCCCTTTAAAGAAGAAGATTTAGGTAATAATTGTAAAACTACACTGCGCAACTCTGTCAAAAACATGATGTTGTAATGTCATGGTTTTTCACCACTGAAGTCGATGTCAGAGCTGCGAGAAAACGGCAAGATGGGGTACAGCACAAGTTTTGACTGCATTTTTAACTATAATGTAACATCTGGCGTTGTGGTAAATTATTGCAAACCACAAGAAAAAAAAACCCAGTATGCGTGAATGTAGACTTACACTTCCATTTATTGCCAATATGCATAAATACTAGGCAGAGGCGTTGAGAAGTGTTATGGCACCCAGGAGGGAGAAGCCTACCAGACCATTACTTTGAGGCATAGCATTTTTTGTTAATTTAATTAAATATGCATTAGATCAAATATTTTAGTCAGGTGTGAGAAAAATGCTGAGGAGTAAAGGTACTGCCACACTAAGCTATCCCGCTAGCGATCTCGTTAGCGTCGCATACTAATGAGATCGCTAGCGGGATTGTTTCTATATCGCTAAGTGCGGCCACATTTAGCGATATAGTTAACGACGCTATCGCCGTTAGCGATCTTCTTAACGACTTTAGCGGTACAAAAGTACCGCTAAATCGCTAAGAAAAGGTGCCACACAGCGATAAGATACTTACCCAGCGGGAGCGCCGACGAGAAAATAGGGTCCGGAGCGATTCCAGCGACGAGCGAGATCACAGCAGGAAGCTCGTCGCTGGCAGATGCCGCACACAACAACATCGCTAACGGGATCGCTAAATAGTGACGTTTTTTAGCGATCCCGTTAGCGATATTGTTTAGTGTGGCATACCCTTAAGAACGTCTAAAAAAAATTAGAAGTGTTAATAGTTTATTTTTATCAGTTAACAAAATGCAAAGTGAATGAATAAAAGAGAAAATAAATCAAATCGATCTTTGGTGTGACCACCCTTTGCCTTCAAAACAGCATCAGTTCTTTTAGGTACATTTGTACGTACGCACTTGTAAAGTTAGGGATTTTGCAGGATTGTAGTCAGATGTATGAGTAACCACTGGCGATAATGATCATCTTTTTCATATGTAGATTGAAACATAGTCATCAATTGAAACAGAAACTGTGTAGGAGGGATAAAACTGGGTGATGAACAGCCAAACTCTGGTAGAAAAGGTGTCATGTCATAGGTTATACAACATGACATGACTTAGCACAGCAAGTAGACACAAGGTAGTTATACTGCATCAGCAAGGTCTCTACTGAGGTATCAAGATATGCTGTTCAATGTCTTTTGAAGAACCTCCAAGAAATGAGCAACGATGAGGTCTGTAGACACAGTGGTCGGTAAGGAAACTTAATGTTGCAGATGAAAACGTAGAAAGTGTCTGGGAGTCTATCTCCAGTAGGCGTACACACCTAAAAATTATGCACGGCAGAGCACACGTTCACTCTGTCGGCACCATTATAGTCTATGACCCGTCAGTGCATATGCCCGACTCCTGTTTTGTGAGGGTTTTTTTAGCAAAGTCCAGCCTAGCCTTTTTATTCTTGATTCTTATGAGTGGCTTGCACCGTGCAGTGAACCCTCTGTATTTAATTTCATGCAGTCTTCTCTTTATGGTAGATTTGGATATTGATACGCCTACCTCCTGGAGAGTGTTGTTCACTTGGTTGGCTGTTGTGAAGGGGTTTCTCTTCACCATGGAGAGTATTCTGCGATCATCCACCACTGTTGTCTTCCGTGGGCGCCCAGGTCTTTTTGCATTGATGAGTTCACCAGTGCTTTCTTTCTTTCTCAGAATGTACCAAACTGTAGATTTTGCCACTCCTAAAGTTGTAGCAATTTCTCGGATGGGTTTTTTCTGTTTTTTGCAGCTTAAGGATGGCTTGTTTCACCTGCATGGAGAGCTCCTTTGACCGCATGTTTCCTTCACAGCTAAACCTTCCAAATGCAAACACCACACCTCAAATCAACACCAGCCCTTTTATCTGCTTAATTGAGAATGATATAATGAAGGGATTGCCCACACCTGTCCATGAAATAGCCTTGGAGTCAATTGTCCAATTACTTTTGGTCCCTTTAAAACAGGGTGGCACATGTTAAGGAGCTGAAACTCCTAAACCCTTCATCCAATTTTAATGTGGATACCCTCAAATGAAAGCTGAAAGTCTGAACTTCAACTGCATCTGATTTGTTTTGTTTCAAATTCATTGTGGTAATGTCTAGAACCAAAATTAGATAAATGTTGTCTCTGTCCAAATATTTATGGACCTAACTGTAAATACAGATTTTATGGCATATGTTATCAACTACAACCGGAAAAGTGCAGCAGAGGTCATCGTACACATCTCTAGGCATTTCACAACACACACAAATCCTCAAGTGATCCCCATAGCCCGCAAATGTCAAAGTACTTAAAATACTGTCAGGCTCAGAGATTAACTTGATTCATTCGAAGTCGGAAAAAGACACAAACTATTCCAAAATCATAAAGGTATAAGATGATTTGAAGTAAAACATCTCTACAAGAATTCATTCCTGCAGCTAATCCACAAGGCATACAGCTCTTCATAAAATAACACTATACCTTTCCATTCTATTCCTACAAAGCCGCGGGAACGGCTCCCTGCGGAGAAGCCTTTCGCAATGGAAAAAACAGACGTGATTGATTGCATCTCATCAATAACAATTTTTTGAGGTGGTTAGATTGAGACCAAAAACAGTTATTCAATCACCCAATTTTTGCAAAGCTTAAAAGATAAGATTAAAAAAACAAAAGACAAAAAAAGGAAAACAAATAAAATCTCATTGAAGGAAAACATCAAACTTAAGACGGAATGTTTTACAATTATCTCGGAATTTCGACACGCGGAATGGAAGGGAGGCCTTTGTTGGTTTGGATTTGCTTCATTTAGCCAGCATAACAATTACTGAAGAAAATATAAATATCTTCAATCTACCGGCATTTACTCACATCAGAAATACACATCAGCATAGGCTTCAAAGGCGAAACTAAAATTCTGAGGGTAGACGCATTATTTGTGCTTAATATCAAAATAATGATGAGGAGAAAAGAATTTAGCAGATAGAATAAACCTGATCCATCTCAGGCAGATCATCACGGGAATTGTGTTATACTCCAGATATTTTAGTCTAATGTCAAATTCCCCAGGGTTTAGGTAGGTATCAGAATAGATGTCATTTAGATTATTAAACAATTGATAAAACTTTTAAAGTAAAACTCCACTTCTGCACATTTTATGGTTAAAACATGAAAAGACGAGTAAGTCTCGGTGCAAATGACAAAGGAATGTTTTCAGACGGGGGGGATACATCTGTGCAGGATGTGATGAAGCTTTTCATAATTTTGCTTCTATTCTATTTGTATGAAATGCAGCACAAAAAAAAAAACACATTTTGTCCAAATTTTGTACGGATTTTATATCCTTGTTTTCACCATGCGCATGTAATATGAAATGTATATATTCTGCTTGTTCTCAGAATATGTGTAAAGTTTATTACTAGTGATGAGAAAATGTGCTCGGATAAGGTGTTATCTGCCATGCTCAGGAGCTAACCGAGAGTCATAGTAACATAGTTATTAAGGTTGAAGGAAGACTTTAAGTCCATCTAGTTCAACCCATATCCTATCCTAACCTGCCCTAACATGTTGATCCAGAGGAAGGCAAAAAAAAAACCCAAGTGGCAAACAGTAAGCTTCACATTGGGGAAAAAAAATTCCTTCCCGACTCCACATACGGCAATCAGACTAACTCCCTGGATCAACACAGTATCTAGGAAACTAGTGAATATAGCCTGTAATATTATACTTTTCAAGAAAGGCATCCAGTCCCTTCTTAAATTTTAGTAGGGAATCACTCATTACAACATTAGACGGCAGAGAGTTCCATAGTCTCACTGCTCTTACAGTAAAGAATCTGCGTCTGTGATTATGGCTAAACCTTCTTTCCTCCAGACGTAGAGGATGCCCCCTTGTCCCCGTCACAGGTCTAAGAGTAAAAAGACCATTAGAAAGGTCTTTGTACTGTCCCCTCATATATTTATACATTGTAATAAGATCACCCCTAAGCCTTCGTTTTTCCAAACTAAATAACCCAAGTGTAATAACCTGTCTTGGTATTGCAGACCCCCCAGTTTTCTAATAACCTTGGTCGCTCTTCTCTGCACCCGCTCCAGTTCAGCTATGTCTTTCTTATACACCGGAGACCAGAACTGCACACAGTATTCTAAGTGTGGTCACACCAGTGACTTGTATAGAGGTAAAATTATGTTCTCCTCATGAGAATCTATGCCTCTTTTAATGCATCCCATTATTTTATTTGCCTTGGCAGCAGCTGCCTGACATTGGCCACTAAATGTGAATTTGTCGTCCACCCATACACCCAGGTCTTTTTCAGTGACAGTTTTGCCCAGTGTTTTACAATTAAGCACATAATTATACATCTTGTTTGTTCTACCCAAGTGCATGACCTTACATTTATCCCCATTAAAACTCATTTGCCATTTATCAGCCCAAGCTTCTAGTTTACATAAATCCTCCTGTAATATAAAATTGTCCTCCTCTGTATTTATTACCCTGCAGAGTTTAGTGTCATCAGCAAATATTGAAATACTACTCTGTATGCCCCCTACAAGGTCATTAATAAATATGTTAAAGAGAAGCGGCCCCAATACTGACCCCTGTGGTACCCCACTGCTAACCGTGACCCAGTCCGAGTGTGCTCCATTAATAACCACCCTTTGTTTTCTATCCATGAGCCAGTTCTTAACCCACTTACACATATTTTCCCCTATCCCCATTGTTCTCATTTTATGTATCAACCTTTTGTGTGGCACTGTATCAAAAGCTTTTGAGAAGTCCATGAACACCACGTCCACTGCATTCCCTTGGTCCAGTCCTGAACTTATCCCTTCATAAAAGCTTATCAGATTAGTCTGACAAGAACGGTCTCTCGTAAACCCATGCTGATACTGTGTCATGAGGTTATTCTGCCTCAGATACTCCAATATAGTATCCCTTAAAAAACCCTCCAGGATTTTACCCACAGTAGATGTTAAGCTCACTGGCCTATAATTTCCAGGTTCAGTTTTTGCCCCCTTTTTGAATATTGGCACCACATTTGCTATACGCCAGTCCTGTGGTACAGACCCCGTTATTATGGAATCTTTAAAGATTAAAAATAATGGTCTATCTATGACTGTACTTAATTCCTGCAGTACTCGGGGGTGTATCCCATCCGGGCCCGGGGATTTGTCAACTTTAGTGATTTTTAGACGCCGCCGTACTTCCTGCTGGGTTAAGCAGGTGACATTTAATGGAGAATTTTTTTTTATCACTGATCATGTTATCTGTCATGGGATTTTCTTGTGTAAATACAGTTGAAAAAAAGTCATTTAGCATATTGGCTTTTTCCTCATCCTCATCCACCATTTCACCCAGACTATTTTTAAGGGGACCAACACTATCATTTTTTAGTTTCTTGCTATTTATGTAGTTAAAGAATATTTTGGGATTATTTTTACTTTCTCTGGCAATGAGTCTCTCTGCCTCAATCTTTGCTGTCTTGATTTGCTTTTTACAGAATTTATTCAGTCTTCTGTATTTATTTAATGCCTCATCACTACCTACTTGCTTTAATTCCCTAAACGCTTTCTTTTTGTCCCTTATTGCGCCCCTTACAGCTCTATTTAGCCATAGTGGTTTCCTCCTAATTCTAGCATGTTTATTCCCATAGGGTATATACTGTGCACAGGTCCTATTCAGGATGCTAATAAACGTCTCCCATTTTCTTTGTGTATTTTTATGTCTCAGGATATCGTCCCAGTTTATTGCACCAAGATCATCTCTCATCCGTTGGAAATTTGCCTTCCTGAAGTTTAGTGTCCTTGTAACCCCTCGACTACACATCTTATTAAAGGATACATGAAAGCTTATTATTTTGTGATCACTATTGCCCAAGTGACCCCCAACCCCTATATTTGATATGCGGTCTGGCCTGTTGGTTAATATTAGGTCTAGCAGTGCCCCCCTCTTGTTGGGTCCTGAACTAGTTGTGAAAGGTAATTGTCTCTCATAGTTGCCAAAAACTTATTACCTTTGCTGGAACTACAGGTTTCTGTTCCCCAATGTATTTCAGGGTAGTTGAAGTCCCCCATAATAATGACTTCTCCTTGAGTTGCTGCTTCATCTATTTGCTTTACGAGGATATTCTCTGTAGCTTCCATTATTTTAGGAGACTTATAACAAACCCCTATCAGTAATTTATTATTTTTCCCCCCTCCCCTAATCTCCACCCACAGAGACTCTACATCTTCATTAGATTCACAGATATCATGCAGGATGGGTTTTAAGGATGATTTTACATATAAACACACACCCCCCACCTCGCTTATTTTTACGGTCATTCCTAAACAGACTATAGCCCTGTAAATTAACAGCCCAGTCGTGGCTCTCATCCAGCCAAGTCTCAGATATCCCCACCATGTCATAATTATGTTCCAACAAAATTAATTCTAATTCCGCCATTTTGTTGGTGAGGCTTCTGGCATTAGTATACATGCACTTTATGTATCTCTCTGAACCTCTATTCTTTCTTAAATTATTAACTGTTCTAACCCCACCCCCCATGCCACCCCCACCCCCAATTTCATTATTTGTGCCCAGGTCTCTATCTGCACTGCCTTCCCCTCCTATAAAATGAATACCCTCCCCCCTAGTCCCTAGTTTAAAGACTCCTCCAACCTTCTAGCCATTTTCTCCCCCAGCACAGCTGCACCCTCCCCATTGAGGTGCAGCCCGTCCCTAGCATAGAACCTGTAGCTAACTGAGAAGTCGGCCCAGTTCTCTAGGAACCCAAACCCCTCCTTCCTGCACCAATTCTTGAGCCACTTATTAACCTCCCTAATCTCCTGTTGCCTCTCTGGTGTGGCACGTGGTACAGGCAGTATTTCAGAAAATACCACGTTGGAGGTCCTTGCTTTAAGCTTGCAGCCTAATTCCCTGAAATCATCTTTAAGGACCTTCCACCTACCTCTAACTTTGTCATTTGTGCCAATGTGCACCATGACCGCTGGGTCCTCACCAGCCCCTCCCAGTAATCTGTCAACCCGATCAGCGATGTGTCGGACTCGAGCGCCAGGTAGGCAGCACACTGTTCGACGATCCCTGTCCATCGGTGTGGTCGAAAAATATGTTTGAGTCCTCGCGGCTGCATGTCTTGACTGTTTGTTAGGCAATCCCTGCATGTGTTGCAGCTGTCAAACAGCCTCAAGACATGTATTCGCAGGGACTCGAACATATTATTCGAGCACGCCGAAGACAGTCGGTGAGCACAAGAGCATGGCGGATAACACCTTATCCGACCACGTTCGCTCATCACTAGTAGAGACCTGTCAATCACCCGCAGCAGCGATGGGAAAAGCCGGCCAAGAGCGCAGTTGTCTTATCTCTGCCTATGATCTTCAAATGATATTGTTTCTGAAATGCATGCTATGGTTTCACCTGAGAAGTTCACTTTAAATTTAACAAGAAATATAGTTCTCCACACAATTTGTTAGCCGGCAATATTTTCTGTATAATCCTGAGACAGCTAAATCCTGAAGGGAGCACTGCAATCTATTGCTGATTAACTCCAGCTTTTGCTGGTGGCTGGCTGAAACTATTGGAGTGACTGTATAAGTCCAAGCAGAACCATAAAAATTATACATGTTTTGCAGTAACTAGTGATGAGCACATATGCTTGTTATTCGGGTTTTCCCGAGCATGCTAGGTGGATCTCCGAGTATTTTGATGTGCTCGGAGATTTTGTTTTTGTCGCCGCAGCTGAATGATGTGCGGCTGCTAGACAGCCTGAATACATGTGGGGATTGCCTGTTTGTTAGGAAATCTCCACATGTATTCAGGCTGTCTAGCAGCCGCAAATCATGCAGCTGCAGCGACAAAAACAAAATCTCTGAGCACGCAAAATACTCGGAGAACACCAGAGCATGCTCGGGAAAACCCGAGGAACGATCATACTCACTCATCACTAGTAGTAACGTAATGTGCCAGTGCTGAGAACTCAAGCTTTGATCGTACTTGGAAATTAGCCTAGGAGTGCATTGGGTGAGTGCCGATGCACTCAGAGTGATTCCCATGCACTTCTTAATTGTTGTACCGGGTCCTTTAAAGACCAACCACTAGATTACAAAATATCCCAGCAATCCCCAACTTATTTCCTATTTATCATTGATACTGTTTGGTTATTGAAACCAGAATACCCCTTTAAAAGGAACCTGTCAGTATGATTTCTACCTTTTTTATTTTTTCCCTTCGATGTTAATTTTTATTTGTCTAAGAGAAATAAGCAGCCAAAATAATACATTCCTCAAAGCAACTGACACATCCGTAACCAACAATGGTTCTGTGAATGCACTATTCATCCAGAGTATCACAATCAATGAAATAACACAGAATATGGTAAGCGATTCCTTACTAAAAAGTTGGTTGAACAAGACCCAATTTATTTATAACAAGATTTATGGAGGCTTTAAGAAAGTATAATTTGAAGTTTGAATCAAAATGTGATCAAAATCTCATTAACTTTCAAATTAACATTCTTTTATGGATATAAAAATATAGTCAAGAATATAAAAAGTCAAGTGAAAGGTCCTTTTTAATTCTGAATATCTCCTGCAATTGGCTCTGCTCCACTGATTCTGGAATAGTTTTTCTTTGCTTTCTGTGCCCCTCAGTTCCAAAGTTATGCTCCCTGGTAATAAAGACAATAGCACCCAATATGCAAAATTTCCCTTCAACCAACAGAACTTCCCTGTGGGTGTTTTTTTCTCTTCTGTGACTCTGGCCAATCAAAATAGGGCCAGATCAGAGGAGAAAAGGGAAACGCTCACAGAGAAGTTCATAGCTGCAGTCTGGCTCAGTATGCTATCCTGAGAATATATTTGGCTAATGTAAGCATGTAAGCATGCAAAGAACTCTTCAGTTGCACTGTGCCTGCCGGCTACTGAAGCACTGGAGCACAGGAAAGCAGAGATGGAGAGCCGGGACACAGGAAAGCAAAGTTGGAAAGTCAATAAACAGGACAGTTGCACTGGAAAGCTGGAGCACAGTAGAGCAGGGCTGGAGAGTCAGGCAGAGGAGACATGGGGCACATGACAGCAGTGCTGGAGAGACGGAGCACAGGAAAGCAGCGCTGGAGAGTCGGGCACAGGAGAGCCGGAGTACAGAAGAGCAGTGCTGGAGAGTCGGGCACAGGAGAGCCAGAAAATAGAAGAGCAGTGCTGGAGAAATGGAGCACAGGAGTGCAGCGCTGGAGAGCCGGAGCACAGGAGAGCAGCGCTGGAGAGCCAGAACACAGGAGAGCAGTGCTGGAGAGTCAGAGCATAGGAGAGCAGCGCTGGAGAGCCGTAGCACAGGAGAGCAGCGCTGGAGAGCCGGAGCACAGGAGGGCAGCGCTGGAGAGCCAGAGCATAGGAGGGCAGTGCTAAAGAGCCAGAGCACAGGAGGGCAGCGCTGGAGAGCCAGAGCACAGGAGGGCAGCTCTGGAGAGCCAGAGCACAGGAGGGCAACGCTGGAGAGCCAGAGCACAGGAGGGCAGCGCTGGAGAGCCAGAGCACAGGAGGGCAGCGCTAGAGAGCCAAAGCACAGGAGGGCAGCGCTGGAGAGCCAGAGCACAAGAGGGCAGCGCTGGAGAGCCTGAGCACAGGAGGGCAGCACTGGAGACAGAGCACAGGAGGGCAGCGCTGGAGAGCAAGAGAACAGGAGGGCAGTGCTGGAGAGCCAGAGCACAGGAGGGCAGCGCTGGAGAGCCAGAGCACAGGAGGGCAGCGCTGGAGAGCCAGAGCAAAGGAGGGCAGCGCTGGAGAGCCAGAGCACAGGAGGGCAACGCTGGAGAGCCAGAGCACAGGAGGGCAGCGCTGGAGAGACAGAGCACAGGAGAGCCAAGTTGAAGAGCTGGAGCACAGGAGAAAAGCAACACAGTACATCAACTGCAGGTCTCTGTATCTTCAGTGCTACAGTTCTCCTGTGCTCTTATAGGCATATATCAGGCAGTTCTGGTCAGGAGATCTGCGGCCAGTTCAGACATCATGATCTGTACTTGTAGTTGTTTATTAGTATTTAAAATAAAAATGTATAACATTTACTACTAAACTTTTATAGTGGGAAACAAAAAATATATAGTCAGCTCACCCTTCTGTGAAATCTTCATTAGACAGCTGATGCTCAGCACGGTTCCATGGAGCAAACGTACTTGGGAAGAGAAAAAAAAAAAAAAAAACAGCGAGAAGGTTGCAGTCTAAAAGATAACCTTTAATCCATTAGGTTAAAACATAAGTGGCACAGGATTGCCGGGCATGGGAAAAAACACTTCAAAAACAGATGACGCGTTTCGACTTAGCAGTCTTCATCAGCCTTCATCATTGTTTCCCATGCCCGGCAATCCTGTGCCACTTATGTTTTAACCTAATGGATTAAAGGTTATCTTTTAGACTGCAACCTTCTCGCTGTTTTTTTTTTTTTTCTCTTCCCTTAAACTTTTATAGTCTTACCAGTGCCAATGTTCATTTCACTTGTTGTCAGACAGTCCAATAGCTAAGCTATTCTAGAGTCACAATGCCAGCCCCCTTCACATACATTACTAGTCATGTTCCAACACACAGTTTTGAGAAGCTCCCTTTCTGTGTTGGACTTAAACATGGAAATGGAGTAGACCAGCAGTGGAATTGGTGAGGAACAATGAGACCCCTTTCAATAACTTAGCATATTTTTTTTAAAATAGTTTCAATTTTTAAAATGTTGTTTTTACAGAATGACAAGTACTCACATCCAAAGAGTCTTCATTGACCAATATTAGTGACATTGTTTGCGATACTAGCCTGCACGAGTATCCTGCCAAATACAAAGTATCAATGGTCAGTGACAAAGCAGAACAGCACTGAATGTAATTACATATACATTGTAGCTAAGGTAGGTTGTCTTTCTTTTTACCCTAGGTTCACACGTAACATTTGTTGTAGAAATAAATATACACTGCTCAAATAAATAAAGGGTACACTTAAACAACACATCCTAGATCTAAATTAATGAAATATTCTCATAGAATACTTTGTTGTGTACAAAGTTGAATGTGATGTCAACATAATCACACAAAAATCATCAATGGAAATCAAATTTTTGAACTAATGGAGGCCTGGATTTGGAGAGACCCCCAAAATGAATGTGGAAACAAGTCAAAATGAAAATCAAAACAAGTCAAAATTAAAGTGGAAACAAGTCAAAATGATGCTCAGTATTGTGTGTGGCCTCCACGTGCCTGTATGACCTCCCTACAACGCCTGGGCATGCTCCTGATGAGGTTGTGGATGTTCTCCTGAGGGATCTCCTTCCAGACCTGAACTAAAGCATCCGTCAACTCATGGACAGTCTGTGGTGCAATGTGACGTTGGTGGATGGAGCGAGACTTGCTGTCTTAGATGTGCTCAATCGGATTCAGGTCTGGGGAACGGGCAGGCCAGTCCATAGCTTCAATGCCTTCATCTTGCAGGAACTGCTGACACACTCCAGCCATATGAGGTCTGGCATTGTCCTGCATTAGGAGGAACCCAGGGCCAAAGGCACAAGCATATGGTCTCACAAGGGGTCTGAGGATCTCATCTTGGTACCTAATGGCAGTCAGGCTACCTCTGGTGAGCACATGGAGAGCTGTGTGGCCCTCCAAAGAAATGCCACCCCACACCATTACTGACCAACTGCCAAACAGGTCATGCTGAAGGATGTTGCAGGCAGCAGGTTCACAGTCAGCTCATGTGACAGACGTGACAGAGTCTGGAGACGCTGTGGAGAGCGATCTGCTGCCTGCAACATCCTTCAGCATGACCGGTTTGGCAGTGGGTCAGTAATGATGTGGGGTGGCATTTCTTTGGAGGGCCATACAGCTCTCCATGTGCTCCCCAGAGGTAGCCTGACTGCCATTAGGTACCAAGATGAGATCCTCAGACACCTCGTCAGACCATATGCTGGTGCGGTTGGCCCTGGGTTCCTCCTAATGCAGGACAATGCCAGACATCATGTGGCTGGAGTGTGTCAACAGTTCCTGCAAGATGAAGGCACTGAAGCTATAGAATGGCCTGCCCGTTCCCCAGAACTGAATCCGATTGAGCACATCTGGGACAGCATGTCTCGTTCCATCCACCAACGTCACGTTGCACCACAGACTGTCCAGGAGTTGACGAATGCTTTAGTCCAGGTCTGGGAGGAGATCCCTCAGGAGAACATCCGCAACCTCATCAGGAGCATGCCCAGGCGTTGTAGGGAGGTCATACAGGCACGTGGAGGCCACACACAATACTGAGCATTATTTTGACTTGTTTCCACTTTAATTTTGTCTTGTTTTGATTTTCATTTTGACTTGTTTCCACTTTCATTTTGGGGGTCTCTCCAAATCCAGGCCTCCATTGGTTTAAAAATTTGATTTCCATTGATGATTTTTGTGTGATTATGTTGACAGCACATTCAACTGTTGGTCTGACTGCTGGGACCCCCACAGATCAAAAGAATGTTGACCCAAAGTTTGAGAATAGTTGTGCATGTGTGACCATCACTCCATTTACTGTCTATAGAACTGGTGGTTGGCCATGCTCACTACAGCTCCATTGGGCCTCCTGTCCTTGGGATCAGTGTAAATCTGTGTTTGTTTTTATTTTTGATTACTGGGTTAGCTATGGGGGTGTCAAATCACAGCTGTCATCAACCCCAAATACCATTACCCAGATTGACACCGCACCAGGACAATCGGGAAAAGACAGGCAAAGCGCCAGAATTGGTGCATCTAATGTGATGCGCTAATTCTGGTCCAACTGTGGGCTTCTATTTTTAGGCTGGGAAGGACCCAATGGCCAGAGACCTTTCCAGCTTGAAAATATAAGCCCTCAGCTTTCTGCTTTACCTTGGCTTGTTATCAAAAATAGGGTTGAACCCAATGTCTTTTTTAATTATTTATTAGGTTAAACAAGGCTAAAAACACCTGTGTACACACTCATGTGTTTTTTAATTGTGGATTTACCACAGCGGGATGGCGACTTAAGCATTGTGTTAAGTCGATCGAGTAACAAGCATGCCCGAGGACATTGATGCTCAATCAAGTATCAGTGGCGAGCACGCTCACGCATCACTACTGTTTAGTATACGTTTTTTAGGAGGCCTCCTCTACTAGTCTGATAGAGAATATGAAAACACTTCATAGAACACATGCCCATGGTTGTGGATATATGTAACATTAATGCAAGGGGGAAACAATCCCACCATCAAGCAAACCATGGGCAATATGGAAATACATGGGAAAATCGCTTAATTAATAATAAAAAGCAGAAGGAAAAACCACGATCAATGATCCCAAATGATGAAAGTAGAAAAATATTTTATTGATGAAATTAACAAACAGGGGAGCAAGGCGGAGTGACAATGTAGCCAATTGCACATGTGGGAAAGACGGACGCACAGAGGGTGAAAAAATTGTTGTGTAAATTACATATATGAATTATAGTCCTAAACCTGACATGGCAGTAAGCCATAACATTGTTCAAAAAAAGGGGGGGTATAGTATGGAACTGAAATCAGCAACCATATAATGAACATTAAATTGCAATCCCAAATGGAGAGGCTAACTGAACCAAAGCAGATAAAGGGGTAGTAAATTAGCCAGTGCTTGTTACCTGCAAGGAGTCAGGAAGGAACCAATACCTCGTGGACGCACGAGGTATTGGTTCCTTCCTGACTCCTTGCAGGTAACAAGCACTGGCTAATTTACTACCCCTTTATCTGCTTTGGTTCAGTTAGCCTCTCCATTTGGGATTGCAATTTAATGTTCATTATATGGTTGCTGATTTCAGTTCCATACTATACCCCCTTTTTTTGAACAATGTTATGGCTTACTGCCATGTCAGGTTTAGGACTATAATTCATATATGTAATTTACACAACAATTTTTTCACCCTCTGTGCGTCCGTCTTTCCCACATGTGCAATTGGCTACATTGTCACTCCGCCTTGCTCCCCTGTTTGTTAATTTCATCAATAAAATATTTTTCTACTTTCATCATTTGGGATCATTGATCGTGGTTTTTCCTTCTGCTTTTTAGTCTGATAGAGAACAATAGGACCCTCTTACCATTCACTGAGTGATCAGACGCTGAAAAATAGCCTAAACTGGCTATACTGTAGACAACCAGGTCAGTAAATGTGAAGTATAGGGGGTGGCTACCAACAAAAGGCCAACACAATCTGATTCACCCAAAACAATTTTTGAGGTTCTTTTTTATTTCAGGTATTTTAAGCTAGGAATATAGCTGTGCAATTTGATTTGCTCTACCCTGGTTAATTGTCCAGTTTGGTTCTCTGTGGCAGGTCATCACTTCGGCATCTTTGGTCTAGCATCCCGGGTGCCTCGGAACCTTACAGTACGTTGCCCAGCGAAGTCATGACATTGCAATGCACAACATGACAAGATGCTGGTCACAGAAGTGAAGACCTCCTGCCACGAAAGACTAGACTGGACGCCTGAGAAAGAGACCGCAAAGCAAACTGCTTGTCTCTAGTTATCAGTGATGAGTACCTATGTTGATGGCAGTTTCTTGTTTGTCTCCAGTTAAAACCCAGATTTTTATTTCTGCTTTCATCAATGTGGATATTGTTTCCGGGACTCCACCTTGCAGCTGATCCTCAATCGCTGTGGCCCCAAGAAGCATCAAATTCTGTTAAAATAAAAGAGTAGAGAAACAATTTCCACATCCAGTTTGTTGCGTATGCTGACAAAATGCTGGGAAACTACAATGTTGTTATTAAAGTGATGGCCAATGCAAGGAGAGCTTCTCTGTGCAAGCACAAACCAGATGTGGAGCTGCCAGGGAAGAACGTGAAACCAGCACATGGGTGGAGATTTCCTAATACAAGTATATTGGTGAGTTATATATTTATATCAGGAACACATCTGAATGTAATTTTTTTTTATAGTGGACAAGCACTTTAATCGATTACTAGTTCAATATCATTTTAAAGCCCCTTCATTCTCAGGTTGGGAGATATAGCATAACGCTATCAGATAAGAGTAACTGTTACAGGGAAGAAAATGCCCTACTGTTTAAATCAGGTTTTTGCTTTACATGTATTTAAAAAAAAAGCAATTTGCCAATTCAATTTTTTCTTATTCCGATCCTTACTAAAAATAACACAAAAACAAAATAGGCAAAGTTGTCATGATATAAAAAGAGAAAACACAGTAGTTTGACAATAAATGGCTTCATCCAACAACTAACCATAAGTAGAGAAAGTGTTGGTGTTATTATTCATATTCTCTGAGAAAAGGCCAAGAAAGCAAAAATTCTGCCGGGGTATGTAAACTTTTGAGCACAACTGTATATATATCAGTGAGTGAGTCCTGGTGGCCATAAGACTGTAGGACTACGGGGCTGGATTATATTCTATGGGGGGTGGCTACATTATATTCCATGTGGGGCTGCATTATATTCTACAGTATATATTTCTATGTAGCTACATAGTGGGCCACAAGAATGATTTTCTCTGGTGGGCCCAAGGTGCTCCAGTCCGACGCTGCCAGCTAGGGGTGTATCCCTTCATCATCTTCCACCAATTTTGCTGTGTGGTTTTTGCCATGGATCTGCAACAACTGCTCTAGAAAATCTGTGTCAAAATCTAAAATGTGTTGCATGGAGCTTTGCTGTGTGCTTTATATACTATTCATTGCAACACTGAAAATCTGCAGCATAAATTTGTGCCACTGGTTAGTTTTCATTGCATATTTTTTTCCATCATTTTGCAATCATACCTGTAGGCTATGTTGCCACCATACATTTTTGTGGAATTTTTGATGCTGCAGATTCTCTGCACCATTTCTGCACCTATTAAGTAATATAGGTTACTTGCATTTTTTTACAAGTATGCAGTGCTAAAAAAAACACCAAAAACTTATTATGGGAACTTAGCCTTAAAGTGGAAAAAAATATATGCAAAGGTGTCATGAGGGTAAGGTAAAGTAGCATTTCCATTGCATTTACTAATAGAAAACTTCCCAAATTACTACCCCTAGGGTGGAATTTGCTTCTCCTTGCTTGGAGACAAGGTATTGCAGGCTAATATCAGCACCTTTAGGTTAGTTATGATGTGAACCCTCTCTAGCAATCCTGTTACTAATTTAGCTTCAATTGCAGTATTAATAACTCTGGCTACAAGCCCTCCTTTCCGTCCATAATCCCCTCCATTTCACCTTAGCTCTGCCCTTCTGACAGTTAGCTATCCATGACTATTTAGAGGGATCTTCATACAGGATATTAATTGGTTTCATATTTTCACGAAAGCCTCAAGGTCTTCGCTGCTAAACCCAAAGCTTCAGGGACCGCAGGATAGTGTAGAGATTTGATGTTTTTCTTTTTGCAATAATTACAACAAAGTAATAAAGGGTTGTGGTGTCACACTGAGCTGTAATATCAAGTTCATGGTGATGTCATGGCTTGCAGCATGTTTCTCCCAAGTGGCCCCATTCCCTCTTTGTGCCGACAGTCACTGTAAGAAAATATCTCAAGGATCGAAGGGTCTTGTAGCCCAGAGTGCGAGGATTCCAGGGAACAAAAACAATGTTTAGAATTGAGACAATATTGCGAAACCTTCCAGAATAAAGGTATTCATTGGTAATAAAGAGATACTGCCATATGGCCAGAAATTGAGACAAACACAACAGCAGGGAAACCCACACCTATGCCATATGCGGGTGGAAGATCTTGGGAGTTGCAGTACAGAAACAGCTGGAGAGTCAAAGGCCATCAGACCATGCACTACTCACCTTTTCAATGAGCTCATAACACTCCTCAAGTTTCTGCACTCGGTCCTTCAGAACCACACTGGCTTCATTATGAACCTTCAGCCATTCCTTGTACTCAGATTCATCAAGGTCTACATATGCAATGCACAATGTTCTCAAGCCTTAACATAAGAAGAAAACAAATACAACTCAGACAGATAGACAGTTGATAACAAAAGGCAACTACCTGCCGGTTCTACTCGGCGCCAACTCAAAGCAGTCACTGTCTGCTCATGCCAAAGATTCAGCTGCTTGACGTCAACAGAGTAGCTCTTCTTCTTCTGGGCTGCTGGGGCATTACTTCTGAAGTCATGCTGATTGACATCTGACAGATACGCAGTGGAAAGCAGGCTGTCAATCAGCATGACGTCAGCAGCCACGCCCCTTCAACATTCCACAGCGGAATAGAAGCTGCTGGTCTGTCAACGTGACGTCAGCGGAAGCCGCTGAATCGCCCACTGCACCGGTATGTGACCACTCTGTGCCGGTAAATATCTGCGCTGGGCACAACAGGCAGGTAATTAACCCATTTAAATAGCTCAGCATAACTAATATAGCAACTTGGTTCTCCAAATTTACACAAAATTACACTTTTACTGAGTACTGCAGTCTCAGGATTATTTATCCAAGGTTGTCAACTTGACTTTTTTTTCTGGACAGGTAATCAAAAAATCATGGACAGAATATTTTTTCCGGACACATTGGAAAACCATAAATCATTATGATTATAAATGATAAATGTGTACAGCCCATAATTCTGATAAAACATTAGCTGAATCCACTGTAAACTGTAACATGATGATAATTAATGTCAACATCAACACAATCAACTTAATTTTTTATGGACAGGGACAAGAAAAAGTGTGCTAGTTTTAAGGACTATCCTGAATTTTCTAGATGGTCGGCAACCCTGCGTTCATCTTCCTGAATAGAATCCCTCATGAGAGCACAGATTTGTCACAAGCACATCAGAGGTAACTGATCAGCGGCTTCATTAGTGGCATCAGTTGTTCTTCATGTAAAACACATCCAATACCTGGACTGACTTAGGATTTGTTCACTGTGAATTCTGATTGCATGTTAGATATATGGCTACGTCAAGAAACTCATACAAAACTTTAAGAACTCTGCCATGGAAAAGAAAGAATATAAAAAAAGATAGCAAAGGCACCTAATGTTCCTGGCAGTAGCGTAGTTACTGGGGGGCAGAGGGGGTTGCACGCTGATACAGTGATACTCTGTGGCAGAGCAGGGAGACTCGATCTCCCTGCACTGCAAACCGACCACTATGGGGCCCTTGAGGAGGAGGGGACCCATTGTCGCAAGTTCAACTGTGTCGGTTGGATGCCGATACAGTTGAAAGCAATGATGAGAGGAAGCCTCTTGCTCCCTCTCCCATCATTCCCTCTCTCGCAGACAATGACAGCGGGCGCAATGACATCACTACTTGGCGCCCTGAGATGTGCGGGCGCTCGGAGCAGCAAAGGAATGAGGAGGAGAGGTGATTGTTGTTTTTTTTATGGGGAGTGCATTATACTGTATGAAGGCCTATGAGGAGTGCATTATAATATATGGAGGCCTATGGGGAGTGCATTATACTGTATAAAGGCCTATGGGGAGTGCATTATACTATATAGAGTCTGCCTATGGAGAGTGCATTATACTATACAGAGTCTGCCTATGGGGAGTGCATTATACTATATAGAGTCTGCCTATGGGGAGTGCATTATACTATACAGAGTCTGCCTATGGGGAGTGCATTATACTATATAGAGTCTGCCTATAGGAAGTGCATTATACTATGCAGAGTCTGCCTATGGGGAGTGCATTATACTATATAGAGTCTGCCTATAGGGAGAGCATTATACTGTATAGAGGCCTATGGGAAGTGCATTATGCTATATAGAGTTTGCCTATGGGGAGTGCATTATACTATATAGAGTCTGCCTAAGGGGAGTGAATTATACTATACAGAGTCTGCCTATGGGGAGTGTATCATACTATATAGAGTCTGCCTACAGTGAGTGCATTATACTATATAGAGTCTGCCTGTGGGGAGTGCATTATACTATACAGAGTCTGCCTATGGGGAGTGCATTATACTATATAGAGTCTGCCTATAGGGAGAGCATTATACTGTATAGAGGCCTATGGGAAGTGCATTATACTGTATAAAGGCCTATGGGGAGTGCATTATACTATGCAGAGTCTGCCTATGGAGAGTGCATTATACTATACAGAGTCTGCCTATGGGGAGTGCATTATACTATATAGAGTCTGCCTATGGGGAGTGCATTATACTATACAGAGTCTGCCTATGGGGAGTGCATTATACTATATAGAGTCTGCCTATAGGAAGTGCATTATACTATGCAGAGTCTGCCTATGGGGAGTGCATTATACTATATAGAGTCTGCCTATAGGGAGAGCATTATACTGTATAGAGGCCTATGGGAAGTGCATTATGCTATATAGAGTTTGCCTATGGGGAGTGCATTATACTATATAGAGTCTGCCTAAGGGGAGTGAATTATACTATACAGAGTCTGCCTATGGGGAGTGTATCATACTATATAGAGTCTGCCTACAGAGAGTGCATTATACTATATAGAGTCTGCCTGTGGGGAGTGCATTATACTATACAGAGTCTGCCTATGGGTATTGCATTATACTATATAGAGTCTGCCTGCGGTGAGTGCATTATACTATATAGACTCTTCCTATAGGGAATGCATTATACTATATACTGTAGAGTTTGCCTATGGGGAGTGCATTATACTATATAGAGTCTGCCTACGGTGAGTGCATTATACTATAGAGTTTGCCTACGGTGAGTGCATTATACTATAGAGGCCTATGGGGAGTGCACTACAGTATGCAGAGTCTGCCTATGGGGAGTGTATTATACTATATAGAGGAATTCAGTTTATTGAGACTGTCAAAGGGGCACACAGAGGGCATTATTACTTTCTGGGGGCAAAATATGGACACTGTTTTCTAGGGTACTTGCACAGCACATTACTATATTCTAGAGGTTTGTTTAACCATCTAGAGGGCACACAGTATCACACAGTAGGTGCAGTAATGGGGACACATATGGAAGCAGTGGCTCTGCATTGGGCATCAGCAGGATGAATAGTTTGTGCAGGTTGGGAATAGATGGGGAAGTTGCAGGAAATGTGAGAAATCACGTGTCTTTGATGTAATCTCTGCAGCCGAGTCCTGGCTGGAGAAGTTGTCATGTCGGTCTGGGCCAGATGGAAAATACAGGAAAAGTAAAGAACTCCATCAGAAAGAACATCAGCTGTAAGTCACTATATATAACTGTACTGTACTGTCACCATATGGTGGCAATATTAATAGGGTGCGCCACCATAGTTGTAATTAGTGATACCTTGTTAGGGGCCCACTCATAAGTTTTGCCCCCCCCGAACCAAAACCCTAGCTATGCCTCTGGTTCCTGGAGATACAGTTGAAGCAGAGTTCCCAAGTTCAAGGTTACAGGAACACTGGTAACACTACCTTTACATAGCAGAAATAGGCAGCGATCACTGCCTGCAACCAGATTCCTGAAAAAACAGGTTGTCTCCTCCAAAAACCCTCAATTTGCTGCAAAAGACTTACAGTAAGATTTCGTGGCCTCAGGCACAGAGGTTTCTGTTTGCAAAGTAAGACACATACTAAACACTGAAGGATTCCAAGCCCCAACTCCAAGATATACAGCTTAACTAACCAAGAAAATAATATGCTCAAAATCATATAATTAAAAAACAGAAGTTTGGAGATTCTGTTCTGTAGTGTAATGAAACAAAATTGAAATGTATGTCTGGAGGAGGAAGAGTAAAGCATACGCTGAAAAGAACACACAGCCTACACTGAAGCATAGCGGGGCCGCAGTGATACCTACAGTAAAGCATGGCAGTGGCTCAGTGACGCTCTGAAACTGCTTTGCTTCCTCTGACATGTGAATCCTGAAGCATGTGGAGAGCAAAGATGGATTTAATCCAGTATCAGGACATTCTAGGAGAAAATATGTCTTCTCTGAAGAAGCTGAAGATTGGGAGTTATTGACCCTTTCAATAAGAAAATGATCCTAAGCATAATTCAAAGTCCACCAAGATTTGAAGAAATAGTTCTGGAAGATTCTGGACTGGGTATCACAAACTCTCATCTTGTATCCCATAGAAACTCTATGTTGGAATGTGAAGAAAGCATTAGCAGAATGCAAACCCAAGAATATTAGTGAACTGGAAGCCACTGCTAATAGAGAATGGGCTAAGATTTGGAGCAGGTCATAACAGCCAGCCAGGCTCTAATAAGCATTAAAGACGCTTGTCATTAACGGGTGAATAATTTGGAAATTGCAGTAGTAAGTAAAAGTGGCATTTTTGCTGAATTTGAAGAAATCACTTGTTATATTAGTTGTGTTGAACTGTTTAAATTGTCTTCTTTCATCGGTTTATTGTAAAAAGCAGAAAATTAGTTAATTATGCTACAAATGTGACAGCAACGTTTTGGTCCGGTTGAGAAAGGTCCTCAATTGAACTGAAAACATTGCCGTCATTGTGGGCTATTAAATTTTTCTAATTTTCTCTTTTGGGAGTGCTGCCTTCAATTTTATGTATAGATAAATAGATAGATAGAGACATGCAAGTGTTTTAATAAATAAGGGGTTTATAAAAAAAAAAATCAGCTGAAGTCGAGAAAATGGTTTAGCAGTTTTCAATCTTCCAACTCAGTGGCAGTTTTTCCTGCGGCTGAAAACCTGGTCCTGTGGTGCAATGTGCATATATCTGGCATCCGTGAATTTGTGCCAGTTGTAGCGTCCCAGCTTGTGAAAAGGAGATGGCACTATGTTGCTGACTGATGGAAGTGTAATATTTCTTCAGTTCTGTGCACAGTACATGCAGTGTACCTAAACACTACAATACTTGTGTCAAAGCACCACAATGTTAATTTAACCAGCCCTTACATCATAGAAGAATACTCTAAGAGACCAATTTTCATTAGTAGCCAGGCAATACAAAATGTTCATAGACATCAATAAAAAATTTTTTAAAAATTCTACGGCCATTGGATACTCGTCCCGTCTTCTTCATGGTCATTGCTTCTACAAATGAATCATAATCCTTTAACTTCTAAATTCTGATTCCAAGATTATATGCTGACTGTGGACAAGGGGGGAGAATAAAAAGCTGGTGTTTAGTTTAGCTTCAGCCTGGCCAGCATTAACGCAGAGTGTATAGAAGGCGGAGGCGGTGAGACGTAGCTCACTTATCAAACTGAACATGACATTAATACACTTAGACACGTCAGTCTCTGATAAAACCTTTAAATCATTCCCCGTGTAGAGAATTTTCATCCAAGAAATGATCATTCCTTAAGTTTTTTTACAAGATAAAATTGTAGTCCTTATCTCTCCAACAATAAATACTGCGCTTGTTGAGAGGTTTTATTAATCTCAGACAATTAAAAGGCATTTGACAAAAAAAACAATGTAAACTTGTGATTTAAAACAGTCTTCTTTTTTATCAATTGGATGGATTAAAGTAAAGGTTTAGTTTTACATGTTATTTTTGGAGAAGGGATATAATACAGTAATCTTTATAACATGTATTAGTCTTCATTGACAATTAGATTTTTTTTTTCTTTGGACAACGTCTCCAAAAATAATAGACAGCCAACATTTTTTTACAAACTCCATGAGAAGAATTATAGATCTGTTTTTTTTTTTAAATGGACTGTCCAGGATCCAACGTACAGCTGACAGCCCTGGTCTTTGTTGTATTGCAATCTTGATTTTTCTAAATTTTTTCATATCTGACAATTCTAAATCAGAGCTGCATAATATATTAGTGTTTTGTGCAGCAAACAGAATCATAGCTAACTGCCCAGTGGCACAATGCTGCTCAGAACTTTTCCCACGGCGCTCGCACTGACATCAGTGAGTTGAACTGAGTTAATTGGCTGTGACTTCCAAGGACTGCTAAAATGGCACCACGAGCGTGTGAACTTTCTCATCAGTGACATCAGTGAGGTGAAAGGAGTTCACCGAGAGGCACTGAGCAGAGCATCAACCCCCCTACCAACTATCACCCCACTTGCCACCACACCAGGGCAAGTGGGAAGAACGAAGCTAAGTGCCATAATTGGCACATCTAATGGATACGCCATTTTTGGGGTGGCTGAGAGCTGATGTTTTCAGTCTGTGAGGGGGCTAATATCCATTGCCCCTTCCTAGGCTATAAATATTAGCCCGTAGCGGTCTGCCTAGCCTTTGCTGGTTTTTAATTAAAGGGAAGGTTAAGTATCAGCTATGAGCTGATATTAATAGCCTGGGAAGCTTCAGGGGTATTACCCTCTTCCCAGGCTATAAATATCTGCTACCATCTGTCCACTTTCCATCTGCTAGTTAATCAAATGTTGTGGGATCCTACGCCATTTTTTTTTTAGAAAATAATTTATTTAGTAATAAAAATACATGAACAATAAGCTACACAGGAACTGTACTAATTATATATGTGACTGACATTTTTTTATCTATCTATTCTTTCTTGTCAGATCCCGCTGTGATTTTACTGTACGTGGCAGATGAATTACTTGCTTTTCACAAAGACATCGATGTGTAAAAATCAGATGCCATTTGCATGGTACAAGTGTCGTGCAATTTTTATTATCACACCCATTGAACTTCTATTGATGAATGAGATCCGATTTTTGCATACAATCACAGCATGCTATGATTTCCCAGACTGATCATGATTAGAAACGAGGTGGAAAAAAATTTGCAGATGAACACACAATGATAAAACAACATTGGTTGTAATGCAAACCGATTGTCAATCGGATTGCAATCGTCCAATGTCATCGCAAGTAGCAGCGAGCCCTAAAGAATAAAGTAAAGTGTATGGCATCCGAGTACGGTCTGATTTTCATGGACAGTCAGTCAGACTGGAGAATGTGGAGGAAGTCTTTTTTTTATCCACGTGCAAGAAAACAGGATAACACTCGGACCACACTCTGATCAAAGTCAAGATCACATGCTAATCAAAATAATCGGTCCGTTTTTCTTGTATTTTTTTTACTTACCACCTCTATAACTATGTCATTAAAATTTATAACAAAGTAGCAAAACATAATCGCTACTGGCCCCCAATTGTCAAAAAGTTAATTTGTGCTCTAATGTGAATTAAAGTATGAAATCCATAAAATATCTGACACTGCTCTAAGCAAATAGAGAGATTCACATTTTCACAGACAAATATTTGTTCCTTTTTATTTAAAGAAGGAAATATCTTCTCTCTTGTTTGGATGGGGACACATTGAAAATTTCAGGTTGTGCTTGAGACTTTCTGTTCTCCGCTGTCATTAACGGAGCGCTGCGGTAGGATGACGTGGGCAATAAAAGAGAGATACAGTGTCATTATTAAACACTGACGGCAGTGTCTGAAGAAAGCGTAAAAAAAGATGCTTGTGTGGAAAGATTCTCCTCTCTGTGAAGTGTTCTCTATCACTTAGACCGGCATTTTCACTCCAAATTCATAAACCGACTAATGGAAAATGCCGCTACTGCTTTAAAGTAAAGGAAGAGTACATGTTCAGTATTTGCAACAGAAAAATCTGCTGCAAATACTGATTTTTGGCGGAAGAACACTGTGTAAAATACGCACATTTTTGCGGCATTTGTTTCCTGCGTTTCCCCCTTCATTTGAATGGGTGAAAAAGACGGATTTTGGTAAGAACTTACCTGTAAAATCCTTTTCAGCGAAGAAGGAAGGGAGACACACTAGACATTACTAGTGGGTAGGCGGAGCCCAGATGAGATAGACACCTCAGATTAAAAAGAGTGTTGACCGGCCCCTCCAGCTCGGGCTCCTCCTACTCAGCTCTCCAGTTGTACCAAGCTTAAGGAAGAGCAATATCACCAGCGGAGCAACATAACCCCTTCTGAAGGACTTCAGAGAATAAAACACAAAAATACAGGTTATGCATGCATGTAGGCAAAAACCACACAGTTCCAGGTACTACTCACTGGACCTGACCACTGCGATGAGCTGGCGATGCTGGAACAGAGCCTTAGCGCGTCGACCTCAGCCCAGATAATCGCTATCAGAGAAGGGTCACGCCGCATCTGAAAAACAACAACACACTTCTGCCATGGGAGGGATGTGTGTCTCCCTTCCTTCTTCGCTGAAAAGGATTTTACAGGTAAGTTCTTACCAAAATCCGTCTTTCAGCTGCAGATGAAGGAAGGGAGACACACTAGACATTACTAGTGGGACGTCCCAAAGCAGTCCAAAAATTAAGGGTGGGAAAAAACCAAAAGAGGCAGAATCCCAACAACCTTGATAAATGCGCAACAGGCGCCAAATACAAGTTAACTAGAACTTTAAACTACAGCCGCCTGCAGGACCCTACGTCCTAAGGCTGCATCAGCGGAAGCACTAACGTCCACCTTATAAAATCTTGTAAAGGTGTGGACGGAGCGCCAGGTCGCCGCCCAGCAAAGCTAAGTTGCCGAGGCCCCTTGATGGAAAGCCCATGATGAGCCCACAGCTCTCGTGGAATGAGCTCGAACCTTAATCGGGCAAGGTTCGCCTTTAAGTCGGTAAGCCTCCAAAATGGCCGACCGGATCCAACGAGCTATAGAATCCTTGGAAGCCCGTTGACCACGTCGACGACCTGCTGGAATCACAAACAGGGAGTCCGACTTCCAAAAACTTTGGGTAACAGACAAATAGAACTTCAAAGCCCGCACCAAATCCAATGTGTGCAAGGCCCGTTCCTTCGCATTACTCGGCCCCGGACAAAGAGAGGGCAACACAATATCCTGGTTAAGATGAAATTGCGACACCACCTTAGGTAGAAAGTCGCCCCGTGTGCGAAGCACTACACGATCCGGGTGAAACTCCAGAAAAGGAGGCAAGTAAGAAAAGAGCCGCCAACTCAGAAACCCTTCTCAAAGAGGTGACCGCCACTAGGAAGGCAACCTTCCAAGAGAGCAAAGAAAGACTAACAGAGTCCATAGGCTCAAAAGGCCCATGTTGAAGAGCCTCCAAAAACAAGATTGAGGCGCCAAGGAGACACAGGCGCCTTCTGCGGCGGAAACTGGCGGGTTACTCCGCGAAAAAAGGAACGTACGTCCCTACGTGAGGCGATAGCCTTTCGGAACAGCAAGGACAGAGCAGAAACCTGACCCCTCAGGGTGCTCACTGCCAAACCCTTTGTCCAACCCGAATTGCAGGAAAACCAACAAATTGGGAATGGAAAAAATCCTCGGGTTCCTTGAAAAACCCGAACACCACGAAAAGAAGGCTTCCCAAGTGGTAAATCCTAGTAGTAGCCGGACCTCTGGCAGCTCGCAAAGTGGCAATGACTTCGGCTGAAAAACCTTGACGGATCAATATTTCGGTCTCAAGAACCACGCCGTCAAACACAGAGACTTCAGGTCCGGATGACCAACGGGCCCTTGGGTTAACAGGTCCGAGCGGAAAGGAAGTAGAAATGGTGGCGCTGCCAGGAGCGACCCCAGTGTCGAGAACCACGTCCTCCTTGGCCAATCTGGGGCTATCAACATAGCCGGGATTCTCTCTAGTCTGATCCGACGTAACACCAGGAGGAGTAAGGAAATCGGTGGAAAACATAAATTAGCTCGAATTGGTCCTACGGAACCACTAGAGCAACCACCGCCACAGCCTTCGGATCCTTGTACCTGGACATGAAAGTCGGTAACTTGGCATTGAACCTGGATGCCATCAGATCCACTTGGGGAGTTCCCCAACGGGAGCACAGCAGTGCAAAAATTTCCGGATGAAGACTCCATTCTCCGGGATCCATCTTCTCGCGACTGAGAAAGTCCGCCGTGGTATTCTGAACTCCCGGAATGTGGATCGCAGAGATAGCTGGCACTCTGGTCTCTGCCCATACTAGGATACGAGATACCTCCACCATGAGCTTGGAACTCCCAGTCCCGCCTTGGTGGTTGATATATGCGACCGTCGTCGCATTGTCCGTCTGCACTCAGACTGGCAGACCGCTTAAAGGGACCGTCCAGTGTTGGAGGCAAAGAAAAAAATCGCCCTCAATTCCAGGATGTTGATCGGCAAGACAGACTCTTCCGACGACCATACTCCCTGAGTCCAAAGATCGTTCCAGACACACCCCCCCCAGCCCGTCAGGCTGGCATCGGTGGTTATGACCGACCACTTCGGAGGGAGGAAGGACTTTCCCAGGGATAACTCTTTCGGACGTATCCACCATCCTAGGGACTCTCGTACCCTGTGGGGGATGATGACACTGCAATCCAGTGAAAACCTGCGATCGATCCCAACGGCTCAGAATGAACCTTTGGAGAGCCCTGGAATGAAACCGGGCAAACGGAAGTGCTTCCATGGACGCCACCATCAACCCCAGAAGACGCATACAGCTTCGCAGGGACATTGCTGTCGAAGGCTTCATAACCCGTGCATGTCGAAGGAGACATGCTTGCTTGTCTGGAGGCAGGGACACCACTGCTCGCACCGTGTCGAAATGCATCCCCAAAAACAGGATTGACTGCGACCGTTCCAGAGACGACTTCTCCCAATTGACCAGCCACCCGAAATCCTCCAGGAGCTGAAGGGATAGATTGCGAGCAGTTACCGCCTCCTCCTTCAAAGACGCCACAATCAGAAGGTCGTCCAGGTAGGGAAGTATCGTAACCCCCTGCCTTCGAAGAATCGCCATGAGAGGCGCCAGAATTTTTGTAAAAACTCTGGGCGCTGAGGCCAACCCGAATGGCAGAGCCACAAACTGCTAATGGCCCTGACCTATGGCAAAATGAAGGAAGCGTTGGTGGGCCCTTCCGATTAGGAAGTGCAAATAAGCGTCGCGAATGTCGATTGACACCAAAAAAGCGTTCTGCGACAGGGCCGCCAAAAAGGAGCGAAGCGACTCCATGCGGAATTTCCTGGCGTGGACATGCCGATTCAATCTTGTGAGATCCAGAATGGGCCGAAATTTGTCCTCTTTTTTGGGGACCACAAAGAGGTTAGAATAAAACCCTCTTCCCCGGCCCTCCGGCGGAACCGGTACCACCACACCTTTCTGCAGAAGGGAATCTACCTCCCACAGCAGAGCGGCAAAAAGCTCGGGCTCTGACGGAAAGCGAGGTTGACAAAAAAACTATCTGGGGGTCGAAAAAGACGGATTTTGGTAAGAACTTACCTGTAAAATCCTTTTCAGCGAAGGAAGGAAGAGAGACACAGTCATTACTAGTGGGTAGGCGGAGCCCAGATAGGATTGACACCTCAGATTAAAAAGAGTATTGACCGGACCCTCCAGCTCGGGCTCCTCCTACTCAGCTCTTCAGTCGTACCCAAGCTTAAGGAAGAACAATATCACCAGCGAAGCAACATAACCCCTTCTGAAGGACTTCAGAGAAAAAACATAAGAGTACAGGTTATGCATGCATTCGGCAAAAAAAAATCACACAGTTACAGGTACTACTCACTGAACCTGACTACTGCGATAAGCTGGCAATGCTGGAACAGAGCCGTAGCGCGTCGACCTCAGTCCAGATAATCGCTATCAGAGAAGGGTCACGCTGCATCTGTAAATACAACAACACACTTCTGCCATGGGAGGGAGCTGTGTCTCTCTTCCTTCCTTCGCTGAAAAGGATTTTACAGGTAAGTTCTTACCAAAATCCGTCTTTCAGCTGCAGATGGAAGGAAGAGAGCCACAGTCATTACTAGTGGGACGTCCCAAAGCAGTCCAAAAATTAGGGTGGGAAAAAAACAAAATAGGCAGAAACCCAACAACCTAGATAAATGCGCCACAGGCGCCAAATACAAGTTAACTAAAAACTTTAAATTACCGCTGCCTGCAGGACCCTACGTCCTAAGGCCGCATCAGCGGAAGCACTGACGTCCACCTTATAAAACTTTGTAAATGTGTGGACGAGACGCCAGGTCGCCGCTCGGCAGAGCTGAGCTGCCGAAGCCCTTGATGAAAGGCCCACGATGAAGTCACAGCCCTCGTGGAGCGAGCTCGAATCTTAATTGGGCAAGGTTCGCCATTAAGACGGTAAGCCTCCAAAATGGCCGACCGAATCCAACGAGCTATAGAGTCCTTGAAAACTCGTTGATCACGCCTACGACCTGCTGTAATCACAAACAGGGAATTTGACTTTCGAAAACCTTGAGTAATAGACAAAATAGAACTTCAAGACCCGCACTAAATCCAATTTGTGCAAGTTCCGTTCCTTTGCATTCCCTGGGCCCGGGCAAAGCGAGGGCAACACAATATCCTGGTTAACATGAAATTGCGACACCACCTTAGGTAGAAAATCGCCCCGTGTGCGAAGCACTACTCGATCCGGGTAAAACTCCAGGAAAGGAGGCGAGCAGGAAAAAGCTGCCAACTCAGAAACCCTTCTTAAAGAGGTTACCGCCACTAAGAAGGTAACCTTCCAAGAAATTAAAGAAAGGCTAGCAGAACCCATAGGCTCAAAAGGTATATGCTGAAGAGCCTCCAAGACAAGGTTGAGCCGCCAAGGAGACACAGGCGCCTTCCGCAGTGGAAACTGACGGGTTACTCCGTGAAAAAAGGAACGTACGTCCCTACGCGAGGCGATAGCCTTCCGAAATAGCAAAGACAGGGCAGAAACCTGACCTTTCAGAGTGCTAACTGCCAAACCTTTTGTCCAGCCCGTACTGTAGCAAAGCCAACAAATTGGGAATGGAAAAAAATCCTCGGATTCCTTGAAGAACCCGAAACCACGAAAAGACCAAGTCTTGTGATAAATCTTAGTAGTAGCCGGACCTCTGGCAGCTCGCAGAGTGGCAATGACTTCGGCTGAAAAACCTCTACGGGTCAAGGTTTCGGTCTCAAGAGCCACGCCGTCAAATGCAGAGACTTCAAGTCCGGATGACGAACGGGCCCCTGGGTTAACAGGTCAGGGCGAGGAGGAAGTGGGAATGGCGGTGCCGCCAAAAACGACACCAGTGTCGAGAACCACGTCCTCCTTGGCCAATCCGGGGCTATCAACATAGCCGGAATTCTCTTCCAGTCTGATCCGACGCAGCACCAGAGGAAGTAAAGATATCGGCGGAAACACATAGACTAGCTCGAAATGGTCCCACGGAGCCACCAGAGCAACCACCGCCACAGCCTTCGGGTCCTTGTACCTGGACATGAAGGTCGGTAGTTTGGCATTTGAACCTGGATGCCATCAAATCCACTTGGGGAATTCCCCAACGGAAGCACAGCAGCGCAAAAATTTTCGGATGAAGACTCCATTCTCCAGGATCCATCTTCTCGCGACTGAGGAAGTCCGCCGTGGTATTCTGGACTCCTGGAATGTGATCGCAGAGATGGCTGGAACCTTGGTCTCGGCCCATAGCAGGATCCGAGACACCTCCATCATGAGGCTGGAGCTCCTTGTCCCGCCTTGGTGGTTGATATACGCAACGCCGTCGCGTTGTCTGTCTGCACTCGGACTGGTAGACCGCTTAAAGGGACCGTCCAGTGTTGTAGGCAAAGGAAAAATTGCCCTCAACTCCAGGATGTTGATCGGTAGAACAGACTCTTCCGATGACCATACTCCCTGGATCCAAAGATCGTTCCAGACACCCCCCCCAGCCCGTCAGTCTGGCATCGGTGGTTATGACCGACCACCTCGGAGGGAGGAAAGATTTCCCCAGGAATAACGCTCCTGGACGTAACCACCATCCTAGGGATTCTCGCACCCTGTGAGAGATGATGACGCTGCAATTCAGAGAAGCTTGCGATCGATCCCAACGACTCAGAATGAGCCTTTGGAGGGCCCTGGAATGAAATTGGGCAAACGGAAGTGCCTCCATGGACGTCAAACCCAGAAGGCGCATACACTTCCGAAAGGACATTGCTGCCGTAGACCTCATAATCTGTACATGTCGAAAGAGACATGCCCGCTTGTCTGGAGGAAGGGACACCACCATCCGTACAGTGTCGAAATGCATTCCCAAAAACAGGATTGACTTCCAGAGACGACTTCTCCCAATTGACCAGCCACCCGAAATCCTCCAGGAGCTGAAGGGATAGATTGCGAGCCGTCCCCGCCTCCTCCTTTGAGGACGCCACAATCAGAAGGTCGTCCAGGTAGGGAAATCGTAACCCCTGTCTTCGAAGAATTGCCATGAGGGGCGCTAGAATTTTTGTAAAAACTCTGGGCGCCGAGGCCAAGCCGAATGGCAGAGCCACAAACTGGCAATGGTCCTGACCTATGGCAAAACGAAGGAAGCGCCGGTGAGCCCTTCCGACGGGAACATGCAAATAAACGTCGCGAATGTCGATTGACCAAAAAGACGTTCTGCGACAGGGCTGCCACAACGGAGCGAAGCGACTCCATGCGGAATTTTCGGGATGTAAACATGCCGATTCAATCTTTGAAATCCAAAATAGGGTGAAATTTGTCCTCCTTTTTGGGGACCACAAAGAGATTGGAATAAGAATCCTCTTCCCCGGTCCTCTGCAGAACCGGTATCACCACACCCTTCTGCAGAAGGGAATCGACCTCTCGTAGTAGAGCGGCAAATAGCTCGGCTCTGACGGAATGCGAGATTGGCAAAACCTGTCCTGGGGTCGAGAAAGAAACTCTATGAAGTAGCCTGCCAACACAACCTGTGTTACCCAGGCGTCCGACACACGGGAAACCCAAGTCGGTTTGAATTGGAGTAAACGACCCTCCACTCGAGAGCGCTCGAGTGAGACCCAGACGTCAGACCGCTTTAGCGGGTTTTTTGCCAGCTTCTGTCTTAATGGAAGTTCTGTTTCCAGGGTATGCGGAATTTCTGAGAATTCCCCCTCTTTTTTTTTTTTTAAAAAAAGAGAGGAACGACCCAAACCCCCAGAGGGTTGACCGGATCATCCCCTGGACCGAAAGGACCGCCGACAACTACCGGCACTAGTCCTGCCAGACGCAGAAGTCACAGCTCTGCGCTGCGGTAAAGCTGTTTCTTTTGCCTCAGAAATCAGCTCTGTGAGGTCAGATTCAAATAGCTGACCACCTTGTAAGCTAAAGATAGCAAACCCTGCTTGGAAGCCGCATTCCACTGTCTAAGCCACAGTGCTCTTCTAACTGTGACTGCCGAGGATTGCGCCCTGGATAGCAGTGACGCAGAATCCTTCAACTTGAAAAGCCCATCTATCTCGATAGAGGGGATCCATCTTGTCACGCCGTCCGTAGACGGTCCAAACGGCTCAGGGAAACTTTACAAGTACACATAGATCCTTAATACTGAATCCATGACCCGCGGCCTCGCAGATGGATTTTTCTGCCATCTACGTTTTTTTTTTTTGTCCAGCGGGTCCAGCAGACTCGCCTTCCCCTTAACAAGGAGGATTTTGCTAAGCTGGGATAAAGGGACATCCACTTCAGGAGAAGGATCCAATTATCATCAACTCCGTAGAACACGGATACGGTGTCTCAATTCTCTGGACACAGGCGCTCCTTCTCCACTGCCCCATTAAGCTCATCCAGTGATGGTAAAGCTTGATCGAGATTGAAAACATCCGGGCCGACTTACCAGGACGTCCAGATACCTCCTTCGGTAACTGTAACGCCTCCAATAAAAACCTCTTTACGGCCCAAAAGGGAGGCAGAGTGTCCCTGCCGATCCTCCTTGTCCGAATCGGACATTTTCGTTATGCGGGAAGGAAGGCACCGGCTTGTGTCGCTTCCTGACATGTGAGGATCTAGCTGACACTCAATAATAGAAAATCAGACAGGCCATCAATAGAAACTAGCGAGGGCCTCCATTCTGACACCACTGGAAACCTCCGACCGCTGCGCTTGACGCCGTCCAGGTCTGCGCGTCAGATACGCGAGACTGATCCTGTAGCGGATCTGGGAGACGGTTGCACAGTATATGGCAGGTTAAACCTGTCAGTAATTAGAAAGTGTGGTTTCTTAAAGAAAAAACGAAACGCTGAAGGGTTAAAGCTCTTAAGGAGAGAGCTACCCCAGCTGTCCCCCATTAAGAGTTAACCGCCTAAGAAAGGGTTAAAGTCGCAGACTCCCCAAAACCTTAATAATCAAAAGGGTGTGCGAGCCCCAAGTGCCTCTTATAAGGCAGCAGCTACAGGACAGCTATGCCACACTTAACAAGAAGAAACGTTCACAATATCGCTAAAAAATTGCGCTGTTTGTAAATCGCAATGACCGCCAAAGTCATTAAGGGGATCGCTAACCGCCTACGCGTTGTTAATGAGATCGCCCAGATTGGCAGCTACTAGTGACATTAAAAATGATCACACAAACGATCGCATAGTATGCGTCGTCGTTAGCAGGAACGTATAGTGGCAGTATTACTGTCGCAGACTCCCCACAACCTCTTATATTGAAAAGGTGTGCGAGCTTTGAGATAACAGCTGCAGGCAGCGCAGTCTGCCACCCATTTGTGCCTCAGAAAGGCGCCCGCGCTGTGGGGGTGAAGGGGTTAAGCTTCTGCCCTAGACGGGTAGAAGCGACTCACCCAGCTGGTCGCGGTGCAGCGCTGTCGAGAGGGGAGGAGAGCGATGTCCGAAGGAGCTTTCAGCCTGTCAGCATTACTCGGCTAATGGCCGCCGCGCTGTGCCTCCGTGTGCTTCATGAGGGAAGCCGGAAAAGGAGACTGCCGTAAAGGCGCGCCTCAGAGCGGCACGAAATTCAAATAAAAAAGGCGCGCAGCTTCTCTCTCCCCCGTTCCTATGTCCTGCAGGCATCCACCTGCGGACAAAAAACACACAGTCACCGGCATGTATATTGTAACAGCGACTGCCGCAGCAGTCGCTGAAAACACTCAAACACATATTAAATGTGGAGTACTCACCAGCCGAAAGCGCCACAGGGACCCCCAGGGGTTTCTGGCGCATGCCCATGCTTCCCCCAGGGCGGGGATCGCAGTGACCCCTGCAGCGCGGTTTGCGTCCCCGCCAGGGAAGCCATCCTCATCCCCCCGGGCCGGCAGGGTTCTGCAGGGACCACCATATAGGGTAATACAGATCCGCCAAGGGGGAGAGGTTGGGGTCCAGCAGCGCTGAGACCCCTGAGACCTCTAGACCACATTTGGTGATCCAAGTCTCTTGTCCGATAAAAAATAATAAAATCTTCTGAGGAGCTGCTTCCAGCAGCGACTATCTTCTCTGACCTCAAATTGAAAACTGGAGAGCTGAGTAGGAGGAGCCCGAGCTGGAGGGGCCGGTCAACACTCTTTTTAATCTGAGGTGTCTATCTCATCTGGGCTCCGCCTACCCACTAGTAATGTCTAGTGTGTCTCCCTTCCTTCATCTGCAGCTGAAACGCTGCAAAAATGCTGAAGGAATTGACGCAGCAGATTAAACCTGCAAAGAATAAATAAACAGCATGTGCAAGAGAATTCAGAAATCTCCTTTACTTTGCTGGTATTGAAAAAAATTGCATTTTTTATGAGACAAAAATGCACGCGTGGTGGTGGGGACACACATCAAAAACGCAACATATGCAAATATCCAAAGGGTTTTATGGTCTATAGCAGGAGTGAAAACCTGTTATGGTTAGAGGGCTACATTGTTAGATAGTATCACTCTTTAAAGCTTCCTAATCTTAAAGGGGGTTATACCGGACTCGCATATTGATGATCTATCCATAGTAGAGGTCATCAATATCAGATCAGTGGGGGTCCAACAAAAAAGAACCCCCATCAATCAGCCCAGTGTTCTACCCCATAAATTGCTTATATCCAGCATCATCCAGGACAGATAACATTCATGTGAGGATCCCAACAGATCATGGATAAGTTATCAATGTGCAAGTTCAAGACAACCCCCTTATTGTGTTATTCCCATCTGACAGCATATGCCTTAACCAGTAACCATCATTTAAAGGTATCCTGTCCGGCCCCATGCCCTCCAATCCAGCTGCATTCAGCTATGTGTGATTAAACTCCTTCCCTAACCAGCCCTGTAGAACGTAATTCAGTTAAATAAATGCTTTAAAAAAGCATTTATAACCTCCGCTTTCCATATGCTATTCATGGCTCTGGCTAGCCGATGGGGCGTTAGCTGCCCAGACTAGTCGGCCCTCTTTCCATGTTGTCACACCCCAGTGAGCGTGACAACATAATTTCCACAAGCAGCGTTATCGTAGCTCATGCAAATCTGGCGCATGCGCAGCGCTCATTCCAGCAGCGGCTGTTGTGAATGGACTTGAAATGAGTTCTGAGCAGAGGCTCCCTCTGGTGGTTACAAGCGGTACTGGACTGGCCAGTGAAGATTGTGAGGAGTGGGAATCAGGTGTTACTGACTGGTCTTATATAAGGGAGTCGCCTTCCCATCAGGGTTGCCGGTGATCAATTGTTCTGGTCTCAATCCTTGAGTCCTGTTTCCTTTGTAGCCTGCTGTGTCGTGTCTGCATCTCCTGCTAACAGATAAGACATTTTCTTCTTTTTGTTTTTGTGCTTGATTTTTGCATTTTGTCCTGCACTTCTGTGGGGGCCTTCAGGGTCCCCTCCGGGGGCTTTTGCCCTCTCAGTTTAGTTCAGCCACTGATGTTTGTACATTTGCTTTTTCCAGTTTTTTCAGTGGCTGCTGTTTTGATTTTGTTACACCAGAGAACTAATTTAGGTGGTAGAGGTCGTGTGATCTCAGGTGATTTTGAAATTAGTAGAGTTGGTGCTTTTCAGGGTTTTTGGGGATTGCAGTAAGTGCCCTTCCTATCCTTTTCTATTTAGGTAGTTTGGGCCCCAACGTTTGCTCATACTATTTTCTGTCTGTGTCAGTATTTCTTCTTGTCTAACCGCCATTACATGTTTGGGGCTTTCTATGTTCTTTGGGGATCTGCTCCGGGGCAGATAGCTTTCCTCTTTCTATCTTTAGGTGTAGTTAGTTTCTCAGGCTGTGACGAGGCGTCTAGGACCAACGTAGGAACGCTCCACGGCTGCCTCTAGTTGTGGTGGTTAGTCAGGGTACTGCAATCTCTTAGATTCCAACTGCTCTGGTGTATTGCCTTTTTTACCTGCACTCCTAAGCTACCGAAAAATAACAGTATCACCGGCCCAAAAAATTGAAAATTGTATGGTACTCACAGAAGGAAAAAATATTGTGAAAGAAAAAAGGTTGTCAGAGATATTTTTCTGTTTGTTGCATTTTTTTTTTTCCCTCTGTATCTCTGGGTGCTGGGGAGGATTTTTTTTTCTCTCAATGGAGTTTGCACAGTTGTCTGGCCGTGTGGATCAGCTTGCCACTGAGGTTCGGAGTATTGCTACCTATCTTGCTAGGTTGCCTGTTGTGGAACCTAGGATTCCCATGCCAGATTTGTTTTTGGGGGATCGAGCCAAGTTTCTGAATTTCAAAAATAATTGTAAATTGTTTTTTGCCTTAAAATCTAAGTCCTCAGGGAACGCAGCGCAGCAGGTTCAAATTGTCATCTCTCTCCTGCGCGGCGATCCTCAGGATTGGGCTTTTTCCCTGACACCTGGGGATCCTGTTTTGAGTGATGTTGATGCATTTTTTCAGGCCTTGGGGTTATTGTACGATGAGCCTAATGTCACTGATCAAGCTGAAAAAGCCTTGTTGGCATTAAATCAGGGGCTTGATGACGCTGAGTTATACTGTCAGAGATTCCGTAGGTGGGCAGTCCTGACCAAATGGAATGACGACGCTTTGGCAGCCCTTTTTCGGAAGGGTCTGTCAGATAATGTAAAGGATGTTATGGTGGGATTCCCTGTCCCCTCTGGTCTCAATGATTCTATGTCATTAGCGATTCAAATTGACAGACGTTTGCGTGAGCGGAGAAGTATGCGTGGAATAGTGTTGCCTTGTGAACCTGCTTCTGAATCCATGCAGTGTGATAGAGTGGTTTCTGGGGCACAGCGTCATGAGTTTCGAAAGCGCAATGGGTTATGTTTCTACTGTGGTGATGCCTCTCATGCTATTTCAGTCTTCCCTAAGCGGGGAAGACGTTTTGCACGCTCAGTTGTCTTGGGTAGTGTTCAGACTAAGTTTTTATTAACTGTTACTCTGATATGCTCTCTGTCCTCATTTTCTGCTCAGGCTTTCGGTGATTCGGGAGCAGCTATTAACCTGATGGATTTTGATTTTGCTAAACGTTGTAGGTTTCCCTTGATACCCCTACGGAAGTCTATTCCCCTACTGGGGATCGATTCTACCCTTTGGCTGAGAATAAACCTCAGTTCTCTACTCAGGTGATAATGAGGGTTGAACCTGATCATCAGGAGAGCTGCAAATTTTTGGTTCTGTATAATCTGCATGACATTATCGTACTGGGTTTCCCTTGGTTACAGTCTCATAATCCTGTTTTGGATTGGAAATCTGTGTCTGTAACCAGTTGGGGCTGCCAATGTGTTAATACCAACACTCCTGTTTTTTCTGCCTCCCCCCAGGCTCAGGATGTTCCTGACTTTTTGATTGATTTTTCTGATGTGTTTAGCGAAAGTAAATCTGCGTCCTTGCCTCCCCATAGGAGCTATGACTCCGCTATTGAATTAGTGCCTGGTAGTAAATTCCCTAAAGGTCGCCTTTTTAACTTGTCTGTACCTGAACATGACGCTATGCGGTCTTATATCAAGGAGTCATTGGAGAAGGGTCATATCAGACCATCCTCTTCACCCTTAGGTGCCGGTTTTTTCTTTGTGGCCAAAAAGGATGGTTCATTAAGGCCGTGTATTGATTATCGTCTTTTGAACAATATTACTGTGAAATATCAATATCCGTTACCCTTGATTTCTGACCTGTTTTCCAGGGTGAAAAACGCTACTTGGTTTACCAAGCTTGACCTCAGGGGGGCATATAACCTTATTCGCATTAAGCACGGGGATGAATGGAAGACGGCATTTAATACCCCTGAGGGGCATTTTGAGTACCTTGTGATGCCCTTTGGGCTCACTAATGCTCCTTCTGTCTTCCAGTCCTTCATGAATGACATTTTCAGGGATTTTGTGGATAAATTTCTGATTGTTTATTTGGATGATATCTTGATTTTTTCCAATGACTGGGACTCTCATGTGAAACATGTTCGAACTGTATTCCAGATTTTGAGAGAGAATGCTCTGTATGTGAAGGGATCAAAGTGTCTTTTTGGCGTACAGAGGATCTCATTTTTGGGATTCATTTTGTCCCCATCTGTTATTGAAATGGACCCGGTCAAGGTTCAGGCCATCTGTGATTGGGTCCAACCTACTTCATTAAAGGCTCTTCAAAGATTTTTGGGTTTTGCCAATTTTTATCGTAAATTTATTGGTAATTTCTCGGTTATTGTTAAACCTTTAACTGATTTGACCAAAAAGGGTTCTGATGTGGTGAATTGGCCTCCTGAGGCAGTCTCTGCATTTCAGGAACTTAAGCAGAGATTCACTTCTGCTCCTGTTCTACGGCAGCCTGATCTTTCTCTGCCATTTCAGGTGGAGGTTGATGCCTCTGAAATTGGGGCAGGTGCCGTTTTGTCCCAAAGAGATCCAGAGACCTCTAAAAGTAACCCTTGTGCCTTTTTCTCTCGAAAATTTTCTCCTACTGAACGTAATTATGATTTGGGTAATCGGGAGTTATTGGCCATGAAGTGGGCTTTTGAAGAGTGGAGACATTGGCTGGAGGGAGCCAAACATCAGGTGGTGGTCCTTACGGACCATAAGAATCTGGTTTATCTGGAATCTGCCAAGCGACTTAATCCTAGACAGGCCGGGTGGGCCTTGTTTTTCACACGTTTTAATTTTGTGGTTTCCTTTCTTCCTGGCACTAAGAATGTTAAGGCGGATGCCCTCTCGAGGAGTTTCCTTGCGGACTCTCCTGAGTTATCTGACCTTCTGTTATTTTGAAAGAAGGTGTAGTTCTTTCCGCCATCTCGCCCAATTTGAGACTGGCTTTGGAGGGGTGTCAGGAGGATAGGCCCGAGCGCTGCCCTGTTGGGAAATTGTTTGTCCCAGACCAGTGGAAAAAGAGTGTGATGTCTGAGATTCATTGTTCCGCGCTGGCCGGTCATCCCGGAATTTTTCTTACCAGAGACTTGGTTAGTCGGTCCTTTTGGTGGCCTACCTTGTCTCGTGACGTCAGGGAATTTGTGCAGTCCTGCGGGACTTGCTCTCGCTCCAAGCCTTGCTCTCGCTCTAGTGGTTTGTTGATGCCATTGCCTGTGCCCAAGAGACCATGGACCCATATCTCTATGGATTTCATTTCCGACCTCCCTGTTTCTCAGAGAATGACCGTCATCTGGGTGATTTGTGATAGGTTTTCCAAGATGATACATCTTGTGCCATTACCTAAGTTGCCTTCCTCCTCTGAATTGGTGCCTTTGTTCCTTCAGCACGTGGTTCGTTTACACGGCATTCCTGAGAACATTGTGTCTGACAGAGGAGTCCAGTTTGTTTCAAGATTTTGGAGGACCTTTTGTTCTAAACTTGGTGTTCAATTGTCTTTCTCCTCGGCGTTTCATCCTCAGACCAATGGTCAAACTGAGAGAACAAACCAGACATTGGAGACTTATCTAAGATGCTGTGTGTCTGCTGATCAGGATGACTGGGTCTCTTTTTTGCCTTTGGCTGAGTTTGCTCTTAATAATAGGGCTAGCTCTGCCACTTTGATGTCTCCATTTTTCTGTAATTCTGGGTTTCACCCTCGATTTTCTTCAGGACAGACGGAGGCTTCTGTCTGTCCAGGTGTTGACTCTGTTGTGGAGCGTATGCAACAGATTTGGGACCAGGTAGTGGAGAGGTTGTCCCTCTCTCAGGAGAGGGCCCAGCGGTTTGCTAACCGGCATAGGACTGATGGTCCTCGGTTTAAAGTGGGGGACTTGGTCTGGTTGTCCTCAAAAAATATTCCTATGAGAGTGGCATCTCCTAAATTTAAGCCTAGGTTCATTGGACCTTATAAGATCATGGAGATTCTTAATCCTGTTTCTTTTCGTTTGCTTCTTCCAGGGACATTTAAGATCCATAACGTGTTCCACAAGTCCTTGTTGAAGAGGTTTGTTGAGCCAGTGGTTCCTACTGCTTTGCCTCCTGACCCTGTTCTGGTTGAGGGCAATATGGAGTTTGTGGTTGAGAAAATATTGAATTCTCGTTTTTCTAGACGGAAACTCCAGTATTTGGTTAAGTGGAGAGGTTATGGTCAGGAAGACAATTCTTGGGTGTTTGCTTCGGACATCCATGCTAGGAGACTCATTCGTGCGTATCATAGAACTCATCCTGACCGACCTGGTTGCTCAAGTGAGGGTTCGGTGACCCCTCCTCAAGGGGGGGGTACTGTTGTGAATGGACTTGAAATGAGTTCTGAGCAGAGGCTCCCTCTGGTGGTTACAAGCGGTACTGGACTGTCCAGTGAAGATTGTGAGGACTGGGAATCAGGTGTTACTGACTGGTCTTATATAAGGGAGTCGCCTTCCCATCAGGGTTGCCGGTGATCAATTGTTCTGGTCTCAATCCTTGAGTCCTGTTTCCTTTGTAGCCTGCTGTGTCGTGTCTGCATCTCCTGCTAACAGATAAGACATTTTCTTCTTTTTGATTTTGTGCTTGATTTTTGCATTTTGTCCTGCACTTCTGTGGGGGCCTTCAGGGTCCCCTCCGGGGGCTTTTGCCCTCTCAGTTTAGTTCAGCCACTGATGTTTGTACATTTGCTTTTTCCAGTTTTTTCAGTGGCTGTTGTTTTGATTTTGTTACACCAGAGAACTAATTTAGGTGGTAGAGGTCGTGTGATCTCAGGTGATTTTGAAATTAGTAGAGTTGGTGCTTTTCAGGGTTTTTGGGGATTGCAGTAAGTGCCCTTCCTATCCTTTTCTATTTAGGTAGTTTGGGCCACAACGTTTGCTCATACTATTTTCTGTCTGTGTCAGTATTTCTTCTTGTCTAACCGCCATTACATGTTTGGGGGCTTTCTATGTTCTTTGGGGATCTGCTCCGGGGCAGATAGCTTTCCTCTTTCTATCTTTAGGTGTAGTTAGTTTCTCAGGCTGTGACGAGGCGTCTAGGACCAACGTAGGAACGCTCCACGGCTGCCTCTAGTTGTGGTGGTTAGTCAGGGTACTGCAATCTCTTAGATTCCAACTGCTCTGGTGTATTGCCTTTTTTACCTGCACTCCTCAGCTACCGAAACATAACAAGCGGCACTGCGTCTCTGAAGCCTGGGGTACGCTTCCCAGCTTCAGAGGCGCGCAACTCTGCATGATCGGAGGTCATCTTCTGAACTTCTAGTCATGCGCAGTGCGTGCCTCTGAAGTTGGAAAGCGTACCCCAGGCTTCAGAGACGCAGTGCCGCTGCCGGAATGAGGGGCGCACGTGTGCAGATTTGCATTAGCAGCGATGACGCACACAGGGGAGTGATAACATGGAAAAACGAATGCCCCATCGACTAGTCAAAGCCCTCATTAGCATAGGGAAACAGAGGGTATAAAGCATTTATTTAACTGAATGATGTTATACAGGGCTGGTTAGGGAGGGAGTTTAATCACACATAGCTGAATGCTGCTGGATTGGAGGGCCCGGGGGCCCGGACAGGATACCTATAATCTTTTTTTTCATAAACGAATAGTACATGTTAAAATAAGAAACGTTATATTATATCTTAGTTATGAAAGCTTCTTCTTTCTCCTCAATTCTCAATTCGCTCACAGGTAAAATGTGCCTTCAATGTTGCAGATTTTCCCACTTCTGAGATAGGAGATGACAGTTGGTGCTTATGAAGTTCTATTGAATATTGTTGATTGAGGAGACCTTGCAGCAGAATTCTATCTGCCATCTCCTATCTCACTAGTTGTTCTTGTTTAGCTTATAAATGGGATCTCCTCTGAGACATCATTTTTTCTATGTATAAATATATGTGTGGTCAGTACAAAGGACTGGCACATGACTTATTCCTTCCAAAGAACTTCCCCTTATGGAGAATAGGCGTCTCTGTATCATTTGGAACTCCAGAGAAAAGTAGTGGAGGTGGTCATGCATAAGGGCGACAACCTCCATTGTAGTATATGAGAGTTGTGCAAACATCCATCATAATCTTCATGCACAACCATCTTTTCTTTCTGGAGTAATGAATAGAAGTCTGAAATAACGCGGAGTCGGAGATTCTTGATGGCCGCACAGAAGGTCATCATGGCCCATATAGGGCCAGTTGTCGCTGGTTGTGCACCCCTGGTCTGTAGAGTTCACCTCTCTTCCCTTTGGCATTGACAGTAATAATCAATCCCAATCTGCTGGCGATATAATGTATAGCAAAATAAGGCAGCAGAACACTAAGATTTATACCAATTACTGGCTTTAGGGTCGGTAAAAGTTGTATGACCAATGGTAGAGTCATACCTTCTTGTTGAAACCCACCAAGTTTTCTGGCTACCTTTGAAAAGGCCAGAAAAGCTGCTACTTTACTGCGCAAATATGGTGTTAAATATCCCAAAATATGAGATATCCTAGAGGTATGGTATCAGCGATAAACCAGGAAGAACACCTTTACCTTTCTGAGCAACCATAAGAATATCAACTTGAAAATGTGATTTACCTTCAGAAGCAAACTGTTCAAGATGGTTTAACGTCTGCTCCATGAACTGGGATTCTCTTGACAGCCTCTCAAATATAACATTGTCCTTAAAAATGATGAAGAATGAGATTAGTATTTCAGCAAAAAAAGACAACTTCCAGTTAGGAGGAGATTTCACGTACCATGTGAATAATATACCGCAACCTTTCTAAAAGAAAGACTTGATGCTAATGTGAATAGAGGCTAAAAGTCACTTTTTAATACCATAAGTTTTCTACAATTTACAGGCAAATTGTGACTGAAGTCTCAATAAAATCTGTCTAATCCGATGGGCAAAGAAATGATGATCTCTCCAAAATGCCATCCACTAGTACCTGTATTCTAACTTACTGTTCGCTGCCTGTTGTCAAGTGTAATCTGCCTCCAGACTGAGACATTGAGACAGATTACAGGAAGCAGGGAAACGGCTTTGTCTATTTGCTCCTGCTTTCCTGTCTGTTAAGACACGTTCAGTATTTGGTCAGTATTTTACATCAGTATTTATAAGCCAAAACCAGGAGGGGAACAATCAGAGGAAAAGTATAATAGAAACAAGTCACCACTTCTGGATTTATCACCCCCTCCTGGGTTTGGCTTACAAATACTGATGTAAAATACTGACCAAATACTGAACTTGTGAATGTGGCCTTAAACAGCATACAATCATAACAGAGAGGCAGGCATTCAGTACAGGGTAAGCAGAACATTGAAGAATGCAATGTTGCTATGCGAGGGAAAGGAAGCTCCTGCACCTACAGTGCTGACAGAATTCTGATAAAGTAGAACTACATACAAAACAAATACTGAACTTGTGATTGTGGCCTTAAACTACACAAGCATGAAAGAGAGGCGGGCAGTAAGTACAGGGAAAGCAAAATATTGAAGAATGCTGCTACGGTAGGTGAGGGAAAGGAAGCCTCCGGCACATATAGTGCTGAAAGAATTCTAACTACTGAGAAAGAGTGAATGGAAAATTATAGAACATGAGAATAAGGACAGCTACATATATTAGACTGGTATATGCACCAAAAGTAGTTTTAACTTATTATATGGGGGACGAGGACAGCGAAATCATATTTTGGGGTGAAATGTTTGGCATAAATCTACCAATAAAATGAAGCAACTAATAAACCCACTAAGTAACTGAGTGTCAGTAGACGTCAGTGGTGTAGGATACATATCTTGATATATTCTTCGTGCAGAACAGAATCCCCCTGTGGCGGTAACGTTCTACTATATAAATCTAGCTATGGATGGCCACATCTTATCCAGCAGGCTTTCAAGAGATCTATGTATCTTTTCAGCTTCATACATCAGATACAATTATCATCCAATGTCATCCTGTGAACTTCATGATAGCAATCCCATTCTGGAACGTGCATAGACTGGACATGAACATGACAATCTACTAATGTATCGCATTATGAAAAGTTACGCTTGGCCAAGTGCCTCCATAAGTTTGATATATATGAGTGTGTAACACGCCTAATGGAAACTGGATCTTTATCTTCATCTGGAGACAAACGGAGACAAAAGAGTTTCTCTGGTATGTGGCCTCTGGTTTGTATCAGGCCTATAGTAAGGCTCCGGAGATAAATCCTATGTATAAATCACATATAATAAGCGTATGTTCGGGATAGCTACTCATAAAGATGTTTTATCATCTCTAAAAATAAGAGGGGCTTTCTCAGCAGAATAGATAATGTTCTTCCTTATCTGTTGGGTGGAAAAAACCCATTTCATCCAACAATTCATCTAAATTTGTCACTAAGAACTTAGTTCTTCTCCATGTGTCGGAAGATACAACATATGGGGTAATTCATACTTGTAATAATGAAAAGAGGCTTTATGGAAATGGATTCTGCTCCTTATATTTTTCAAGTTCCTGAATTTTTCTCTCTTTTTATTTTTTTCAGGTCAATTTATCCTAAAAACACAAATTATCTACAGATTCATATACTGACGTGACCTTATTATCAACATTTACAATCACAAAGACCTGCTCAAGTATCACCAACCTCAAAGAAACAACACACCTCATAGACCCTTCTATTTTTTGAAACGTCCCCTATTTTCTGCTCTATAATGCCAGTTGTAGCCAATAAAGCGTATTAATTGTGTAGTTAAACGTTACATTTTTTTTTTTTACAAGGACTTAAACAGGTTCTTCAACTGTAAAAAAAAACAATGTACAGAAGCAAAGCAAGGGTTAAAATAATAAAATTATGCATATTCTCCATCTACAACACACAAATATTCAGTCTAGGACATTCCAGAAGTCTCCGGCAAGACAAAGTGATGACGTCCTGGTCTTTGTTCACATGAGGCCTGTGATTGGCAGCCAAGCCAGGTGAGCGGAACAGAACATCACACTGTTCCAGTCACTTGACAGCAAAAGCCAATCACGGGCCTCTTGGATCAGGTGACCAAAGAACAGGACATCAACACTTCCCCTCCTGCCAGAGACCACCAGAGCATCCAGCGTTAGATCTAGGACGAGAGAGGGCATCATGTTATTTTTTATTTATACTTCTGTAATATTTTTTTTTTCATTCAGATAATCCCTTTGAGATTTTCAAAGTCTTAACTTACAGAATTGGAATGATATCCTGTATTATTTACTTCCAGAGGATGACTATCTGTCCTGGTTATCAGATGGACATACTGCTATAGAAAGCAGTTGTCTTTTCTGAAAGCTCAGGACATGGAACATGATTTGTTTCATCCAGTTGCAAAAAGTGAAAGTGAAGAATGCAACGCAAGAAGTCCACAAGGATACGGTCCAGAGTAAATGGGCAACCAAAACACCTTTCCCTATCTCCCCGAACCAGCAGGTGGCACAGATGGGCGGTAGTGATGAGCGAGTATGCTCGTTACTCGGGTTTTCCGAGCACACTTAGGTGGTCTCCAAGTATTTGGGAGTGCTCGGAGATTTAGTTTGTGTCACCGTAGCTGCATGATTTGCGGCTGCTAGACAGCCTGAATACATGTGGGAATGCCTGTTTCTTAGGGAATCCACACATGTATTCAGGCTGTCTAGCAGTCGCAAATCATGCAGCTGCGGCGACACAAACTAAATCTCTGAGAACTTACAAATACTCGGAGATCACCCGAGCATGCTCAGGAAAACCCGAGTAACGAGCATACTCGCTCATCACTAATGGGCGGCCTTCCCTTGGTGGAACCTAGGGACAACCGGTCTTGATTTCAGCATCAATCTAAGAGGTGGTAGGTGAGGAAACTGGTGGCCACACACATCACCTCTAGACCCTTAGATCTTAGGAGGAACAGCCCATAAGTTGTGACGAACAAATGTGGACAGTGAACACAAAGTGACAAAAAAATATGGAATTAACTAAAATACAGAAATAAGTATTACTTACCTCTTGAATTCCACATCACTCTAGCACTGTGGCACTGGTGGTTTCATCTGAAGTGGTGACATCTTGTAAGTAAGTGTGTAAATGACATGACCACTGCAGTCAATGACTATCCTCAGTTATGATATTTGCATTTACCACACATGACCATTGAGGAATGTCATCACTGACAGGCACCACCAGGGTGGCGGTGGCGGACAGGTGGAAGATTCAAAGGTACCGTATTTTTCGGACTATAGCATGTACCGGACCATAAGACAGACCTAGGTTTTAGTGGAGGAAATTAGGAAAAAAATTGAAGCAAAAAAAGTGGTCATTTCTGTACTTAATATACCCTATCCTGGTATATATGGTCCCCTCATCCCATCCTGATACACATGTCCCCCTCATCCCTACCCTGGTTTGCATGGCCCCCTCATCCCTATCCTGGTATGCATGTCTCCTCATCTCTATCCTGGCAGGAATGATCGCCCTCATCCCTATCCTAGTATGCAGGGACCCATCCCTATCCTGGTATGTATGGCCCCTTCCCTAACCTGGTATGCAGGGCCCCCATCTCGTCCTAGTATGCATGGCCACCATCCTTATCCTAGTATGCATGGCCCCCATCCTTCTCCTGGTATGCAGAGTCCCCATCTCGTCCTGGTATGCACAGCCCCATCCCTATCCTGGTATGAAGGGCCCCCATCTCATCCTAGTATGCATGGCCCTCATCTTTATCCTGGTATGCAGTACCCCCATCTTGTCCTGGTATGCATGGCCCCATCCCTATCCTGCTATGCAGGGCCCACATCTCGTGCTAGTATGCATGGGCCCATCCTTATTCTGGTATGATGGCCCCAATCTCGGTCCTAGTATGCATGGCCCCATCCTTATAATTGGCCTCCATCCCCATCCTGTTATGCATGGCCCCATCAGAAAACATTAAAAAAAAAAAAACATTACACTTACCTTCACAGCACTCCCTCGCAGAAATGAATATTCAATTCTCTTAAGTTGCGGCACACGTGACTGCCAGCAGTAGCAGAAAGCCGGCGGCTGACACTGCGCACTACTGAAGAGCAATGAATACTCGCTGCTCTCTGCGCACACAGTCTCGGCGAGTATTCCGGCAGCTGTGCTTTGCTTGTGAGCAGCGCATGACGTCCCTGCCATGTGCTGCTTATAAGCATAAAGCAGTTGCTGGCACCAGAGCAGGACGCTGCGAGGGAGCGCTGTGAAGGTAAGTGTAATGGTTTGTGTTTTTTAATGTTTTTTGATGGGGCCATGTATACCAGGATGGGAATGGGGGCCAATTATAAGGATGGGGCCATGCATACCAGGACTGGGATTGGGAGCCAATCATACCAAGATACTATTAAAGAGAAATGAATACTCATTGCCCTCCATGCCCTCTTTAGCAGCGGGAACAGGAGTTAGACACAGCCGCCGGCTCCAGCCTTCTGTGACCCGCTGCTCCGCCAATGCCACTTCTCCACCTCCCCACCACAGCCAGAGCCGGTACATCTGGACTATATGATGCACCCCCCATTTTCCTCCACATTTTTGGAGGACAAAGGTGCATCTTGTAGTTCGAAAAATACGGTAAGAAATGCTGATTTCTTTAATATAAATTACCTTCTCCTGGACAAATTATAAATAATTCTGGAAAACGACTTTAAAGAAAATTTTTCTATGGTATATTGCACCACAAATATAGTGTACTGTACAGTGCTCTTTGGTATAAAGGTTGCGAAAATGAGGCCTAAAATAAACATCTCATTTTTTCACTGGTTCGTAAGGTGGTCCTCCAGGGAAAATTATAAAGTTGGGCCCTTTCAAGTATAGAAAGAATATTTGGAAAAGCTCGTAAATCTGGAGACCGCTGCCACATGGCAAGCTATTCTCTAATGCACTGCCACACTGTTATGTTTCGGTGGCTGAGGAGGACAGGAACAACAGCAGGGCAGCCGAACACCTGAGATGTTGGTAACTGATGGTTGCAGATTCCTAAACTAACGACACAACTAGAGGTAGCCGTGGAGCGTTCATACGTTGATCCTAGACGCCTCGTCACAGCCTGAAAGATAACTACACCTAAAGGCAGAAAGATGAAAGCTATCTGCTCCGGAGCAGATCCCCAAAGAAAATAGGAAGCCCCCAAACACATAATGGCGGTTAGACAAGATGAAAATACAAACATAGGCAGAAAATAGACTGAGCAAACGCTGGGGCCACAAGCTGACTAAATAGGATAGGACAGGAGAGATTACTTTCTGCAACCCAGAAAACCCTACAAAAATCCAACAATTCTGATTACAAAAATACTGAGATCACACGATCTCGCAACCCACTATATCAGATCTCAGTGTGAACAAAAACCAAGCCGCAGCAGCTGAAAAAACAGGAAAAAGCAAATGAGCAAATAACAGTGGCTGCAGGAAAACTGTGAGGAGCTCAGGCCCCAAGAGGGGACCTGGCTGACCTCCACAAAAGTGCAGAAAACAATGCAAAAAGTAAGCACAAAAAGAAAAGCAAAAATTATTTGAAAGCAGGAGATGCAGGCAGAACTCCAGCAAACTTCCAAATGAACCAGGAACAATTGAGACAAGAACAATTGATCACCGGCAACCATCATGGGAGGGAACCTCCCTTATATCAGACCAGTCCGTGATTCCAGATTGCCACTCCTCGCTGAAAAGTTCAGTACTGTCTGTAACCACCAGGAAACCATCTCTAGCACATTCATAACACCACACCATTGCAAACCACACATTAATAAAGCTAAGTATCCCTATGAAAAAAAGTTAAATGGAGGACAAGTAAGAGCGTGAATAAATTTAGGACCAAAACACTAGAAAGTAGCACCAATATACAGTAAATAAAATCAAATTCAGCGTCTTTTAGACAATGACATACAGGTGCTTCTCACAAAAAATTAGAATATCATCAAAAAGTTAATTTATTTCAGTTCTTCAATACAAAAAGTGAAACTCCTATATAATATATAGTCATTACAGAGTAATCTATTTCACGGGTTTATTTCTGTTAATGTTGATGATTATGACTTACAGCCAATGAAAACCCAAAAGTCATTATCTCAGTAAATTAGAATACTAATACCAGCTTGAAAAATGATTTTAAAATCAAAATGTTGGCCTACTGAAATGTATGTTCAGTGAATGCATTCAATACTTGGTCAGGGCTCCTTTTGCATCAATTACTACATCAATGCGGCGTAGCATGGAGGAGATCGCCTGTGGCACTGCTGAGGTGTTAGGAAGCCCAGGG